>OW799236.1:113684561-114099561 GCA_941918925.1 Phyto melanocephala
TAACTAATTAAATACTGTTTAATAAAAAAAAAATAATTTTAGTATTTACCCAAAATATTTCCAACAGCATATTTGCCCTTAAGAGGAAGTATCAGGGTTAGACTGATTGTAGTAATTTTTTACGAAAGAAAATCCTTAAAGTAAAAATTTTGCTCAAATTTTTTCCACGTAACAAAACATTTTATTTAAAAATTAAATGTTTTCTGTAAAATAGTTTTGATTGGTTGACTGAAACATTCTGTTTCTTTGTAGTTGATATGTTAAGGGCATTTAAAACTTTCGTAGGTGTAACTGTAAAACTAGCTATCATACTTTACTGAAAATTTTGGAATACTTCCACCAAAACATCGTTTATAAATCATTAAAATTTATTTAATAGTTCACGGTGCGTATAACCTTTAATCTGAGACAGTAATACGCAAAAAAGTTGGCCGATTAAAAACAACATTTATTTTGTTTTGATAATTTTTATGTATTAAAATCTAAACATACCGTGCGCAGAGAAGAAGCCATCGCCTCTTTACACGTGAATGTGACAGAGAATTAAACTTATTAATCGGGAGCCTGTCTCAGATATTAAGTCTCGTGATTGTGAGATTTTTTTATACCTCATTTCATACAAATGATTTGCAGGAGAAATGATTTCATCAACTCGGCGTAATATGTCATACAGCTTGTGAAAACATTACAGTAAAATGTTTGAATATTGAATTATCTTAAGAAATAGACTGGTACATTAACCACCTCGTTAGTGTGATTTGACACTCATGGACTATTTTTTGTAGTGGTACTTTAAAACTCTGGTCTATGCTGATAAACCAATACGATGGATGATTTAGCAGACAACTTTCTATGCAAAATTGACAAAATAAGACTGGGTATAAGGAGTTATGCAAAATTGGACTCTAATGGCGTTCTTAAGGCGTAGAGGAAGAGGCCATAAGCTGGAAATTAGTTTAACATATTAAAGACAATACAGTTTGTAGAATAATAAAGCTAAAGTTTTCGTCATTCCATTCAATTTGTGGTGTTTTATTTTTAAAGCAATTTGTGTAAAAAAGTTTAAATCAATTTTTAAATAATAATTGAAAATGAACTTTAATAAATAATTTATTGAAAAAAAAACAACTAACAGTGCATATATCTATTGTATATAAGTAGTTGGTTATTCATTTTGTATCCTTGCAACCACATTATTTATTAAAATTGTCTTTACTGGAAATTTATAAATGCCACTTTAAGCTATACAAAACTGATTTTTAATAGATTTTGCCATTTGTAAAATGTACCTTAAATTTAAAATAGAATATTTTACATTTACAAAGTATCACACATCCAGACAAAAGTTTCTTTATAAATTGTTCATTTTTCTTCTGCATGTAAAAGTAAAATAACATTTTCAATAATAATTACTTTTTGTTTTTGCATATTTATATGCAATCATGCATGCATGCACTTGCATGCTTAATAAATGTATAATGCATTTTACTGATATGTATTCTAGTATGCCTGAATGTATGATGTTGTTTTATTTGTGTAAGTGCGTTTAATAAATAAGTTTTTTTTGTTTTTGTTGCTGTTGCACTTGTTTCGTGTAACAACAAATACTCATTTATCTTTATATTTTCTTTCAATTCAAAATTACGTTTGTTGTTTTCATTCATTTATTTTTTTTTAATTTTTGCATTAAGGAACAGCATCATTTGCATCATCATCAATTTTTATATATTGCATGTGTATGTGTATGTGTTTGAAAGATATGTGTTTACGATTTCGCAGACCTAGACTATGTATTTGGAATAACAAAACAGTGGAATGCATAATTTTAGCATTTAGCTACTGTTACAAGAGAAAATTTTAAATTTAATGCATTTTATATAATTCACTTTACTTAATTACTACCGCCTTCATAAAATTATTTTTCGTTTAATAAAGGCTTCTTTGACAGATGTGTTACATAGAGTTTTCCATAAATCTAAAATATTTTTTTTTTAATGTAAGAGTTAGTTTTTAAAATTAAAAATTTGTTCAGAAAAATTCTACAATATGCACAATATTTCTATCAGTCAACTGTATTTGCAACTGTATTCAGAATGTTTGATTTACACATTCATTTTCACAGTACGTATGTATAGGAGTGTATGTATGCAGATTATCATTTCAATCTAGTTAAACTATATTGCAGTTTTAGAATCAGCATCTATACAGTGTCTCATTCTTCTTTTTCCTTGAAAAGTGCTCTGTTCGTTGTTTTTTTTTTTGCTGTTGTGTTTGTATATCTTCTATTCATTTAGTTTTGTTGTAAGCAACCAATACCAATGGCTTTTGCAATGGATTTGTATCAATTGGTAGTCATTGAAAACGAGCTATGATGTTATAACATTAAAGCACAACTCCAACATAAAAGCGAGCATGAAAAAATGTTCATTGTAGATTTAAAGCTATACGTAGATGTAATGCGTTTGAACTCATACTCCAGTAAAAAGCTAAGGGTAAACTGTGTTTTAGCAATAATAAAAAGATGCGCTTTTTCTGGAGAACAGTGCCTTTGAGTGTGGGGTATAAGCTTTGTAGAGGAGACCACTAGACCATTTAAGGACTTGCTTAGGTCTTGGAAAAGTATACCATATTTTTATAACCTTCACCTGTGGTGCTTATCTGTGGCTTGGAGCTAAAAGAGCCAATGTGACTGTTTTGCTTTTTTGAGATAATCATTGCATTAGATTTGTTTTCTTGCTCTATTTCATTATGGTAAAATACCTTAAGTCATACTTAACCCAGAACAGCTTCAAAAAAAAAATGCTGGCCAATGTCACTGATTAAGCACCTATAAACGCTAAAGTTCAACTCCTATTTTCTCAAAATTTAATATTTTGACATTCGCCCTTTTAGCTCTAAGCTACAGATATAGTTTAATCATCCTGTTTGTAGTTTTTACAATATTAATTTCCGATTCAATAAAGAATATATTTTCAGAAAATGTCTGTCTGTCTGTGTGTTGGCTTATTCCGCTTTTTAAAGCAACTACCTTTTACACAGATCCGTGTGAGGTGGCACTCTTTCGAAATTATTTAAAAAGGAATCGTTATTGAAATCCAGCAAAGGCTCCTCTGCTTTCCGATATTTTTTTTAATGATATTTCATCAACATTTTTGTTACTATTTTAATGTTTCTATGGATATCTTGAATAAATAGGTCACTAATGGTTAAAGTTATAGACAAGAATTATTTGGAAAAAATAAACAAATATATTCGTGGCTTACAGTGTAATTCGTTAAACCTGCCGCCGTATACTAGTAGACTTGCACTTGTAAATCTGCCAACTTTAAAAAGTCGAAGAACAATGCTTAGTTTATTCTAAATTTAATAAAGAGATGTATATTCTCTGATTTCTTAATAGCGAATGTCTTTTTCAATGTGCCATCTCGTTCTTCACGTCATTTTTGTCCGCTATCAGTCAAAGTTTTCAGAATGAGTTATGCCATCTTCGATCCGTTTTTAAGGATTAGTACTGAGTTGAATAAACTTTATTATCATATAGATTTTTATTAAATGTTATTATTGTGAAATGTAGAATAATTTTAGTTTTCAATAACAAATTTTAAACAATTTGTATGTACTGTTTTATAGTCTGTAAGGATCTAGAATCCATAGACTCAAATAAATAAAACATAACAAGCACCTTAAGCTCCTAATTTTTTTTTGGACACGCTAGTGACACGATATTGCGAACCGCAGACCAGCATATTATTCCTAAAAAAACTAATGAATAGTTTTTAAACCAAGTCCTATATAAGCACAACTGCTTGGTCGATTTTTTTCAGCTGCTAGACATCCAAGAGCGTCGGTATAGGTCGGTATAGATTGACCATCAGAATATAAAACTCTGTAGAAAAATGATGGCTTCGACTACAAATTGGAGTACAATAAATGTACATGTGGGTTAAATCTAGTATTTTAAAATGAATTCCGTTTAGTACACTCAATGTTACAGCTAAATGAAAGGGCTTGGCTAGTAGAATACATTAAACTATGAAAAAATGCATCAAATATGGTAATGACGGCTTTGTTTTTTCTTAACCCCATCAAAATGAGTATTAAACGAAAGCGCTTGAATATAAGAATACATACTATACAAAAACTAAAATCCAAGATGGCGTCCCAAACGAAATGGCGGGTAACTTTAAACCACATCAATCGAATTGTAGGGCTCGACAATAGAAAAGAATAGAATAGATAGATTTAGCTATACAAAAAATCAAATCAAAGTTGGCATTGGAAATAAGAGCGCAAAATTGCTTGTAACATAAAATGTGAAATCTACAATGAGGCCATAATATCTATTTATATGATGGTGAAGGATATTAGTAAATTCGGCACGGGCGACTACAGCATTCTTACTTGTAAACATTGAAATTCGTTTCTGCCTAATAAAGTTTAAAAACAATCTTTGACCCTATTTAAGAATTGATAATCCAATTTTTTTGGTTCACTTTGAGTAAAACTTTTTATAGAAAATTTTGATAAATTTTTAAAATTTTTCTCTCTCCTTAAAAATTTGTTGTGCCCGGTCAGCAACAACCGCTAGTTAGATTTTGCGGTAATTACTAACTAAACTTTTAAATATATATAAAATAAATGTTTTTTATATTTTGTTAAAAAAAATAGCAAATTATGTTCTCAATTTTCCATATGTCTATGCTCTCTGTCAAGAAAACTTTCTAATCGATTTGCTTCAATTTGCTTCTTTAGGGGAAGATTTTAAATATTAATTTTTATTTTTTTCTTATTTTTAAATATTAACAAATAAATTTAATTTCTTTTATACAGTCCTACACAGTCTTATTTTTATAGAGAAATTAAAAAAAATATTGTATTTCATTTAGAATTTTTAATAAATTATTTTACAGAAATTTTTCCTATGAAATTGGTTTTTATATAGAATTTCTCCTTGATTTGCGCTGCATAAAATATTTTTTTCTAAATTCTTACTTCACACAAAATTTTGTTATTTAACAAGAATTTTTAATAAATTCTTCAATAAATTTTATCTTTATACAGAATATTTTTAAACATTTCATTTTACATTTCCCATCCCTGATTTGTACATATATTTGTGTATATAGTAACAGTAGTTCTTAGTAGTAACAGTAATATGTAATCAAGGGATAGGCAATCATCCAATATGATTGGAAAAAAAAAATAGAAATTCAAAGGCATTCTCATAAAAATACACGTTCGTACATTAAAGTAAACGTGTTTAAATATACGCGTACATGTGTATGTCTCTGTTTGTGTAACTTTCAATGCATCTATTGATTTACAAGTGCTATTGATAGCTCGTTTTTTATTCTTGTAGTTGGATAAATTTTTTATGTCATTGTTTTTTTTCCTTACCGGCCTGCCTAGCTTTCTACTTTTATTCAAACCAGCCAGTGTCTGTTTTTCTTTGCGTTTTAAAAGTTGTTGCTTTCTTTTGGGCTTGAATCATTTTAAACCATGTAGGTAAGCAAAAAAGAGAAAAACTATGTTTGGTTTAGGGTAGAAAAAGAAAACCAGTAAAGGCTTTTATCCAGCAATCTAAGATTGTGTTAGAAAATGAATGTGTATTAAGTTCTTTCAATTCACTTAGACGCATGTAGGGAGTATGTGGCTGTGTGACAATACCCTGTAGTCTTAAATGTAATAAAGTTTTGTTAATCCTAAACTTACTTATTGTTATCCAAATTACTAATGGATTTTTAAGTGAAACTTTCCTCTTGTATGTACGCATTGTCAGGGGCTATGCCTGGTATTGTGTTATAAAAGTTAAATGATTAAAAACCTTCATTGAACTATTAATTCAATAAGAAGAGTGTCGTCAGAACCGTAGAATGACTTTATATTTTATGTCAATTGTTTGCCACTAATGTATTTCTGTTCTTTGTAGGCGAATTTAAAGAATTAAAATAATAGACTTTAAAGCTATAACTGCATCTGTTTAAATGTTATTGCGTAAAATATGGAAGACTCACCATTACGATTTTCACTATCAGCTGGTTTCATTTGTATGGGATGATGCATCTATTAAAAAAAAAAACAAAAGAGAAAAATAAATTAAGATAAATTTAAATATACTTAAAATAAATTGCATTAAAATAGTTTTACTGAAATTTAAGATTTAACTTTTAATTTGTGTATATTAGTATGAGGTTTAAATATACAATTTTAACTTTCTGTGCGGAATTTTAAAAGAAAAATATTTCGCTGCAGCAAACGCTTTGAACAATTCTAAGCCATTGAATAAATTGTTTAACCTCTAAGCGCTTTCTCTATACGTATGTATGAATGTGTAAACAATTTGCTTTTCTAGCTTTACATCAATCGTTTTTAAAGGTCAAAGACAGTTCATATAGGTAAATTTGAAAGTCGTTGCAATATTAATTCTTATAATATTTGCAAAGATCGAATACTGAAATTGTTGAAATTTAAAAAAAATCCAAGTCTTAAAAATATTTTTCTAAATAAAATATTTTTTTCGAAATGTTTTTTCTCAAGAATAAAATAAATTCTTATTACAAAAACAATATATAAAACAAACTACAAAATAATGGTTATTAAAATTTTTGCTATTTTTAACCATGAAAATGCGGAAATCGGTAATGTGAAAAAATATGGACAGGGTTCGTTCGGCCAACCCTATCCATTGGTTTTAACAATTTAAGTAATATCTTTCTTGTTTATATATTTTTCTTGTTTTTTTTTTTTTGTCAGATTTCAATTACACCTGAAGTGCAAATAATGGAGATTTTAAGAATTAAATAAACAACCATAATTTTTGAATTTTATTATCCAAATCACTGATCAGTTATTTTATGTTAGAAATTTGTCTTCGGAAGCAATGAAAAGTTGCTTAGGTCCTCGTTACTACTAACATTTCACCATAAGAGATTTTCCTTAAACCGGTAGACCACGAATAATTCTCGCTGTGAAAGACATGTGAAGATGAAAGTGTTAATGAAACACTAGGAACCTATATCAGATGGCGTGGCTCGTATGTCACCATGTAGCATTTTAAAAAATGATTTACATTGTTTTTTATTTCCTATATAAGGTGCCATTGGTGCAATATTTTAAAGTTGCAGATCATCGGCAACGTCTTAAATTTACAATTAGATTTCAACCGGTGGCCAGAACTGAAATAACATTTATTTAAAATAATTTACTTAATTATTCGGGATATGCTCCCAACTAATTTTTCAATATTTTATTTGGTTGTTGGGTTTAAGCTGGTCTATATGCATTTCACTGGTGCTTATGCCAGATCATCAGTAGACCTTTTACCCAAATTCTTGAAAAAGTTTTAAAATGTTATAAGTTTTATTTCAAAATTCTTATTAACTAAATAAGAATTCAAAAATAAAACGAAAAACTATAAAAAACTTCCTCAAAAACCCAACCAACATTTTTTTCTTATTAAAGTATTTTATTTTTCTTATCCATTTCACATTTGGCTAACCGTTGGTTAACACTAAATGTGTATAAATGGCAACCGAAAAATAAAATTTTTCATTTTTAAATAATTTACTTAATTATTCGGGATATGCTCCCAACTAATTTTTCAATATAATAATAATTATAATTAAGTAAATTATTTAAAAATGAAAAATTTTATTTTTCGGTTGCCATTTATACACATTTAGTGTTAACCAACGGTTAGCCAAATGTGAAATGGATAAGAAAAATAAAATACTTTAATAAGAAAAAAATGTTGGTTGGGTTTTTGAGGAAGTTTTTTATAATTTTTCGTTTTATTTTTGAATTCTTATTTAGTTAATAAGAATTTTGAAATAAAACTTATAACATTTTAAAACTTTTGCAAGAATTTGGGTAAAAGGTCTACTGATGATCTGGCATAAGCACCAGTGAAATGCATATAGACCAGCTTAAACCCAACAACCAAATAAAATATTTATTTAAAATTTTATCATCAGCCCTCTAGTTTATTTTCATTGGAATGGCTTTGATAAAAAGAAGAAATGTAGGTTTTGGGGTTCGCAAAGTCTAAAAGTCATTCATACAGATGTACAGTATGGTTACGCGTTACCTCTGAAAATATCATTGTGCCTTATTTCTTCACAAGTTAAGGTGGAAGTAACTGTAAATGAAAAACAGCGTCGATTTATTAAAGAAAATTTTTTTAAATTCTGCTCTTAAAAACAGAACTAAGGTATAGTTTCAGCAGGATGAAGCCGCTTCCCACACTTTTTTTAATGAATAACTTCAAGAAACTCGAAAATTAACGCTTTCGCTAGATTTATCAGAACACAACTATGTTTTGTGAGATTTTTAGAAAGAGCAAATTTATGCGAACAAGGCCGATATAATCCTGGACCTAAAGGACATTAATGTGGCAGAAACTCAAGCGATACTGCCACAGATTTAAAAAGATCTATTGGAAAATATTCTAAAATATTCGTCATTTCGAAGCTAAAAACGGGGGTCATTAGAGTGACATTATATTTCATATTCAGTGTAAAATGTTTACATTTTTTGAATTTTGTAAACTGGAAAAAAAAACAAAAACAAAAATAAATATAAATTTGACAGAAAAGTTATTACATTTTTAGAACTCATGGTGCCTTTTTGTCCATCCCGTACTTTTTAGCTAGTTTCTAGGTTATATTTTTTGCTATATTAATTTCTTTAAACAAAATTATGATTCACAAAAATTAAAAATATACAAATTCATCCATAAATCTATGGCAATAGGGAAAAACTGCTGATGTATGTTTTTATCGATTTCCAGGAAAGCACCTTTAAGTTTTTTAGTTAATTTTTATAAATTGAATGCCTTTAAAATAAAGACCGTTATACAAAATCCGCGCTATAAATTTTAAAAAGCATTTTGTTATTTGTATATTTAGTTAAATTAAAATTGAAATAAATTTAACAAAAGTCCAAAATAGTCCAAGAAGTTAAAATAAGTCTAAAAAAAAAATCCAAAATATATTCAAATTATTAAAAAATTAATAAACAAAAACTGTGCAAAAATATTTGTGCTTAAATGATTGTGAAATTATAATAGTTTTCTTATCTCAATTTAAGCTTACAAAGGGTCCGCCATCTAACATTTTTTTTTTCGACTAGTGCTTATTTCATGAATGGTAACACTTAGCTCTTGTCTGATTTGACATATAATTAGTTTTATAAAATGAGCAAGGAGTTGTCGTTACAGTCAATGGCGATCACTATCGGACCATGGTGAATGAATTTTTGTTCACAAAAATTGAAGAGGAGGATATTGGAAATTTTTGGTTTTAACAGGACGGCGCTACGTTTCACACAGCCGAAGCTATACTCGATGTTTTGCGCCCTGTTTCTGAAGATCGCATTATGAGCCGCAGAGCTGATGTCGTTTGGCCACCTCGGAGTTGCGATTTGACACCGTTGGACTATTATTTGTGAGGTGCCGTGGAAGATAAGTGTTACGTCAATGAGCCAGAGACAATTGACGCTTTAAAGGATAATATTCCTTAAGCCCTTGGTGAAATACAGCTGCACACAATCGATAATGTACTTAAAAATTTTACCGATCGTGTAGGCTACTGCAAGGCCAGCCGAGGCAGCCATTTGAATGAAAATATTCAGTAGTTTTTTTTTACATCATTTTCAAAAAAAAGTTATTTGGCCCTTTTTTAACCGTTATTAAGTTTTGTCACAGATATGTATAAAGATAACTACTTCAAAAGCAAGTGTTGGCCTATGGAAAGTTTAAAAGGGAAACACTTCTTTATAATAAAGTTTAAAAAGACAGAGAGACAATAATTCTATAAAGTGGTGTTTTGTATTTAAGATCTTTTAATATGTATTTCGCAACAAAACTTTTAGAGACATAGAAAAATTATTTAAAACAGTTTTTCATATGAAGAAAGTATAAAACTTAAAAACTAAAAAGAACTCTTACCATGTAAGAAGCCACTTTGAAAATTTATGGTTTTTTCTAATTTCATAGAAATCATTATGGAAAATATTATTTCAGAAAATTTTGATATCTCAGCAATGTTTATTAATTATAATACCAATTTTCTTAAAATAATATCTCATGCATTTACACTAAAAGAGTTCCTTTCCTTTTAAATTTAAAGCATTTCTTTTATTTTTTTTGCAATTTTAGCTTGACTGTAAGAGTGAGAATTACATTGAAACGAATTTTTGCCATATGCAGCAAATTTTACAAATTCCTTATCTAATATTGCCAATTCTATTATTAATGTTTCTTTTTTTTTCTTTTGATTTTAATACACAATTTTGTAATGCAAAATTGTAGCAAAGAATTTTTTATATTTGATTGTAAAAGTATACATGGATATTGAGGTTATGGTTATGGCTTTGTATGGATTAATGCATTTTCATATACACAAATGCATACACCATTAATAGTACTCGTTTGAAAAAACTAGAATACGAAATAGTATGGTTATGGAGTTAGTTAGCGGTTGTTGGTTTTTAATGGATTTTCTACAACGAGACTTTTTTCTGGATTTCAAATCAATAAGAAAGAAGTGATTATTATGCAAAAAGCTAATTTAAGGGAAAAGGCATAGGAAGTGTGGTTGATATATATGTGTGAGATTGTGATTAAATAAATGGAATTTTAGAGCGGCTTCAAGGTTTAAAGGCAATTGTAAGATAATGTATTTTATTTCTAAAAAGTGTACACAATTCGAATTCACTATAGCCCATACTGTTCAATCGTTTTAAATATATAACATTTTAAAGTGAACATGTAGCTTCAATGCATATCAAAAAATTTACATTCTGGTATGTTTTCTTATAAGTTTAATATTCTAAACATAAAAAAAAGTTAAGAAAACTTTTCAAAAACCTGATAACATAAAAAAAATAAATGAAAAAATTTTGAAAAATAATAAAAAAATTCATTAATGAAAATTATGTATTAAATTTATATAAAGCGTTTAATAAATTTAGAAAATAATTAATTTTTTTTTAAATTTAAAAATGTAAAAAACAGTTTTTCATACAATCGGTTCCAATGATTTTTATTAATTATTCTTTCTTATTTTGTAATGATTTCTATTAACAGGTTCCCTGTCTCAATACAAAATAATTTTTTTAACGGTACACGTCCAACAAATATTTTTGAAATTTGATTACTGTCGCCATTTTTTGATGTTATCAATAATTTAAATCAGCTGCATACGTCCTGACTATAATATAACAGTAAAAATAAATGTATCAGTTACGATACATGATATGTATTACTAATGATACATTGAACTTGTGATAAACGATTCTTGCCTAAATTTGATTACATACGTAGCATGTATCATATATGATGAATAGTTGAAGTTGAAGTGTTGAAGGAGTAACACGTGTATTCATGTTTAAAGTAAAAGAATAGCGCATAAAGTAAAATTGCTTCTCATGGAAAATATTCTGATGAAGAGATACAGCGATTCATAAAAGGAAGTGAAGGCGAGAGTGATTTTAGTGATGATATGTATCAACCTTATGGGGACAACGAGGACGAAACTTAAGAAGAGAACCAAGATGAAACTATAAATGATGTCAAAATAGAATTTTTATAAACTGCAAATGATCCACTAGGCATTGAAGAATGTCATGACTGCATTGAAAAAAAAATGGGTGACAGATATTCTTCCGATTGGGAGAAAAACATTCGTTGCAAATTCCGAAGTACAAAACGTACAGGTTATTTCACATGAAGAAGGCAATGTCAGTATTACAAAGATAGTTTACTTCTTCGTTAATGATGACATTATTGACACAATGATGTAAAAAACAAATGTATACGCTGAATTTTTGAACTATTTACTAGAATTGCACGTTGGACCGATATCGACAGAGAAAAGTTGAAAAAATGTTACTTTATTTTCACCCCTGGATCTTCATACCAAAAATACACATGAATTTAAAAAAAAAATTAAAATAGAAAAAAAATGAAATAAATAATAAACTAATGTGGGTTTTATTATTTTTATGAACTAGACAAAGTGCTCCGTGCGTCCACATAATAAAACTAAAAATTGTTCTTCTGCGTTTTTTCAAAAATATTTTTGAAATCACCTATGAATTTGTTCAAATATGATACATGGACGCTGTTAACATGGTACAAAAATTTTTTTTGTATCACATGTGATACATT
This sequence comes from Phyto melanocephala, assembly GCA_941918925.1. Taxonomy (NCBI): domain Eukaryota; kingdom Metazoa; phylum Arthropoda; class Insecta; order Diptera; family Rhinophoridae; genus Phyto; species Phyto melanocephala. The sequence goes on from OW799236.1 coordinate 113,696,731, forward strand.
GGACAGTGAAGCTTTAAAAATGGATAGAACGACCGCTCTGTCAAAGAACACAATTAATGCGTTAATATCACGGAAATTCTGCTAACAGCTTTATTTGCATTGGGGCTGGCTTTATAGTTTAAAGGAAAATCTCCACTACGGTCAATATAAAATAAGTGCTGAAAAATGTAATGGAAATTTAGAAAATTTTGAGTCCTATCTCATTTTAGACAAATTAGCTACAATAATTCTTTCAGGTATGGATAGAAGTGGTCTACCAGGATAGAAAATGCAACCCCCTACTACCTTTACTCGAATCATGGACTTTATAGGCTTCTGATTTATATGTTAAAATAACAAAAATATTGACTGTTTGTTTAGAACATTCATACTTTTCTTTACGTTTCATTTTAATTATTTTATTTCTAATATTTTACGGCATGCAGTTTTTAAAGCGAAACTTATTATTTATATGTGCCATATTATTTTTGTGTGTAATGTTTGTTGATTTGATGTAAAATACACAAAGTTTTATTATAAGTTTCCAATAATAGTTCGTTAACTTTTAAAATTAAACTAATTTAAAGAATTTAAGGCATTCTAGAAAAAAAAATGACGTAAATACTTTTAATACAAGCCGCTTGACATATACATGAATATAAATTAGTAGTCACATACTATCTAACATTTATACTCACACACACACACACACACATCAACAGAGGCATGTGTAAAACAATGACTACTTTCATTATTTGTTATATGTTAAAGTTAAATGAAATGTGTAAATGTAAACAAAACATTATACGGTCACCGGATATGAAAACAAACAAAACTTTACACATGCACACTCCACGGCATATGAAAAATAAAATGTACACACAATATGTGTATGTATTCCTCATTCTTATGTAAATATTTGTTTAAACATGTATTTATTTATTAATGTATGTCAATCTTAAAATCGATTTTACTTTAGTCCTTGTACATTGTAAACGCCTATCTGTCTTTCAGTATGTCTGTCTGCCAGCCCTTCAGCATGTCTTTTATGGACTCTCTATTAAAATCTAATAAGAGAAATTCTATACACAGTCATTAATAGAGAATTGTTTTGTTTTATTATTATTGTTTTATTTAGGATTATTAGCTCACCTTTACTTTAAAAACGTTATACTCTAACTTGCTAGAAAATACTTTGCTTTTAGAAATGCCTAGTAAAAAGTACTTTTTTTTTTAAATAATACTTTTAATGTTACTTAAGCTACCTAGACTTATTAATGTATTTTAAAATAGTGACCAGTAAAATGTACGTTTTTATTCTAATATGTATTTCTCATCCCTGTTTTTAATTATGCCTTTACTGTTTACATAATCACCATTGTTTTGTCTGTAACAATACTTGAACAATATAATAGAGCACACAAATGCATACAGCCATTTAGACATTTAGTTAAAGGAAGAGTATTGTTTATGAAAAGGTCCTAATGATTATTATTGGTTTTCTTTATTTGTATTGCTGTCTATGCGTCATCACTGTAGTGTTCTTTTATTTTATATCCCTTCATATATAATTGGTATAATTGTCAAAATAATGACCACATGCGACAAAGTTTGTATTTATAAAAAGTATATATTGAGTACGTAATACATAGTTTGGTCTCAGCATAAGTAATTAAACAAACATATGGTAATATTTTCTAAAGCTTTTAATGCAGTTTTACTTGATAAGCAAACTCGATTATATGGTTTGTTGATTGTGGTAATTTGAGCTGATTTTATCGAAAGGGGCCTTTTAAAACAAGGATATTTATTAAAGATTTATTTCTTAAGGAAAGTGAACATTTTAAGTACTTAAAAATTAAGAGAAAACATTTTCAAATTGATTTATAGGTTTAAGAATTTGTATCTTTGTTACTCAATCACGAAAAAATATCTAAAGAGAGCTAAATGAGATTTAGCACGCCCATAGACAATTACTTTGATTAACATATACTCTGTCTTTTATCACGATAGTTGAACACTTTCATGTAAATGTGTAATAAATATTTTTTTTTGTATTCGGCTAATCGATTGTTCAAGGGATTCGAGTGTACGTAATGGGGTTTGGGGCAAAACAAATTAAATCATCCAACATTGTGTTCGGAAGTATTTGATCTTAAATATTTGCGCCAAATCCTTTCCCATTAATAAAATAAATATGAAATTAATAAAAGGATTTATATAAAACTTGCCACACAGATAAAAAGGAACCTAAATAATTACATAAAAAGGCTATCTTTCATATCGATAGCTACGTAGAAGAATTCGTGGGCACTGGCTAGTACACAAATAAAATTATTATACTCCATTCTCAAGAAATTGCACTTATGGAGAAATGTGAGATTTGATATTGTTAAAATATTTTTAGGGAAACACTGTAGGTGGATTAAACTTGAATTTTGAAATTAGATTATTATTTTATAGTCTTATTAACCATTTGTCCGTTGTAGTATTTCTATCCAGATCCTCTAGGGGTACTTTAAGCTGTTATCCCTAGGCAAGCGGATTGGAAGTCTAGTACAGTACTGACTAATTATCAAGAAACAAATCTCTTCTAAACAGTTCATGGTTCAGTGAAGATTTTAAGTTAATGGTGTTATTGAATTGTATTATTACTAGTGGACAAGTCGTTTGTAACTGGACATGACTTTCAGCAGGACAAAACATTACAATATTTATCTGGCTTAACTGGACCGGAACCCAGAACTGCTCTGGGTAATGGGTTAGTGAGGGCGAAGATCTTTCAATGGGTGAACTCTATGAACTTGCGAAGGTGGATGGAGGGAACCACGTGTAGACAGGCTCGTATGGTGCTCAGGGAGCCACTTGGCAGGGGTGCAGTGAAGATACTCGGTTTTAATCGGAGTATGATGAGCTGGATCACTGTGTTGATTACAGGACATAATTACTTCAAAAATCATATGAAAAGGATGAAGATCGTGGATGAATATATTTGTAGAATGTGCTTGGAGGATGCCGAGATGACAGCGCATGTAGTATGCAAGTGTCCGGCGTTGGCAAGCGGAAGATTAAGGATCAGAGGCAAGCACATTTTAAGTGTGAGTGCGATGGGGGACCTTAGTTTGAGGGAGATGCTGGCAATTACAATGGACTGTGCGATGAGGATTGTCGACAATCACCAGTCGGCAGTCCCACGTAAACGCAGGTTGTGGCGCGGGACTCAGTGATTGAAGGTATACTGATCGGTGGACACGAAATCACTGAGGAGCGAAGGGAGTCAAAAAGGGACCCGCGATAGTAGTGGTCTGCTTCGATATTCCCCCTACATGTGTATATATCTGGCTTAACACTGGTTCTTGAAGTTCTGTGAAATCTCAAAGCAACTATTGCATGTTTTAACTTTATAGGGATTCTAGTACGGACTTGAGAACTTTATGTGTTAAACTGTCTGCCATTTATTCAGTTGGTTTTTCTTAAAAGGGAAAAACTGATGTGCAAAAAAATTTCATTACAAAATAATTATCTGTATCATTTAAGCTCAATTCTGAATGATGGAGAAAGTCAACAAACAAAACTGTCGAATTTGGGAAGACAACAATTTACATCAAATCTTTTAAGATATTCCAAAAAGCCTCTGTTTAAGGCTGGTGGTGGTCCTAAATTCTTTGAGAAAAGCGATGACCTGGACATAAACTCGTCTGACCTAAAGAATACTAGATCGATCTTTAAAGACTAATTTTTACACTAAATTTAATTATATGGACACCAAGGGCTTGTGATATCAACACAACGTGAAAACCAAAAACATTTCGCATAGGCCATTCTGCATGAGATATTTGAAGTCATAATCATATTACGTAAGTGTTATATAACTTGACCAACAATATTATATGATTTGGCTACGCTCGAATTTTTATTGTTGTGTTTTCTAAAGGTGCAGAGTTAAAGAGATAAGCCAGAATACAAAGCAGTCTTTAAAGCCAAAAGACCTAATACCAGACAAATTCGGGATGGTTTATGAACCACAATCATGAAAAATTAAAAGTTTTGGATGCACGACATCCAGGAAAATCAGGGAGGATATTTGCATAATATTCTGTTCTATAGTTAACGGCCTCAATATTCTTTTAATTTAACTTAAAGACATGACACGCTTAGCGAAAAAAATATGTAGTTTTACACTAGAAGCTCCATAACTGGATTTCTGCTTTGCTTTTATAAATAAATAATTATTAGTTATTTAGTGCGATTTCAATTTACTTAGCAAATCATAACATAACATAATTATTTTCGTTACTCTTAAAAGGCCCCTAAACAACGGCAGCTAAATGATACTCAATCTCTTTATTTACTTGTTTCAACACACAGATTATGTAGAGCTCAAAAATTCTCACATTTACTTTATTGAAAGTAACAATGCCAATAATATTTAAGGAAACGATGATAATTCCAATAAAAGGGACAGGTGGTAAAGTCTTTTATTATGACACTGAAACGTTTTTGGCCCTCAGTTGATAAAAGTATTAAGTACATTATGCTTGTTCATCACATGAGCCATTGTTTTTGTATGCATAAATAGACAAGTGTTTTTTTTGTCTTTCAGTTCTTTCTAGGCACTAAAAAAAGTTTGGAATTGTAAGTGAATTTAAGGATAAATGACCATTAAAGTGTTGTTTAGACACATGCATCTAGGGAATGGCCAGCCAACAGTGCAGACACCCAGATACTGCTTTTAACTATTTAAAAGTTAAATTAGCATTTGTTGGCACGTACAATTTAAAAACTTTGATTTGAAATTGCAACGACAATGGGAATTCATTTCACTCTATTGTAGGTCTTAAAATAGTAAAATTTTTTTTGTTTTCTTTGTATTTATTGCAAAAAACAAAAGGTGTGAATGGTATGAAAAAGTGAGTTAAATATTTAATGAAATTTACCCCTGCACCTGGAGAAAGCCTCCACTAAGTCTTGTATTATTCTAAGGGATTCCAAAAAGGAAAATTAAAATTTAAAAGCTTTTAAAACCCAAGTAAAAAGAGAGTGAGACTTAAAAGGCTGTGTGTTTTTTGTGTGTGTTTTTTCAATTTTTTTGTATGTTCTGCCACTCACTTTATGTGGGAATAAAAGTGTAGTGGCAAAAAACCAAATCCTTTAAATGTGTGTTTAACATTTGAATACTGTTTTTATAGCTAATTGAACTGAAAATTAAAGCGTCGCAAAAAGTGTGAAAAACGACAACAAATAGAGGAAAAAATAGTCACGTATATTTATCAACATTTGCATAAAATTGTTGCTATAGCAAATTTATTTTAAATTTTATAGGATTTTGTTGTTTTAATTTTTTGTTTTTTTATTAATAAAATTTTTAAAGTTTTATTGAAAACTATAGGTAAATCAAATTTATGTTGTTGGTAGAAAAAAACATAGAAAATATATCTACTTTATGTGTCAACTAACTTGACATGACATTTAAACGTCCGTTGTAATTTTGTTCGATTGTTGTTTGCAAAAAAATATATATAACTTTGTTACCTGAATTTACTAACTACCCAACGTAAAACTTTTTCATTTCACATATATTTTTGAACTCTTTACTTTGAATAAGTTTAAAAAAATAAAAATTAAATAAAACTAATAACAATGACACACTGACAGTTGACTTGAGTATTTTTTTATTCAAAATATATTTAATATTAGCTTTTTATCTTGACTTTATTATGTTTTATTTACTAGACTCTTATAAACTGGGTGGACAATTATCATCATGGAGTTTGAGGATTTAATAATTTGTGTTTATGACTTATTTTGCAAATTTTTAAAATAACACCTGAAAAATAAATAATAGAGGAATTTATAACTCAGATAAGAATGAGAATTAAAAAAATTTATAATTTAAATGAGCAATCAATTTATTTAAAGCAAAAATAATATTGAAAATTTGATGTTTTAAGTATGTTCAAAAATTATTCAGTTGCTGGAAAAACATGATATATAATGATAATAATATTAATGGAATCCGTTCCCGATCTTGGAATCTTATTAGATCTCTAAATCAACAGCCGCTCTTTCTGGTGTTCCTCAGGGAAGTCATCTTGGTCCATTGCTGTTTTCCTTATTAATTAATGATTTATCAAATACTATTAAATTTTAAAATGTTATTATGTATGCTGACGACGTAAAAATTTTCATAAGTTATAATAATTACGCCAATCACACCCTCTTACAAAGGGATATAGATGCTTTTAATGTATGGTGTAGATTTAATTTAATGGAGCTGAACCCTCAAAAATGCAAATATATGTATGTGTTTCTTTCGTAGATGTTATATTAAAGTTAATTATGTTTTAAATGGTTATACGTTAAAAAGACTGGAATCCGTCTTCGATCTTGGAATCTTATTTGATTCTAAACTAAATTTTATTCAGGATATCTTTTTAACTGTTAATAAAGCACGTGCTCTCCTTGGATTCATAAAACGTTGGGCGACAGAGTTTATTGATCCATATATTACAATACAATTGTATATTTCTCTTGTCAGGCCTATTCTTGAGAACGCTTCAATAATTTGGAATCCAACTTACAATGTTTACATTAATAGCATTGAATCTGTACAAAACAGTTCCTGCTATTTTGTCTTCGTGGCCTCGTGAATTCGTAAAACCTGCCGCCTTATAGTAGTAGACTTGAAGCCAACTTTAGAAAGTCGAAGAACAATGCTAAATGTTACTTTTGTTCTAAGTTTAATTAAACAATGTATATGCTCTGATTTCCTATAAGCGAATATCTTTTTTAATGTACCATGTCGTTCTGCACGTAATTTTTGTCCGGTATTAGTTAACGTTTTCAGAACGAATTATGCCAACCTCGATCCGTTTTTGAGGATTTCCTTTAAACTTTATCAACATATTGATTTTTCCTTAAATGTTAATATTGTAAAATATAAAATTATTTTGTTTTTGAATAACTAATATTAAACAATTTGTATGTATTGCTTTATAGTCTGTAAGGATCTAGAAACCATAGACTTGAATATATAAATAAATAAAAAAAATAAATAAATAAATAAATAAATAAAAAATAAATATATTTATTTTTTTAAACACATTTTTGCCTATAACTTTACGTATTAGCAACCTATTTGTACAAATTTCTTTTAGAATACCTCTAGAGGCATATTATATAAATAATTAGTATCAAACGAGTCTATAAGTAATTTTAAAGCGGAACATTTTAATTTCTGTGGTAAAAATATAGAAAAAAAACAGAGGCAGTAGCATTAAATTGCTTATATCTTAGAAACTTGTGCTGGATATCAATAGAGTTTAATTCCTGAATGTTTTTAAAAGAATGATACTATAGACGTGTCTATGAAACATGTGAACGCTTACAAAAGTTGTTTTAAGCCAACACACAGACAGACGGACAATTAGCAATCGACTCCCCTATACATAATCTTTCATACAATTTATTCCTTATGGGATCGGAACTAAATATTGAAGAAATTACAAACAGAATGACACAAGTAATTTATATCCGCTATATGTCGCTGTATACACCAGAGATGATGGCGTTATGAAAAAAGGCAGACACGTAAGAAAGTATAGATAAAATTCAATCAGAACATTTTTACAGGATGCCTATAGTGGATACTCCAATAATGTGGTAGAGAATCACATTGGAGAAGAGAGTCCAAAAGGACATAAAATTATTAAAGCTTAATAAAACTGGTGCTTATTTGAAATTAGTTTTAAATTTGTACTCTTTCATTACTCTGTAAGCAAGTTACTTTGTTTACTTTATATCCCTTTTAATATTGAAGATATTTGCATTGCAGTTAATAAGTAATAAATAAGCAGAAATAATTATTAAGAAAACATGTGAAATATAAAGTCATAAAACTTAAATGGAGAAATTTTTTCAATTAATTCTACCAACATTTTATAACAAATAATACTTCCTTTATAAATAAAAAGCAAAATTAATTTGCTTATGTTCACATTTTTAAATGTGTGTCTTTAATTAAATTGTAAAACGACATTTTAAAGAGCATTTGTTGCTAATGAATACAAAAAGCAAAAACTATTTTTACAGAAACTTTGTAGGAACTAAAGAACAGTATTATTTAAAAAAACATGTATAACTAAGCAACCATTAAGCATCATTATTAAGAGCGAAAAAAATCTTGAAAATAAGCAAGTTTGTTCATACTATATGTTTTGTATATGTTTTTTTGATATTTTATTCAATTTTGCATTTATTTCGAATACTTATTACGTTTACGTTTTGTTTTCATCTCCATTTACACAAAAATAAAAACAACACAGCATTTGACAATTTGCTATTAAAGATGTTTATCATTAATATACAAATGTTATTCATCAGATGTATGTACTTACGTATGTATGTTTATACAAAAATACGTTTAACAAGTATTACATTCAGTGTGACTGAAGTGATAAATAGAATTCATAGAATTTCATTAAATAGCAAATATGTATTCATGATGAAAAGTTCTTGTAAAAGGAAGTGGGAAGAGGATTTTTCAAAGCTAATGAGTATAAAATATTTGTATAGCTACGGCAAAGTGGTTAGATTTTAAAGGCAATTCTATACGGACAGCTTAAATTTGGAAGAGAATCATGATAATAAAATTAAATTTTTTCACATCGAATGATATGTTTCATAAAAGGCCATATTTTCTACAAAAAATAAATTCCTTCAAATAAAGAGACATTTTTTTCCACAAGAAATCAAATTTTCAGTAAAAACTCTCTTATGTGGTTTTTTAAAAAAGTTACTTTTCAAGACTATATTATTTTTATTTTGGCTCTAGTTCATTTTTGATACTAAATTTCTAATCATTAAATAAAAAATCAATTTTTATTTGTGATAATGAAAGCATATGTTGGAAAAGTAAGTTTTAATCCCGACACCAGCCGAGTGGAATGCATTTTCGAAACCAGCTACGGTTTCATCATCAGACTCTTTGATCGGAATGTCTTAGTGTTGGATGTAAATATCATCTATTTAACTCACAAGTTTATACGAAAATTTATTTTGAAAATTAAACTTTTACAAACAAATTCTTATTTTTGCTGTAGTGAGTGAGAACGAAATTTACCAAACTTAAGCTTTTCCACTTTTTTGTTATTCTTTTCAATTATCACATTTTTTATTCTTGCTTCAAACCATCATTCTGATGGTAATGAAAGCTCTTTGTTGGTTGTGATACTCACAACATATTTTTCAATCATACATGTTTTGAACTAGAGCCAAAATAAAAATGATAAAGTCTTTAAAGCATTTAAAGTTCAACAATAAAATAAAAATTAAAGTGGCTTTTGTTTACAAAATGTCTCGTTTTTTTCAGAGTCACTTTTATTCATAAAAAGTCACTTTCTTCACAAAAAGTCACTTTTATTCACATAAGTAATTGGTGTTACCTAAAAGTAACATTTGTTTACTAAAAGTCACTTTTGTTCATTAAAAATCACTTGTGTTCACTGAAAAACACTTGTGTTCACTAGAAATCACTTTTGTTCACTATAAGTCACTTTTGATCACATTATCAATTTTCGTTCCCTAAAGGTCACTTATGTTCATTTAAAGTCATATTTGTTCACTAGAAGTAACTTTTGTTCAATATAAGTCACTTCTGTTCATTATAAGGCATTTTTGTTCCCAGTAAGTCACTTTAGTACACTGAAAGTCAATTCTGTTTAAAAGGCACACTTTTGTTTACATAAGTATTAAAATTTCTGCTCACAAAATGCTACTTTTTTCACAAAATAAGTTTCTTAAAAAAAAGTACGTTTTTAAGAAAAAACCACTTATTTGCAAAAAGTATAAATTTTTATAATAACAAATTTTTCTTTTTGTACACATGACAGATATACAACATGTGAGTTGAAGAAACAATGTCTGTCTCTTCGTGTGTTGCTTGGCACTTATTTTGTAAAAGGCCTCATAACTTTATGTGATACCAATCTTTTGGAAATACTTGAGAATGAATCGATTTCGAAATCCAGCACAATCGTATGCATATTATTATTTATAGATTTAAAGCACCCATTAGTCAATTTGTAAAAAATTTTGGATTAATTGGTCACAAATTGGCAAAGTGTTAGACAAAAATAATTTTTAACAATATATTTGTTTTGGAAACATTTCAAGTTACTAAAGCTGCTGATTAATTTTTTGAAACGTTAAAAATATCAGAATAAAAAGCGTGATCTCCTTAATTATTGTTAAGAAATCGGCTTGCTTATACCTCAGATACTTAAGCAAAAAGTTCAACTGTTGCTGATTGAAAAATCAATGAAGTTTTATTAAGTTTCGAGACAATCGGCAGGGTTAATGCAGATATCATAAAAATTTTCTCTAGCGCAATAATAACATATTATGAGAAAGTTAAAATGATAGACGGTGTCATTAATAAAATGGGGGATATATATAAAGTACAGACTTGTCCCCTTCAACCCCCATAGTATTGTAATAAAATGAAATGGCGTGACCACTGCAATACTGCAAATTACGAAAAAGTATAAAATCAAAGATGGCAACTTAAACAAATTGGTGGCCAATTATTTTTTTTGTCTTAACTGTATACCTGGGTATAAAATGAAAAAGAACTGACAAGTAAAATAATATTTAATATGAAAGAATTCAAAATCGAAGATAACGTTTGAAATAGTAAAGCAAAATGGTGTAAAATATTAAGTCTTAAATAGAGGCTACCATACGATGTGGTAGTTATATATCTGTAAATTATAGCAAACAATATTAATGGATACGGCATGACCAAGTATAGCACCTTTACTTGTAAACAAAGGTTTTTTAAAAATGTTATGGATTGTTAAAAATATAAATTTTTAAATAAATTTTTTATTTAATATTAATGTTTGTTGGCATTGAACATTTCAGACAACTGCTCAATATAGCTACGTATATATATAAAAACACTTGAAACTCTTTTAAAATATACACACACATACAAATAATACAAATAAAATAAAACAAGAACATGGAAATAACAAATTGCAGCTAAAGCTTTTATATCATTCCTTTGCTCGAACAAACAAATATATAAATAAACCAACTTGGTAGCCCTCATTTACCATCCAACCACACACTAACAACTACACATATATTTAACATGTAATACAATAACTCCGCATTAGTGGGTTGGGTAGGTGTAAGGAGTTTATAGAAATAAAAACTAAATTATACTTACCCCATCTAATATTTTGATGTTGTGTAAAGCATCTTGAGCCCTCAATGCAGCCTTACGTGTATAATAAGTAACAAAGCAGCACCCTGTAAAAGAGATAGAGAAAAATAACACAAAAAAGCAAAAAATAATACAACAAACACAAACATTTCAACATTAATTCATCAGTAGGAAGATGGAAAGAAAAAAGGAATTTTACAAAACAAACAAATACTAAATGGAGTAATAATTTAATACGTATGCATATGAGATTCTAAATATATTTAAATATAAACAAGATAGACGAGCATTGACTGAATGACTGACTGACTATAATAATGAAAGTAAACAACACTACTTCTATAATAAGAAATACTTGAATTAACAGGCTGATATGAATATATATCAAGTATATGTAAATACTTAAACAAATACACGCAACGTAAAACTTAAATACAAATTCGTTTAATAAGACTTTTAATTTGTATTTATTTTATTTTTACTTTTTTCAAACACATTTTATTTTTACTTCTTTCAAACACTTTAGCAAAAATATATTTTATGTTAATTAAACAAATAACATGCAATTTTCCTTTTTTCTTCCTACTTCATACACTTACAGTTACATATGATGCATAAAATGCTTACAATATGGTTTATTATAAGAGTTTTATTATAAATAAGTTTAAAAACAAGTACATACTACATTACTGCGCGGAAGACATAAATCATAAGTTAAATAAAAACAAACATGCAATTTAAAAAAAAAAAAACTTATAGTAAATACAACTCAAAATGAAATTTTGTTCGATTTATAATATTAATTTAATTAAAAAAAATAAAAATAAAAAAATTGTAATCAAAATTTTTTGTTAAAAAATTCCTTAATGTGGCAAAAAAATACGTGGCGTATGAAAAATATTTAATTGCTCATACGCACCGTGGCATATATGTGGTGTCATTTCGTTTGTATATTCATATCCCACCCCATATTTTTTAAAAGCTTATGACTACGGGAATCGATTAAACATTGTGTATCTGTCCGTGTGTTGGTTGAAATTAACTTTCAGAAGCCCCAATACGTTGCACAGATCTGTATGTGATATAAATCTTTTATAAATAATCAGACATAAATTTCTATTAAGATCCAGCACAATTGCCACGACTTCCTACAATTTTACCTTAAAAATTAAAATTTTTCTGTCTAGGCAAAATTGTGGAGACGTTAATTAATTTTTGTAGCATAATCTGCCTGTAGGTAGATAAATCGGTCACTAATCGGTCAGAAAAAATTTGGAAAATATTTTTTTGAATATGTATATTAAGTTAATGAAGCTGCTTATTAAATATTGGACACTTTTAAAGCTCAAAATTATATCCCATATTCTCGTACAAAGCTACAAAGAAAATTTAACAGATTTCTTCGAAACTATCTGAGTGATAGGCCCCAAAATCCAGCTTCTTCTGTGATTAGCCCAAAAATGTCTACTTAATAACTATGAAGGTCCATATTGATATTAGGTGAAACCCCTTTATTAGTTTATTATTTTTTCACAATAAAAAATTTTTTAATCTGTGATAGAAAACAATATATATAAAAAAGTGTATATATATACGTAAGTATGTGGATCAAGTCTATATTTTAAATTAATTTATTTAAAATATACTCCGTTCATCTCCCACAATATTTGTATAAAACGAAAAAGGTCGACCAGTAAAATACATTAAACTATAATAAAGGTAAAATATGGGATGACGTCTTAACTTAAATATCGAATATTAAGGTCAACTAGATTAACAAAAGATTTGTGCCCAAAGTCCATCGCAATTTTGGAAAAAAATAAAAGAACTCGTTGAATTAAAATTAATATTAAAATTGTGTAAAAAAACTGTCGAAACGAATGGTGAATAAAAAATTCATATATGTATCACATTTAGTATGTAATTAATTAAATTAACCCCTTTAAATCTCCTCAGCAGAGGTAACAGAGGTATGGAGGGGCTCAAATCGTAGAATATTTTGTAAACTATTGTAAAAATCCAAGTTACAATCCAAAACGGCGCCGTTAATTAAACGGCGAAGTTATAGTTAAAATAGAGCAACGAAAGCTTTGTCCCGTTCAATGCTTACAATACTGCTATCTCGACAAGTATTTAGAATCCAGCAGATCCAGCAGATAATAAGTATAATCGAAGGTGGCGTCTAAACCAAAATGAAAAATATTTTTTTTACTGAATTAATATGGCTTTCAAAGGAAATTGCTTTACCAGTAGAATACGATTATACACTATGTCTATTTGTATAATCCAAGATAGTGTCTGAAATAAAATGGTGGGTATTTTTTTATATATATTTTTACACCGCTCTTGAACACAGCACTATGCAAAATATTAAAGCCAAAAAATTTTTGGTAGGAAAAGGGCTAGACAAAAGTTTATTAAAAACCCCCGGAAGTGTGAGATATATGTAGATGAAATCTTATGTAATTATATTATATTCCGAAAAAATTTTTTCTAATTGAGTTAATTATGTTGCAGAATACTTTAAAGATAGGAATCTTGTGCAAAATAAATGGCTGAAGTCGCAGCTGAATAGTGATTTTGCTAACAAATTTGCAACAAACAAAAATATAATTTTTATGGTCAGAGGCCTTATTTTATCCACAAAAGTTTTTTCTTTTTCCAAGCGATATTAAGGAGCAAATCCTTAGTCTTAAAAACTGCTGAAAATTTTTAAGTATAAATTAACCAACCGAAAAGTTGTTTTAAATATATCAGTATATTATATACTTATGCATATTGCGCAAAGTAAATAAAAATGTTCATAACCAGGAATGCTGTTAGCAAGCCAAAGAAAAGTTAAAAGCAATCATAGAGATCCAACTTTTATATTGGTGGTAAAAAAATAACTATCTTGATAGTCAAGGATATTTTTTTATAAGTCTGAATATTACATGTAATTATATTTTTAAATTATAGTTATTCGTAATTAATATGTTCAATAAATTTTAAACTCATAGTCTATCTTCTCTGTAAAGAACATTTACAGTGAAACGTACACTAGTGTAACGTTATGTAACACAATCTAATCACCAGTCATAAACAATCATGTACGAGTATTAGACATTTTATTGTTATGAATTCTTTTATTTTCTTTTAACAATTATTTCCTAAGTAGAAAAAAAACAAACAAACTTACACATGTTAACATAGAACTAACTAACACAAAAGCACACATACGCATATTGTGGACAGGACCATGAAAACTGTTAAAAATAACAGAAAATTAATACTTATAAATTTTAACACAAATTACCTTGATATTAGTCTCGCTGGAAAGCAAAGATATTGCCGAAGAGAAATTCTAACTTTAGCATATGTGAAAAATAGCAATGGGCCAACAGTGAGATGAGAGGGAGAGAAAAATAAAAGCAAAGCACGTTAAAGTGGCTAATAATGTTTAGCTTGTATATTCACAAAATATGTGAATTCATATGGCTATAATATTCTAATTTCCATATGCTAAAGGACGATTACAAAACACGTATAATTTAATGTGAGCACTGGGTATAAGTAGCTCTTTTGTACGGATAAAAATATCTGGAGTAGAACCGAGCAGCAGTGAGAACTGAACCACTAGGGAAATAAATGTAAGATAAGGTAATAATGTGTAAGATATTGAAGTTGAAGTTTTCTTTTAAGAATGTACTTTTTGTTAGCCATAAATTAAGTTATGAAAAAATTATTCTTCTAAATACAAACAACTTGAATTTTTGTAGCTACAATATAATTATATTTTTGTCGTCTCTCATAAGTTTAAGAGGAAAAAATTAAAAAAGTAATTTCAATAAAAGACAGCTAGTTATTTGTTTGTTGAGTTTATAAAAAATGTATACAAAATTGTAGACAATTTCTTAATGAGAATATTTTTTTAAGAAATAATGATTGATATATTAAAAAAATTAAATTAAAATTTGTCTCAAATAAAACAAAGATGTTAGTAATTATATGTCAGTAATTTTCCATATAAGGAAGCATCTGTAGATAATTTATTTTTCGAAATTCTAGTTTTTATAGTAAAAATTAAATAAATTTTATGAAGATTTCTATACAAAAATTATTTTTTTTAAATGTTTTAAATATCAAGAGCTAGTAACAAATTTTTTAAAGTATTTTATTAAATATAAATAATTTTAATTTTTTTATTTTAAATATAAATAATTTGCTTAAAAATTACAAATATCGAGGGAGTACTCGTAATCATTGCTGTTAAGTAATGATTATTAATTGTAAGAATTAGTAATTAGATTATTTTTTTTTTAATTTTGAAGTAATGATTATATTACGATTATTTTCAGATTCGCACGATTCGCTTCTTCAGGGAAAGTTTTACAATTTTGAACAATTAACAATTTAAATATTAGAATTGTTAAAAAAACAAATTTTTTATAAAAAAAAATAAAAAATAAAAAAAAAAAAAATAAAAAAAAAAAATTTTCCCGCCTTTTTTAAAAAAATTTGTTTTTTGAACAATTCTTATATTTTAAAAAATTTCCCTGAAAAAGCTACCCAATGTGGTAGCGAAATATCGGAAAATAAAATTAAAACTATTTTTTATAAAAGAAAGTGATCTCAAGCTCAATACAAAAACAATTGCTTATTTATTATTTATTAATTTATTATTTATTTATTAATTTTGTTGTATTTCTTTAGAATGTTTTACGTTTTTAATGTAAATTTTTCAAAATAAAATATATATAACATGATGTAAATTCAAATTTTTTAAAAAATAATCAAAAATAATTAAAAATATTCCTTGAACGTAGTCAATTATTTTTTTTTGATTTCCTTTGGTTATTTTCTCGTTATCCTTAATAATCTTGATTTTTTTTGGATTACTTGTAATCGTAATTAATTAACAATCAGGAATTGTTCAAAAGAGAATCATGTTGTTAATACCATTCCTTTTAGAATGTAATCTAATTGATTACTAATCGTAATCCAAATTTAACAGCTCTGCTCGTAATACAAAAAAATTTATATTAAGAAAGTAAACAAAAATTTAAAACTCAGAATATTAAGTATAACCTGAACAAAAATTTAAAATATTAGTTTAAAAAGAAACAGGTGGAGAAAAAATTAAAAAAAATTGTAAAATATATATTTTTTTAAGTGGGTGGTTCAAATTCAAAATATTAAGTAAAATAAATTAAAATAAAATGTTCAATGGAAATCAATACAAGGAGATGATCAAATCATTTTGTGGCTGAAGATTTATGAGTTAGCTGTAGTGAGTAAAAGATTTCAAAAGCATCATGCCACTTGCCACACATCAGGAGAAACAATGAATCTTTCAAAAGAATAGTTTGAGAATTGAATTTTTTCTCGTATATAATATGTGAAATGACCACAATGATTGTGTGATCCGAAACCTTAAGACATTTGTTTTGTGGTTTTTTAAAATCAAAAGTGTAATACAATAAACCCACAAGAGATCAAAAGCTTAAACACAATATTATCAAGAAGATATTAAAAATTGACAAGAGTTAATTTTAGAAAATTATTAAAAATATCGGTAAAAGATTTCTGGCCTGCCGATATGGTAGGGAAGTTCACTTGACCGACATAATTTTTAGTTTTAAAGCGGAACATATTTGTGGTAAACTGAAATTGAAATAGTTTTAATATCTCAAAGAAAAATTTTTTAACTAAAATTAAAATTATGCCTAAAATTACAAAACCTTTATTATTTTTAAACTTTTGTTTATAAAAATGTATCGACAGATTATGTAGTTTAAATATATTTCTGGTACCTAGAATTATTCTGTGAAGTGTAATTATGAGTTAGAAAAATTTACAAATTGCATGTTAACATGTTGTAAGAATTGTAGTTTATTAGTTGTTTTTTCTTCTCTTTTTGATTATTTTTATTAATATTATATGAAAAAATATAATCTTGCATGCAAATAGATTTATATTTACACACATTTACCTAGTGAATACACAAACACAAGATTACCATTATTGATACAAGGTGCTGTTTATGGGTGTTACTAATAAACAGAAATCATACATAGTCTGTGCCAACAGAAGACTAAGTGTATTTGTTAACCAGTTTCTGGTAAATTTTTAAACTTTAAAGAATGAATAAAGTTGATTTTATCTCATACTCATCCAAGTATTAAGTATAAGGAAATAGGATGTTTCCAAAACAATCTTTAATCTTTTGAAAAGTTGAAGTTTGGCCTGCCTTAAAACATATAATTTAAATATTTAAAAAAAAAATTTCCTGGTTAAAAATTTTAAGCTGGATAAGTTTTGGAGCCATCCTAATAAAGAATAGTGAGACTGATTAGCAGATTTTTAAGAAAATGTTTCTTAATTTAACTTTCTTAAGTTCGCTGATAGTAAAATGGTATTTGTTTGTATCACTTATACGTGGATTCATTAACGTAAATTTTAATAACTATAATTTTATTAAAATTTCGACTAGATTTTGATTATATGACAATGACTAATTGATGAAAATATCATAGTGAAAAATTTGCTCAAATTTGCCACTGGGTAGTTGCATGTTTTAATGAATTGGCATGTAAGTTATAAATATGTAAGTCCAAACATATAATTTAATAATTCAAAATATGTATTAATATAATAAAACCTTACATTAATAGCTCTTTAAGATTTTGAAAACCATTTTAAGTTTGTTGAAATGTCGTGAGCATTGTTTTCTAGATTTTAAAAGAACAGCGCAATTTTCCAATAATATAAGAAAATTATCCATATGAAGAATCTTTATATTTAAAACAATTTTATTGCTAAAATGCCTTGAAACATAAGCAAATATTTTTTAGTATGTAATAAGATACTATATGCTGAATAATAAGTTGCTTATAGTTTATATTTAAAATTTTTTAAGGGCTAGATATCACCAGTTTATACCTAAATTTCGGTTTGGGCTAGATATCATCTAGTATGAATGCAAAATCAGTTTCAATGGCAATTCTTTCTTGTATTATAATATTTTTAAAAATGCTTTCTTTGAGAAAACGGTTTAAATAGCTTTTAAACGTTACAAAGTTTTCAGTTAAAAAAAACTAAGAAAATCAAATAACTACATCAAGCATTCGACAATAATAATAATATTGAAACATTTGTGTATGAAAATAACTTTCTTAAGAAAGCTTTTTTGAGCAGCTTTCAAGCCAAAAAAGCTTTTAATATTGAGAAATTTTCTACAGGAACTTTTAAACGCTTTTGATTTGCGCCAAGTTTTTTTGAAAGCTTTTGAAAAGTTTTTGCTATATAAGATTTCTTTTAAGGTCAATATTGTAGGAGCTCCGTTAACATTTTATAAACTTACCTCTGCTCATCATGGTCACCTTGTCACGCAACACGTTCAATGTGTGGACCCTACCATACTGTTCAAACAGTCCTCTTAATTTCATTTCATCCCATGATTTTGGCACCTGACCAACAAACATTTTAATTGTGTCTGCATCCGGTTGATCTTTGGTAAATTCATCATTGTTTTTAAGCTTCAATTCAAAGTTATCATTGGAGTCCACAGAACATTCTCTAGTATCTGTGCAAGGCACCAAAGCTAACGTCTCATCTGCCGAAGTTTCCATTTGATCCACGGTATTATCCAATACATTTCTGCTTATACTTTGACTAAAAACGATAAATTAAAATATTTAATTAGAATAAAGCTTATTTACAGAAGAAAGGCAAGAAATGGCATATAATATTGATAGTCAATTATTTAGTTCAAAACTGCTCTCATTTCAGGCACCACATTAATGCCCACAAATATAAACAAGTTAATAGTAATACAGTAATACAATAAATATCTATTGACTAAAATTTTCTCCAACTCCATTAAACTTTGTTGCCGGAAATTCTATTGTGTGCATGTGTTTGTGACTCAACAAAATAAACTAATTTATAAATACATAAGTATAACCACCACAATTTTCGCATCATTACAAAGTCAATTGTTTATAACTTTCTCATTTATTGTTATTGCTGTTCTCTGTTTTTGCTTTTGTTTATTATTTCAATTTATTGTTGTGTTTTTTGTTTTTATTTGTTGTTCTTTCCGCAAGCAGATTGGATTAGTTTTCCCATTACAATTTGTGAATATTTATACCTATTTAATATGAAAATTCTGTACCCAAGATAATGATGTCTAAAATATTTATTTTATGGAGTTGTGAGCATACAGTGGATATAGGATTTCATACATATGGACATTTGGGAAAGGCTTTCAGAGATATTAAAGCAATATTTTTAAATTTATATGTGTGTATTTACTTTTTCGGCACTAATAGAAAACAATTTAAAAATTAGTTTAAATATTGGTTTAATAAAAATTTTACTTTCGTCGCAAGTAATCATAGAATCTGAAAAGTGTGAATTAGATTTTGCAAGGAACGGACATAATTCAGATTTGTTGCAAATCAGTCGCAAATTTCTTTACGGCTAAGCTCATTAACATACAATTCTATATGAGCATTTGTATTTGTAAATAACAAAGGATTATATTCATAAAAAACAAAATATGTATCCGAAATCTGTTTAAAGAAATGAAAAATGAAAAATTTTAACTAAAATACAATTCAAATTTATTTCAAATTTTGTGAATTTGGAACAAAAAATTTAAATCAAACAACTCGATACTACAAATTTGTTTGTCGACTATAAAACCACTTGGATATCTTTTTACGTGACTTCTGTATTTCTGCAACATTCACTAGGCTATACAAAACATAACGCAGGCAAAAAAAAATGAAAATGTTACGATCTTTAAAAAAGCTACATGCGCTGTCCTTATATAGTATAGGCTAGGAGACAAGTTAATATGGCTCCCAGTAAACTTCTTCTAAATCTAAGTTTATTTAACCAACAGGATGAGAATATTAGTCGACAGCCTTTACCGATTGAAATAAAAATACCCTCTAGAGAATTCAAAACTATTGTAGAAATTTCTCCCCCGAGGTCATGTGTCAGTTAGTAAGTATCAGTCTAAGGTGTATTATCTGTACGGGGTACAGAGTTGGGATCAATACTAATAAATTCTTGAAACCATAGCTTGGGAGGTTGGGAGCTATTTTAGAGGATTTTTTTTAAGCTGACCAAAGATTTATTTGATACCGAGGGAATCATTAGGCCTCTAAAAAAAATAGTACTAGTGGCTGTGGTTACTTTAAAGCGGAGTTGTGGTTAAGTCGCTGATACTCTCCCTTGATTGAACTTCAGGCAATCACTGATATTTTCGGGTTGCTATTGTCATCTAAACAGAAATGGAGAATGATGATTTAATGACTAATGCTTGCAGGCATGGCAAAGCTACCGAGTTCAGGGGTGTCTCGGCAAGTTTTTAAACAGAAGTATTAACTTGCTTAGTTGCTTGTTAGAACAACACGTCCCATTCTGTTGCCAATTGAATACATATCCTTGTAGCGAGACAAACGGAATTAGGACTAGATAACCAAAGCTGCTTAGCAAGGTCATTTACATTAACCGAGAATTAGTGAAAGTCAGATTGCCACCTGTGAAATGATTAAGAACCATAACTTGATTAAAGGGATAGCCCTTGGGCATCAGAAACTTAACCCAGTAGTGAAACCACCATAAGATTAGGGCATTCTGTGTTAATGCTAACCTTCATCTAACCACGCTATTAGAGAAATTGTATGCCATATTAAGAACTTAAACCCATTTTATTAATAATTTATTTATTTATTTTTTATACGACATTTCAGAAGAATTAAATGCTATTTCCGTTTTTCTTCTATAAATACAAACGAACCGATGACTCCTGTGAGAGGCTAAGAATTAGACAAATATTATTATAATTTTAACGTTGTAGAAGAGCTTTTCTACTTTGTTAAATAAAAGCAACAACCTCGACTTAAAAATAAAATGAAAAATAATATTTGTAAGCAGATAATTTTTCGGGCTATGTAAACAATCATCGACAAACGAAAATCCTTCTTTATCAAAAAGAAACAAGTATTTGCGATCGAGGAGATACAGTTCATACACTTGGCTAAAAATATATAAATGTCATACCCATATCGGTATTATTTAAGATCACACTGATATCTAGATCACCAATTTTTTTGCTTCTGAGACTTTAAAAATTCGCTATGTAGCGTTGCAAGAAAGTTACCCATTCATTTCAGAATTCAAGAAGCCAGAGAACTGGTTTCCGTAAGACTATAGGCATGTTAAAAATTTTAATCAATATATTTTAATTTCGTAATTTCAGTTCCGCTCGGTTTTATTTTACATTTTTCAAATCCGTCCATTTTGCATTTTTAAATATAAACATCTTAAGACCTTAAAATGTTTGTATATAAAATTTTGTGTAATGCAAATAATGTAAGTAGAAGGTGAGCCGAAAGTAAAGCCTTCATGTAAAAGTCAGCAAAAGCCACGACTGCATGCGAAAATTCAATAATAAAATTTTTTGTTTCTTATAATTTTGCCATTTTTTTTAAGATTGTATTTATCAAACCGTGCTACTACCATGCAATGAATCAAAGTGGTAGAATGTTTCTTTTTTAATAGGAATCAATAAATCAAAAAGTTTTTAAATTTTTACATGCAAGTATGACTTTTGGGTAAACTTGTTGAAATACAACAATTCCATTCAAGTGGTTTTAATTATTCTTTTATTTTTTCTTAAGAAAGAAAATGCGGTTACAATTCCATTTTTGAACAGAACTTTGTGACATGCTTGTATATATATAATTAATTGTCCTCTTTAGTAATATCTAGTGTGGCCTTTATAAACAAAATTTTAAAAAATATATACTTCTTAATTGTTTGTAATTTTTTATTATACCCTTCACACAGTGAAAAAGGGTATATATAGGTTTCTCATTCCGTGTGAAATTTCTACAATTTTCATTTCCGACCCCATAAAGTATATACTTTCTGAAAGCTTATGAATAGGGAAGTCGATTAAGCTCTGTCAGTCTGTCCGTCTGTCCGTCTGACCGTCTGTCCGTGTGTATGTTGAAATCAACTTTTTGAAGCCCCCCGATATCGCTTGGACCCGGGTGAGATATTAAAATATCAGAAATATTCGGGAGTAGATCGCTATTGAAAATCAGAAAAATCGGTACATAAACAACTGAGATATGAGCAAAAACCCACGACCACCTCGATTTTTTTTCACAAAAACAACATTACAACAACAACATACATACATACAAACGTGTATACTGGTTAGAGAAAACGTGGCATCGAATCCCAGCTGAGCCAAAAAAAAATTTTTTAATATTTTAAAATTTTTTTTTTAAATTTTTTTTTATTTTTTTTTATTTTTTATTTAATATATTATTTATATTTTTATTATTTTTTTTTTAAAATTTTTTTTTTATTTTTTTTTGTTTTATATTATATTTAATTATTTTTTTAAATTTTTTTTTTTTAATTTTTTTTTTAAATTTTTTTTTTTAATTTTTTTTTTAAATTTTTTTTTTTAATTTTTTTTTTAAATTTTTTTTTTTTATTTTTTTTTTTTTAACATACATACGTAAATTTATAATTTTACAATGGGATGTTTTTTATATATGTATATTTTTTATATGTATGTATGTACGTATTTCATATGAGATGAATGTACGTATGTTATTGCATGACTACACGTTGTGAAGGGTATATAAGATTCGGCACGGCCGAATATAGCGCTATTACTTGTTTTTTTATGATTTTTGCAGTGAGTATATACATTAGAAATTTAACTTCTTTATTTGATTTTATGTGCGTCTTTACAAGACTAATTATGTTCAATTAATTTGCTACAATATTTTAAAAACAAATTATAAAATAACTAGTTTTTGGATAACCTATGAATACACTAAAAAAAATCGGTTGAACATATTTAACAGTGGTTTTTTCTTTAAAAATCCTATAACAACCAACCAAAAATAAGATTTTATTCACTTTATATACTTGATGTTTCCAAATACAAATATCAAGTATTATTGTAAACATTCCTTCAATGGTCCTCTTTCAAAGTACATACTATATTAATGCATTTTATATTAAAACCAAATAAAGTTAAATTTTTTTTTTACTAATTCTAATTTAAAAATATCGAATTTCACCTATCATAAAACTTAAACAATTTGAATAACTGTATTCACTATTTAATACCAATAAAAACATATGTTAACCTCTCACAAATGACACTTCGTATACACCCATTTCTAAACAGCAACCACCTTTTAAATATCGTTTTAAATGTAATTATAAACCAATTTCCTTTAATAACGCAATTTCAGTAGCATGTGGGTCACACTTGCACTGTTTAAGGCGCTTAAAAGACCCCGTATGTTTATTTGTCTGTCTTAAGTATGTCACTTAGTAGTAGTTCAACCCCTATATTGAAATAAATATCGTGTGATAAACCACAAGTGTAAATATTATTGAAGCACTTTGCTTAACTTAAAGTATGTGTAGATACAGTTAATTAAACAAAATGCTCAAGGGGCAAAATATCCATAAAGTAAAACTCTGAAACACGTGCTGTATTTAACACTTTCAAAACATTTTGTTTTAGATAATTTAAAAGTAGTTTTTTTTGGCAAATCTAATTATAATTAATTACCCACAAATAAGTACAAGGCCATAATGAAACAAAATCACTAATTATGTGTAAGTGTTATGGACAAGGATTCCAAATACTTTTAATGGCAAAATTTTTCACAACAATATTTTTTAATTAGTACAAGTTGTTTATAATTTGGTTGTGTTTTGAAAAAGCTTTTCTTTAAAAAGCTTTTCATATTTTTTCTCATATGTCTTTTATATGAATCGTTTATATAGAACTTTTTTAAAAAGCTTAGCTAGAGCTAAGCTTTATAAAAAAATAATTACAAAAAAATTTATTTTCCGTTTATCCTTTTTAAAAAAATTCTTAATTTACAAAATTTTTCTACAAGATATTAGTTATGGAAATTTATCTATAACATTTTGCCATGTTGTACGCAAGACCTTTGGGTATTTTGGTTTTTATTTAAGTTTAATTTTTTAAAGAGAAAAATCCTTTAAACGCTTAATCAATGAAAACTTTCATCCAAATTACTTTTTTTAAGCATATATGAGGATAAGATATGTTGTAAAGAAAGCTTTTTAATTGCGAAGAAGAAAAATACTTGCGATATGAAAAACTTATAATAAAAGCTGTACACATGAGTAAGTTTTCTTTAAAAAATTCCTAAGCTTTTTTTTAGTATGGAAACAATATCACAAGAAATTTTAAAATTTTCTGTTCGTAAATGTAATTTTTATAAATATTCCTTTTGGAACACCTTCCCAATGCAAACTACCCAACCATAAGTCACCGAGAGTATGAACATTGATACAGTGACACGAATACGACACCATGACCAGCCCTGAGCATATCTGGCAGCTGTAATTATGACCTCTCACATTCCCACGACAATCTGACAAACTAAAGTCGAGGAGAAAAAAACTGTAGAAATTTTTTGTGCAACACATACACAAACTTTCTCTGTACAGACACAACGGTGACACTCTTAATCAAAACTTAATGAAAATTCTGACAGGTTAAATTAATGTTATTATTTGCTTAGTCATTTTTTCCTTTTCACGGCAAGACGCTCGTTTTAACTTTGTTAACATTCTTGATGTTTTTCGAACAAGACTAATATAAATTTCAGGAAACTAAAAAATAAAAAATGGCATGGCACGCAATTAACTTGCCATAGGCATTTTGACAAGTTATCGCAAAATTCAATGAAATCGCGTTGTACCTACGCACGAATTAAGAGTGAAAAATTATAAAGATAAAAAATGAAAAACCCTAGAACGTTGTATGGGTGGGAAGTGTAACTCAAATTATGTTACTTTGATTCGCCTTAAATTCGTTTTGTTTGGGTAGTTTGGGTTTGGGAGGGTGCAAGCAAATAAATAAGATTAATCTTTAGGATGTGCTTAAAGTAAAAAATGTTGTAAAGATTATAAACGAGTAGTGTTAGGAATCTAGTGCGTGTTACAAGAGCAACAGTTGACCGACTTTTTGTACTTAAGAATTAAGGAAATTAAATTGATTAATGCTATACTCGTGCTAAGCATAAAACAGTTTTAAAAGTATAAAAACGAGATTATAGGAACAGCAATAAAATAAAAATTTCTAATTTAAATTTTAAATAAAAATTTTAAGATTTCACGAAAATATAAATTATTGGTCAACAGTTAGTTATAAGAAAATCCGAATTTTAAATTTGATTTTAATTCTTAAATTTTCTATATAAATATAATACACCTAGAAAACGGATAATCAAGTTAATTACCAATCGAATGATTCGGTTCTCGTAATCGAACTTTTCTTTTGTGGCTATAAAATTTCTATTGGAAGAATCATTATTGCTTAGTGCTGACTATATATTGATATTCCGATATGAATTTCTATCGATACGACCTTGAAATTCAACTACCACACCTAAACTATGCAATTGGCAAGAATTTTAGTACACACAACCGATACTGTTTTCTCTGTGCAGTCACAGAAATACAACACTAATAAATTTTTGCTGTAGAATATTTAACGCTAGTGAAAATAATCTGTAAAGAAATAAATTTTATTAATTCTCTATAAGTGTTTCCAGATAGCTGATTTAATATATCTGATTTCATTGAACGAGACATCATTTGAAACAATTAGTGCGTTTTTGATTGATTAATAAAAGATGTGGAAAAATCTAGAAAACAACCATACGAAACCAAATCTTATAACAATTTCTATAGTTACAGACCCTATAAATCTGAAAAAATAATCCTGATACATTAACTTTTATGCATTTAGAATAATTTGTGCTCAGGTAAATAAGTTCTATGTACACATCGACTTTTCTGATAATGTTGCTGTAACTAGAGGAAATCTGATAAGATTTTTCAACTCAAATGCGGATATCTAATGCTGTTTATGACATTCCTTGTTTAAGTAAATATTGTTTTCTTTGATAAAAAAAATATTGCTCAACTGTAAATTTTATTATGTTTATTTAATTAAATAACTAAATAGATAAAGAAAATGTGTCTGAGTAAAAACTGTATAAATCGATATCGATCAAAGCTGTATTCTGACAAGTGAATTTGATTTTACAAGGTGAGTTTAAGGGCACTATGTGTCAGTTGAGTGCTAAAAAAATCTTTTCGAATTTTTTGAGATTAAATCAATAAATTTTCAATATAAAAAATTCTTTATTTAAATAATATTTTGAAAGATAAACTCCTTACTCACATACAGTGGTGGCCACGAATTTAAGACACGACATTTCACTTATATATTTCTAATAATTTTTACATCTTATTGAACAAATTTAAGATCCATGTTATTTTTCAAAGATCCTAGTATTGTTATGAAAAAAAATAAACAATAGTTTCTTGCCTATATTTTGTTAGAAATTTTTATTTACATATTATACAGATTAATACAAGTTTTAGCCTGGTCATGAATTTAGGACATAGGCAAAATAAAAGTTAATTCACTAAAGTAAAGCTCAGCTTCATAGAACAAAATTAGTATTTGGTAGGAAATCCTTTATTTTGGATCACAGCAGCGCACCTCCTGGGTAAACTTTCAAATAAGGCCACACAACGTTCGTTTGTAATGGCATACTAAGCTTTTTGGATTTCTTTCCATAAATAGCTCAAATTTTTTGGCTTAACTGCTCGTACATGCTCCTCAATATCAATCCACAAGTTCTCAATTCGATTATGGTCCGGAGATTGAGCTGGCAACTTCAGAACTGTAATATTGTTTTCCTCTAAGCAACTTTTTACTAGGCGTGAAGTGTGCTTAGGGTCATTATCATGCATAAATTTCCACATTACAGGCATGTTGTCTTCAGCAAATAGTACTATAATGCTTTTCAGTATGTTTTTGTAAATATGCTGGTCCATTTTAGTGGTAATCTTGTAAATGGGACCTACACCATGCCAGAAAAATGATGTCCCCACCATGACATTGCCAATACCGTGCTTAACCGTTTTAAGGGTGCACTTTGGGTGATGCTCCCGGTTTGGAGGACGCCATACGTACTGTTTTCCATCAGAACCGAAGCGGCAAAACTTCGATTTGTCGTTCCAAAGTATATTTCTCCAAAATGTCGTCGGTTTATTGAGATGTTCTCTTGAATAAGCTAGTCTGGATTTAATTTTTTTTTTGACACAACTGGTTTACGTTTTGCAATACACCCACATAAGTTTTTCTCATTCAAACGTCTTCTTATTGTCCTGGACGATATTTTAATACCAAAATCAGATGAAATCTCATTTTTAATTTTACTTAAGCTTTTAAAAGGATCATTAACAGCAGCTTTATAAAGTAAGCTATCCTCCCTGGGTGTAGTTTTTCGGGCTCTAGGGTGCTGTTTTACATTTTTGGTGGTACATTTAAGTAGCTTGGAAATGTCCATTACTGTTTTTCCATCGGTTTTCAATTGTAGGATCACTTTTCGCTCGGCATCCGATCTCCAAGTACCTCTGGCCATTTCTAACTAAATATTTTGATGTATCCCAACATAAAATGGAATAAAGCATTAATTACTTACACATTACCTTCAAGTAACACCAAACAATCACTTAATAACCAAATATTTTTGATATGTTTTAAATTCTTGGCCAGCTTCAAATGCACTTTTTCACAATAATGTATTAAAAATAGCAACAAAATGTAAAAACAAACAAAACCAAATAACGGTAATTTTTCTTAACATTACAAGGTACACTGAAAAATTAACTAGATCTAATTTGATATTGCAGGGTTGATAAAATTATCATAACTATGCTCGTTACATGTCGTGTCTTAAATTCGTGGCCACCACTGTACATATAAGGCATATGAGTACGTATACAGATACGTGCAATGGCGAAATTCTACCACATAGCAACTTTGTAGATAGCAAGACGATAAAATCAATGTGAGTTCAGCAAATATTGATTTTATGTTAGGCCATCAACTGCTGCAATGACACTATCTTGTGCATGTGTATAAAATATTTTTAAAAACTTGCCAATTAGCGTTAAACAACTTCCTTTTTAAAGATAAAGAAGTATGTATTTAATAATTTTTTTTTTGAAATTTTGAACAAAGTCTTAATGAAACCCTAATTTTTAGGAGTTCTATTATTGTACAAAATTCTCGAGGCATTCTCATTAATTAAAAATGTTCGATATATATATTTATGTTAAAAAAAAATTTTTAATTCTCCTTATAAAAAATATTTTTTAGATTTTCCATTTATAAAAAAAATTTCCAGTAATTTACTATCTATGTTCTGTATTTGTGCTGTTTGCATTAATTTCCGTTTTTCTTTCCACGTTTAACAGCAGATAAATTTTTTGGTTCAATTATTTTCATTTAAATTCAGTTTGCATAATTTTTCAATAAAACAACTCATTTTCGCATAGTTGTTGCTATAGATTTTTTTTGTTAAATGAAAATGACAGAAGCAGCATACGAAGCTAGAGTCAACAACAGCAGGAATCCCTGTCATAGAAATTTATGGAGCTGAATTTAAATCTTTATGCACGTACTAGCACATAAATGTCGTAAAAGAAAATTTGAGCATCTAAATGGCTACTAGCGATTTTCCATTAACGATTTGAATGCCAGAAAAACAAAATTATAAGACAAGCAAAACGAATTTTTATAGAGAAACTAATGCCCATGATTCCAAAATATCAGCGATATTAAATGAAGCATAATATTTCTCAAAATTAAAAGAATAAAGGAAACGTAAACGTATAATTTATGTTAAATTTAGATGTAACCAAACAATCACCCTTATTATACCTGTAGATTTAACCTGAAATTTTTTTTACCAGCTTTAGCTAAGCAGTCAAGGCTAAGCTAAAAAAACAAAGGAAATATATTTCAATTTCTCCACTGCCATCACCACCACCTGGCACCTGGCAGCAATTATGTTATTGTATGAATGACTGTAAAAGTTATTTTTATTTAAAACTACCCAGAGTTAATAAAAACACAAAAATTTTCCTACACATACAAATGTATGTGTATACATATTGTTACTACTTCAAATATACAGACATGTTTCAGCATGCATATATTCATGCTTTAACACTTCCTGAAATCTGTACGTAAAAAAAAAATTTACACAAAAAATAGCTTTTAAAATCTAAATCAAACCACTTAAGCCTGCAGCAAATACTGCATTTAACTTTTTGTATGTTTGTAAAAGTATGATTGGAAGTATGTATGTATGTATATGTATGTATGTCCGTAGCCTAAGACTGTAGTCAGAGGAAGATTTAAAATCCATGTGCGGTATGATTTTTATACACGCGGGACATTAATAATTTATATAATTTAAATGGTTTATCCAACAATTTCTTTCATTCATTCATTCATTCATTCATCCATCCAACCAACACCCACCCATAAACCATGTTTTACAATGTGCGACTACAATCGTCTAGTAGTTTTTTCGGGGTTCGCTTGAGCGTTTATCTTTCCATCTCGCAATTTAAATGACAAGGATTTCCTTCTTAGATTCGCGGATGTTTGTTTTTGTGTATTTATGGGAGAATATAAATAGAGTTATTCAAAAGGATATGTTAATATATCTTTTTATTATTTTCAGTTATTTAGTACCCATATTG
Source organism: Phyto melanocephala (assembly GCA_941918925.1). Taxonomy (NCBI): domain Eukaryota; kingdom Metazoa; phylum Arthropoda; class Insecta; order Diptera; family Rhinophoridae; genus Phyto; species Phyto melanocephala. The sequence goes on from OW799236.1 coordinate 113,726,591, forward strand.
GATTGAAGGTGATATATATTTATTTAAATTTTTTTTTTGATATTTTGGTTTAGAGGTTATCATGTATATGACATTTGTTTTATATTCAATATTTATACAAGTCAAGCCAATTATTTATCTATACCAAATTGCTGCTTGAACACAGAAAAATTATGTTTAAAGACGCCTAATTTTTTATGTTTAATGTTTTTACAATGATTTCGTCAGTAAAAACTCAATTAATTAATTAATTCGTCGTATTCGTTAAATTTTTACTGTTTGTGCAAAGAAAGAACAAATTAATTAAAATATTTAAATTTTGATAAAACCCAACACAATAATTCCTGTTGTGACGAAAACTTTTTTGCCTATACGTAACCGTTAGCAAAGAGTTCGGCTATAGTGTTCGGTAAATGATAGTTAAAATTTTGTTTACGCATAACAGAAAATAGTGTGACCATACTGGTTTCATTAAAAAAATTTGTATAGTAAACTTTTTTATACCCTTCACTTGTGGTGCACAAGGGTATATATAGCTTTGTCATTCCGTTTGTAATTTCTACAATTTTCATTTCCGACCCCATAAAGTATATATTTTCTGAAAGCTTATGAATAGAGGAGTCGATTAAGCCCTGACCGTCTGTCCGTCTGCCCGTCTGTCCGTGTGTTGGTTGAAATCAACTTTTAGAAGCAACTATATGTTCCTCAGATCTGTATATGGTATCAATCTCTTGGAAATATCCAGGAATGAATCGCTATTGAAATTCAGCACAATCGCCCAATAACTTTCTGAGATATGAGCAAAAAACCACGACCACCTCGTTTTTTTTCACAATTACAACAACAACATACATACATACATACATGTAAAAAACATACCAAAAAAAAAAAATTACAAAAAAAAAATATTAAAAATAAGAAAAAAATAATAAAAAAACTACAAAAAAAAAAATTTTAAAAAAAATTTAAAAAAAATTTTTAAAAATTTTTCTAAAAAATTTTTTTAAAAAACTTAAAAAAAAAATATAAAAAAAATAATAAAATATAAATAATATATTAAATAAAATAAAATAAAAATTGTTTGGCTCAGCTGGGATTCGATGCCACATTTATTCTAACGTGTACGTATGCACGTATTTTATATGAGATGAATGGTGATAAAAACAATTGTTATTGCATGACTACACGTTGTGAAGGGTATATAAGATTCGGCACGGCCGAATATAGCACTGTTACTTGTTTAATATTTATTTTAAATATGTTAGAATAAAAATAAAATAAGCAGAAAATAACTTTATTTTCTCAAAAAGTTGAGAAATATATATGGAATCTCGTACCAATTTGTTTATCGTTTGGTGGCGTAAGGAATAGATTTTATGAATTCTTTTATACGAATGTAATTTATTTTTTTGATGGCAAATATTTGCGAAGAAAAATTCGTAATTTGTTCCAGGTATGCATTTATTTGTATGCCGACAATAAAGGTGGACAACTCCCACTAAATGTGGTTTAAAAATAGCTGGAAAAAAACTAGATCTTTTATTTAAGTTACAATTTTAGCGATAAATCGCTAACTTCCTGATACATTATAAATTTTTTTTTTAATTTTAGAGAAAAATCGTTTAAACTATTAAAAATTTATTTACACCCATTTTACATTTGAAAAATTGAAAGACAAGCATATAAATTTTGCTGGCAAGGGAACAAATTGGTAAGGTGTGTAGTTTACCGAAAGCAATATATTTCCTCTTCTACTTTGAAATTTTTTTTCGGAGGTTTCACATAATTTTTCTCAATTTTAAAAAAGGAATTAAAAAATATGTCATAAAATTCATTAGCTTGAATAGCGTTATTAAAAAAAAAAAACTAAATTTTGGGTGGTTTCTTAAACAGGTGTTGCTCTGTAAGAAGTAACAATTACCTCCAAAATTTTACCCATACATTTTTCAAATATATTCTGTTCTATAATGAGTGTTAAAAAAATCAGTAATTAATTACCGTCTTCTATGCAGGAAGCATATGATATTATTATCTAAACCTGTAAATCGTGATAGACCTGGTTATTTCTGTCTGGGACAAAAGAAAAAAACCTGCCCCTCGGGAAGAGTTCCATAGTTTGTTTAGTTAACTCTAGACTTGTAACTCCTTTTTTATTCGATTGACAATATCCGCACTTAAGCTACTAGCTGTCGCATAGAATGCAAAAGTATGGAGAAACGTTCCCAAGAATATCGTTACCACTTTGCAGCAAAATTTGTATAGATACCTTGTACCTTCTTAACATATATATAATTAGTTATTCTCCTATCGATGTTGTCATATAATTTTACTTGATACTAAATATAATATAATTTTAAATAATAATCACTTTTGACTATTTTTTTTTTACCCGGAATTTACAAGTGTTCTTAAAATTCCGTAACATAAGTTTACAATTTCGCAATTAATGACATGATATACGACAAACTTCATAGAAAATACTGCAATATAAATTTTGTATATAATGTATCAAAGCTACACTTACAAAACCTATTGCTTTAGTGTTTACAGCGAGGTTCAGCAAAATCTCTACTAGTTTTTTTTTTCCTCTAATAGCTAAAATGTGTTTTTGTCCGCTAATCTGGTTTTTAAATTATTTGCAGAAAAATAGCGAAATCTCCATGAATGGCCGACAAGTACCGATGAGTGGCCAAATGAGAACATTAAACGCTAGCAAACAAGTACAACCATAAATATATTTATAATCATGAAAGAACGTAAAGACAGCGAAGAAAGCGATATAGGAGTTAAACACTAATAAACCTTTAGCATATTCAAACTAATTTTAAACTGATTAAACAAATTTTTATGAAAAACAAATACATACGGCTTATTTATAAAATTTAAAACAGCCTTCTAAGAAGTTTATAAATAAAATTAATTTAAAAAATCGATTCCATAAACCCTTTACAATATTGAATAATTTTAAAATTCGTTATGGTTCTTTAAATTAATATATTCATTAAGATGTCTAGAAATAAATATTGTAGAATTTGCAAACAGAATGCTAAAGCCATATAAGCACTCATGCACAGGTGAAGGGTATATAAATAAATATTTATCCTTGTATTTATCGTTCTTTTTCTATATAAATAATAATAAAGAAAAGGAAAAGAATACATATAATTACATTTGAACAGAGGGAAAATTAATTAGAAATTTCTAAACTGTAAACACATTCGAAAATTCTGCATGTGGAGATAATATTGGTCGCAAAGTATCATTGGAAGAAAAAATATCTAACGCATTATTAAAAATATATTTTAACCACAATTTGGTCTAAGTAGCAGCCTATTAGAGCAGTGAGTTTGCCAACCAATAATAACAATTGCAAAATCAAGGCGAATTCACATCAGATTTCAACATCCCTACAACAAACACAAAAAGACGCTATGACTATCAAAGCACAAAAAACAAATTGTTTGTTTACTTTTATTTAAATTTTAGTTTTATAAATTTACGCGAAATTTTTTTAAATAAAAAAAATATTTTTAATTTATTACATAAACTGCTGCTACTTTATAACATACATTTGAGTTTTTTAAAACATTTTTCAGAATTTTCCCAAATCATAACCACTAGAAAAATCACAACGGGCCTTTTGCATTTTCTGAATTAAAAATATTGAAAATGTTGTTTATTGTTATTATTACTTATATTTTACAAGTTTACCAATAAGGTATTGAACAAATATTAGTATTTTAATAATCTGTTTCTTAAACTTTATCACTTATGAAAGTTTGTCAACCAACGCACATTAAAATTAATATAAATGTAAACAAACCTTGACATTGTGCTGTTTGAAATAAAACGAGCAAAAAACAAACAGCTCTCTTCATACAACACTACCTGATGTGAATTTGCCTTGTAAAAAATATTTTGAAAATTTGAGGAAAAGTTAATCTAGGGTTTTTTAAATATTGGACAAATTTATTAAAAATGTTTTATTTTGAAAAATTTTTGTACAAAATTTTCTAAAGAAAAGCTTGATGAAAAATGATTGATAATGATGATTTTTTTATAATATTTTAATAGAAATGTTTTTAGCTGTTGTTGTTTTTTTTATTTGCTATAAAAATTTTTAATAATTTATTTACATAATTTAGTTACTTGTAAAAAAACACTGTTTACTGCATTACCCTTTGAGGCGGCATTCTCTCACTTGTATCTGTGTGTCTAATATTGTATGAGTGTGCCTTTGCACAGTTTCGTTTCCGTATTTTTCATTCATTCATTTCGTTCATTCAGTCTTATATTCACACACTTACACACAAATATTCATAGTGTTTATATTTGAGTTTTAAATGAGAAAATCTCATGCGGCTTTATTGTGTGCTAAATGTTGTTTTTGTTGTTGGATGAATTTGAATTTTGTTTTGTTTTGTTTCGTTGTTCTGCTTCGTATGTGTGTCTTTAGACGGTCCATAGAAGTACAAGTAAATACATGCATTAATATTTGAATATTCGTACTTTGTGTTGTGCTGTAATGTCTTTTTCGGTAGTTCTTTTTTAGTTTAGCCACCATCAAAAGACGATGATTAAAAAATAAGAAAACGTTATAATTTATTTAACAAATGGCTGTATTTTATTTAATCTGTAGACATAATGAACCAACGTTTGGGGCAGCAATAAACAATAGGGGTATATGGTTACGTTCAAAAGTAACTAAAACTGAAAGAAACTTTTAGGTACGCATATGAGGCTAAAAAGTCATACTTTGACTCGGCTAAATATAAGAAAATTAAAAAAGGTTTATTTTACAACTCGACTGCTTACAAGTAAGTACTTTATAAGGATTTTCAGTTAAACCTTGTGTTTATTACTTTAATTTGTTGTGTTTAATAAGGTTGTTCCCTCCTGCTTCATTGGAAATGCTTTCATTTAATTTTGTTTTCAAGTTATTTTTGGTAATAGATCTTAAACACAACCATAAAATATTTAAAATTAAACAATTTATTTTATTTGTTCATTTTCTTTGTTTTTCTTTCTCCTTAACAATTTTAATTTCCTATTGATGTTGACTATCGGTAGAGTCTTATTGCAAAAAGTAATTGAAAAGAATGTTGTATACACTTTTAAGGAAATTAATTTCAACCAATTAAACACAAACATTTAAATAAAAACGATTTATATTAGAATTCATTTGATAACGATTGCGTTGTCAATTTTAAATTAAATTTTAAATTAAGATAATTCGTTTCTTCAAATATTTTATATTTTTAGCGGAACTTATATGTAAGTGAAATATCTGCTTTAATCTCAAATTGTTTAAGATTTATTTTTGTAGATGTATGGCCGTTATTTTTTGATGTTTTTACTGCACGTGGTTTAAAAATGCCCGCAAAGCAATAGGACTCCTCAAAATTTTAATATTCTACAAAAAGGTTAAAGCAGTTTAGATCGGTTTCTCGTCCTTAAATTTTTTCCCTTAATGATTTGTAACCTTTATTATTCGACTATAAAGGGTATCTCTGTTAGAAGAAAAAACTCGTATTTTTGAGTAATGTGTCATTTGTTTATTGGATTATAAAGAAGACATATACTGATTAAGTGTGTTTAAGATAAAACATCAGTCAAATGGGCTCGCGACCCTAATGATGGGCCATTACTCTTTTCGTAAAATTTTCCCAGCCAGTTTTACAAGAACTTGGGAACAGTAAATGCTTGTGGCTTATTTACAAAAACCCGCGACTTTATAAAAGCCCATAGGAAAAGATCGCTTGGCATTATATGGCATGATGATTATATATTGACCAGTTAACATTAAAATGTCTTGTTATAGTTTGTCCGTAAATTGCTGCTGCTATAAGTGGTGTGTTTCATGCGCGGTGTTAAGATGGTGCCGTGTTGCTAAAACCATATGTCACCTAAATCTATACCATTCAATTGAGGCCATAGGAGCTCTCTTATCATGTGCCTATAACGAATGCCGTTCACAGTTATTGCAATTTCGTTTTCATCTTTGAAAACGTAGGACCCACTCACATCAATAAGTCAAATTTCATTAGTAATTGTTCGTTGATAGTGAATTTATCTTGCGTTTATCGTACTAGAATTTTCTGAGCCTCAGATTTGATAATTTTATATATTCATGAAGCCATCTGATGGATATAAGTTTCTAAGCCCCAGCCATTCTAATGGATGTAAGTTGCAAAGGAGAAGATGATTTTTTCGAAAAATTGGCATTGACTTCACTTTGCGTGTAATAGACTCTTTGAATAAATTCCCAACGCTTTGTATGGTCTACCGGTTTGAGCTCCTGGGTAAGTTAAATTTAATGCGCATGAAAGTGAAGGTTTTTGGTTAAAATTTGCTGCGTAATGCTTCGTGTAAATTGACGTTTTTAAAAACGTTGCCAAATTGATGTTTACGAGTCTTTTGCAACACTCACGTTTAAAACAATTATATTTTCGATAGATTGACCCGTTGACATACAAGGGTCTTACTGTCCATAACCGGCTTGGTCTTTTTAAAAATATGTTGAATTTTCGATAGACCGACCCGTTGACTCACAAAGGTCTTACTGTCCACAACTGGCTGAGTTTTTTTAAAAATTTGTTGATCACTCTTCGTTTGGTTGAAAAAATAAGGTGCACTTTCCTGACTGATAATTTTTCAAAGTTTGCGAGCGTTCGCAGCAAAACTGTTCAAATTTTTGTAATAATTTTTCACAATTATAATGCGATGCTCTTTCTCAAAGTTCTTCATTTTTAATAATCAGAATAAACATAACATCTGCCAAATTTCAGAGTTGCCACTTGCACAAGAAAAAAAAATTGGAAGTAAATTTAAAAAGTGCATTCTTGATGAGACAACCTTTTCATAATTTGTATACCTTTTTATAAACCTGATCAATTTTTTATATCAAAATAGATAACGATAGTCTTATAAAATATTGCTTGCTTTACAAAAAAAAACTTTACTCTAAGTACGATAATTAATTTTAGTTGAAACAGCACATATTAATCATTCACACAAAAAAGGAAATTTTGTTTATCTTTTAAACTCCTAGTTAAAACTTTAATTAGACAATTTATCATCTAGTAAAACTCTATATAAACCGTAATCATGATCTCTTAATACTTTCCAAAAACGCTCATACAAGCAAATAAATCTAAGCACAAGACCTCTCTCTCTGCCAGTAGAGAAATGAATTTTATTTATGTTTAGTTAGAAAATTATTACAATCTTAATCAATGTTTGCAGATTAATTTTATGTCTCCGTAAATAAATCTTTTTCTGTTGCGTTTTTTATTTTTTTTTTATCTCTTCTCATTTTTAAAACTTAGTCATAATCATATTTTTAATAATGTGCCCCCTCAAATTAAGTACTGAACAAACATATTATTGTTGTGTGCACTACTAGAAAAAATAACGGAGTTTTTTTTGGGAGAAAACTTTGTAACGTACAGTAAAAGTTGGTTGAGGGAAAAAGTTAGTGTTGTTGGGAAAATTATTCATAATAAAATTTTTCATTATTATAAAGCTTAAAATACATCAAACATCTTTCTGTTAATTTTTGTTTTTTAAAACTCTTTTCCAAAAAGTGGCATACGACGACTGCTCATTGAAGATCTAGAGTGTTGAGAGGTTTTACAAAAATTTTCCTGGTTGTATTTTTCATAAATCTGCTGAACATATTATATATTAAAAGTGTTAGAGTTCAGCGATTTTCTATGGCTATATAGATTAAAAATTTGCCTATAGGTGGCAACTCTAGTTGACCAATAAACCTCATTACTTAATTTTTCATTTTCAGAATGGGATAAAATAACCAGGATAGGAAACACCCATGGAATCGATCTTTATACAGACGGTTCAAAGATTGGTGACCAAACTGGAGTTGGCCTATTCGACATAAGCCGAAACAGAAGCAAATACTTCCGTCTACCAGATCACAATACCATTTTCCAGGCTGAGAACATGGCGATTACGGAAGGAATTAAACGGATAAAGGAAACGAATAGCGAAGCCTAGATTCGTATCTTTATAGATAGCCAATCAGTGATTAGGACATTGAGAAAGGAGAAAGTTGAATCAAGGAATGTTCTGCAATGCAAGAGCGAGATAAACTCATATGCAAATTGCGGACATTTGGAGATAATATGGATACCAAGCCAGCACGGGCTGATGGGAAACGAAAAAGCCGACAAATTATCTCAAATCGGAGCTCTTCAGAGTAATATAACATTGGATAATGCAAAACCCCTTAAACGATTTAAGGATGAATTAAAATATTGGGCGACGGAGGAACATGCCAGAAAATGGAAAGGCACTGACGTCGGTAAAGTGACAAAAATACTATGGGGTGACCCAAATCTTGGGAACTCAAAGGAAATTCTGAGACTGAATAGACCAACACTTAGGAGACTAACCAGTGTGATTACAGTGTGAAGAGACAACATGCAGAGCATGCGAGGAAGAGGATAAGACTTTGATACACTATCTCTGTCATTGTCCTGCATTTGGTCATATTAGACGCGAGAATTTTACAGTGGATACTATGCCGAGTTTGGAGTACCTGGGGAACTCCAACTGGAGATCCATAAGGAATCTCTAGGGGACTGAGTTCTTGGACTTGTCGGATATTTATGGGAAACTATGATTATGGTTTTAAATTGGGAATTTCCGCTCTCACATGGAGCGCACAATATGCCAACTGGGCATAAGTGTATACCTGTCATGGGTTTGGGCTTTAAGTGCCCCTCCTTTTCAACCTAACCTAACTCAACCTTATTTTCATATGAGGTGTCCCATTTAGATGTGTCTATTAGTAATTTCGTCCCTACCAGTACGGGCTTTATTATACGTTCCCCTAACATACTGATAAAAACAGTACCATAAAATAAGAAAGAAATATAAAAAAATTAATGTAAATTCACTTAAATAATAAGCAGTATTGAAAACATACTCCTATGCGCTGTCATATGCAACAATTTTAGTGTTTTAAGGTATATAATACGTTAAGCAGATGACGTATGGTTTGCTTACAAAACTCTAAAAATTTTTTTGGTAAAAAATATCAATTATTTAAGGTATTTATTTTTTTCTCCACCCAAGCATTCTTTCATAATCTGTTAAATAAATATTCTTCAAGGGTCAACCAGAATTAACTAAATAAACTTCCAGGAACAGTTTTAGAGTAGAAAATTTCACTTCCAATACCCTGTACCAAGAAACAAATAAAACATAAGAAATCACCCACAGGCTGTTCTTTCAATTTAAGGACCATTATTTTTATCTCTTCTACACTCAGCATAAATAACTGCGTGCACAATCATATATACGATTTTCAAAACAAACGATGTTGTTGTAAAAGCCAGTTGTATACGCCCGTGTTTTTATTGCATTAAAGACGTTAATTTTCGTTCTTTTCTTAGTTCTTTTCTAATTTATTATGGCAGTTTGTTATGGTCTTCTTGTCACAATGGCAATAGAAATGACAAACAACAAACCAGTAAGATTTTATACAGTTACCAGGACAACCATGAGATGTTCGACATCATGATGCCAAAGAAAGTATACAATTGTGGATTTTGAAAGGAAGTTGGCATTTACTAGAATAGCGAACGCATAGTTGAGGTAGCAACACAAAATGTTTCATTTAGAAAAACAAAATGAATGAATGACCTTTCATAAATTTAATCTACGCTTGGTTTATAATTTAATGGCATATTGAGTGAGGGGGCACTTCAACCACAGCAACTGGCGAAAAAATAAATAAAACAACAATATTTCATTAACCATTTCCAGAGACAAAGAAAAATAAAACAAAAAAATTTGTCATAGAACAGGCGAATCAAGTAGACTTGTTAAATTGTTAACCATACATGCAGCAAAAGAAGCTGAGCTTTTAGTTTTAATAATTTTGTACATCTCAGGCTATTAGATAAAACAGCTAATACATGACATGTTTTTTACATATTTTAAACAATAACTTTTGGATTCTCATAGGCCCAAATGCAGCAATTCTCTTGTTAACGAATCCACTGAGATCAAAAGTGTACCTACCTGGTTACTGAAAATAATTTCCTTTTTAAGTCAGGAAATTTATTTTGATTTGAAAGCCCATTTTCGTAAAAAACTTTTACAATCTTAAAGCGCTGCTGAATTAAGTACCTCTCCATGGTTGAAATTATCAAACTCTGTAACAAAGAAATCTTAAATAAAGTTAGACAAAAAACTTGACGTTAAGATATGACTTACAATTTATATCCTGCATTATGGCTGGAACAAATTTATACAAGACTTAAAATACTAAACACATTTATTTAAAACTTTAAACATCTCACAGATAAACCTAAACAACTAAACTTTTCGTAGCAGTCAAAGAAGATCATGCTTCCTTTGGTCTTGAAATTGTATGCTAAACTGATATTGTTTTTTTTTTTTCTTTGTTTTTTTTTTCAAGAGTTATGCCGTTTTAACTATTTTCATGTCCATTAAGGGATTTGACTTCCACTTAATTTTCTATTAAATGGTAACTTAACATAACTGTTGATTACACTACGTTAAGGCTCTAGTGTAAGTTTGACACATTGTCGTAAGACGAAGTGGAATAAAACGCAACGCTTGCTGCTCTTATTTCAGTTTCTCCCTAAGTAGCAATTATCTGCTATTTAGAATAAGTACCTGGTAAAAAGAACTTCTTAATTTCAATGGTGGTACATTGGGCAAAATAAATTCCCCTATACTGTTTCTTTTTTTGTTCATTTAAAACTCATTATATTATTTTAGTATATTAATGGTATTAGGAAAGGGGGATTCAGGAAGCAAGAGCCGCCTCCAACACCCACACCTTATATTAAAATAACTAAATATTTGCAAAAATCTGGAGAAAGCTAACATGATTAAGATAACATGTTCCTATAGTTATATGTTTAATAAACATTCCTAATCCTAATTTCACTTATTTTGTTACTGTTATATTTTATATTTAAATATGTACAGTCGAACTTCTCTATAACGTAGCAGTTGGAGACCGTCAAATTTCTACGTTATAGAGAAAATTCGTTATAGAGAAACTGCAGAAAATTTTGACAAATTTTTTTTTATGTAGAAAATATATTTATTAGGACAAAAAAAAATAGTTTTTACATGAACACATTAATTTTTTATTATTACATACATATGTAGAAAAAAATTATATTTGGAGAACATTTTTTTACATGAACACATTTAAATTTTTTTCTTTAAATGTAGAAAAAAAATATATGTATATTAAAGCAAGTTTTTATATGGTGTTAAAGAAAGATGTAATTTTCATTTGTTTTTAATGTTTCTACTTTTCTTCGTCAATAAAGCCTTTACAACAATTAACAAGAGAAAAAATATCCCCAGGTACATTGTTTCGAGATTCCAAAAAGGTTCGTATCGTGTTAAAAGACGAGTGTACTTGGGAAAATAAAGGCAATTCTGAAATATTTTGTTCTATGTCAGATTATTTATCGTCTGATTCTGAAAGAACATTGACTTCATAGTAACTGAATAAAATCGAATGAATCGAATATCTTTATCGGAAGGACACTCCATGGTGATTGTTTTGCAATCAACATTTACATAATCTTCAACCTCTACACCTTCAATATTATTGCTGTTTGCAAATTCCAACCATAACTCTGACAGATGGGAATTATTTTCGTCTACTATATCTGCAGTTTCTGTAGAATTTTTCAGAAATCCAGCTTTCTTAAAACAGTTACGAATTGTTCCACTTTTGACATCTGAATTTCACGCTCTGCGTACGTAGGTGTGTAAACTTATGCCACTGTTTTCTTTTTTATGTGACAGTCGTAGCAAGCGTTGAAAATGTAACGTCTTTGACAGTTTTATTTTCGGTGACTAAATTGATACAAAAAATCGATTGCTAAAAACTTCGCAATAGAGAGATTATTTAAATAGTGTGAAAAATTCTATTTAGGTCTTAAAAAATTGTACGTTACAGAGAAAACTTCGCTATAGGAAAGTTCGTTATAGGGAGATCAAAATGTATGAAAATGCTTACAAAAATGTTGTGTTCACGAATTTTATTTGTTATAGAGAAGATTTCTTTATAGAGAAGTTCGCTATAGAGAAGTTCGACTGCATGTGTATTAAATAATATTAATTATATTTTCTTTGGAATTTTATTCATATTTCTTTGTCATATTTTTTATACAATATTATTGTTATATTTTTCAATTGTAATATATATTCAATTTAAGTTATTTACTTATATAAAAATTATTAAAAATATATTTTTTTCAATATCTGATTGTTCTGTTTTAAAGAAAATATAAAATCAATTATTTAAAAAAAAAGAAAACTTAAATGAAATTATAAATTTGGACAAATACGTAACTATATTTTTGAGTTGTGAATTGTTTGAGATTGTGTAATCAAACAATTAATACTATGTTATGCAGTGAAACTCTGTCTGTGTGTGTGCGTGTGTTAGCTATAGACTCCGAAACTATAAAACCGATCGGACTCAAACTTTGGCAAGTTGTTGTACATATTCCAGGGAGTGTTTATGGGTGGTAAAAAAAAAATTAGTTATCATTTTTAGCTACTTGCACATGAACGATTTTTCTGAAACTTTGCACACATATTGAGCTGTCATGACTATATAATTTCGTGACTAGAAAAGTGGGCAGGGCCACGCCCATAAAAAATTATCATTCTCAGCTACTTGAACTTCACCGATTTTTCTTAAACTTTGCTCACATATTGAGCAGTCATGACTATTTAGTTTCCTGATTAGAAAAGTGGGCAGTGCCACGCCTTTTTAAAAAACTTATAATATTTAGCTTTTTGCACTTGACATTCAATTTAAGTTCAGAAGGCATTTTTATTCAATAAGGGGTGCAGCAACGCGCGCCTGGATTTTCTAGTTATTTTTAAACAAGAGATTGTAGTTTAACGACAAGTGTTCGTGTTTTAACGATTACATAAATTATTGTCAAGACGTGTAAAATTGTCATGTAGATGCTCCATCTAGTCGTGACAAAGAGTAATTTTGAGACAACTCCCATGGGTTATATGGTCCAGCCCTAGGATATCGTAATTTAAAATCGACCACGTTTTCTCCATACGTTTGGGTAATCTTTGAATTAATCCTAATCCATTACGGAGTATACTTTACATGCGTATTTATATATGTATGAATGTACGTATGTTGTATGTTAGTTATAATTTTTAATAAATAGATTTTTCTACAATAAAAATTAAACATTGTCAATAAAAATGGTATTTAAAGAAGAGAAGGTTGATAGGATAGAGTTATTTAACAACACCTTTAATCTGGCCATAATAAGTTTCTTTATGGTGAAGTAAATTATGTCATGGGTTTTGCTTAAAAAATAACAACATTCTTGTTACCCTACATCAAATAAAGTTGAAATATATCATTTGTTTCACATTATTCATATTATTTGTTTTTGACTATAACTATATAACACTATAACGTCCAGAAAGAAAACTTTTTAAAAATATTTTCCACCAAACTTTCTTTACAAAAAATATTGTTGATCGTTACAACTTTGACTGGGAAACACTCATGTATATATATTTAAATTTTGTTTCGCCTTGTTTTGATAAGTGGGGCATGCCGAATGTATGAAGCTATTGTGATATGTTGTTGGTTTATATGTCCACATCATCAAGAAGTGAGTATATAAAACACAGCAAGGAATTTTTCCGCCATTCATTTAATTATCTTTCGTAGAGGCCATGTACACATTGCTCAGGCTATCATAAAATTTCGTGTTGTTGACATTTATGTTTCTGCTTATTAAATTTTTTGTGTTGGTGTTTGGTGTTGCTATTTTTGCTATTTATTCTTCATTGTCATTGTAGGCTCCTGAAGTGTTGCTAAGTAGTTTATTTGTATAGTTATATAACAGCAATAACTAACAATCTACATAAGTGTCATTAAATATTAATAAGGAGAGAGGAAATAATAACAATTATAATTTATATAATAATAAAATAAAAGGAAAATACGCAGAGAAATTAAAAAGAACAATTTATAAAAGTGTTAATTATTATAAAAAATATTAATAGTAAGAGACAAATGATAACTACTATAGTCAACACTATTATAATAAAGAAACAAAAAATACAGTCATTTAAATAAATAAAAAAGTGGAAAAGAATATTTCATGGAAAGCTTGTATGTATGTCTTTGTGTGTTTAAAGTGTTGTTATATGTATTAAATAATTTAATAGTTATAATTTATTTTAAATTTTAAATTTATTATCACAGCAAGATTGTAAAGATTTTCCAATGTATTTAAATATAAGGCTAAATCTTGATTATTTTCAATTATTCTTCACTGCAATTTTTCCTTGAGTTTAACATTTTATGTTAATGTTTTTAATAACGTTTTATATGATTTTAATATTTGGAAAAATAAACATATTCCCTTATATTTAAAACAAATAAAAGTGCTAAATTCAAAAAGTGTAGAAGTGCCGAATCTGATCGTAGCTTAACCTAAATTTTAAATTTAATATTGAACGAAATTATCTTTAATTTTCCAATACCATATTTGATTTTAAAATTTACGATACACAAATTGATGGGGATAAAAAATTTTCTCCATTTTGTTTCAGACGAAATCTTGAATTTTACACTTTTTTAATAGAATACTGTGTGAATACTGGTCAAGTCTTGGATGGAATTAATGGTGTATATTTTTTTAAAAACCAGTTATGACCATTTACCCTAGTGTATGGACGTTCGTTGGTTCATCGAGCACATCTATCTTGTTACTGTTGTTCTTCCCTTTAAATGCGTCGCTTATGCTTACATTTTGTAGTTGCTGAGTTGCTTTTATCATAAGCAGTTTCAATATATAAGGAATTACAAAGTCCAATAATATCGATGTTGTAAAGAAAAAATTATTTAAATTAAAAAAAAACAAGTAAAAGCGCTATATTCGGCCGTGCCGAATCTTATATACCCTTCACAACGTGTAGTCATGCAATAACAGTAAATTCACGTATGTATGTTAAAAAAAACAAAAAAAAAATAAAAAAAAAATTTAAAAAAAAAAATTTAAAAAAAAAATTAAAAAAAAAAAAATTATTATATACATATATAATATATATAAAACAAAAAAAAAATAAAAAAAAAATTAAAAAAAAAAAAATAAAAAAAAATAATAATAAAAATATATATAATATATTAAATAAAAAATAAAAAAAAAATAAAAAAAAAATTAAAAAAAAAAATTTTAAAAAAATTTAAAAAAAAATTTTTTTGCCTCAGCTGGGATTCGATGCCACGTTTTCTCTAACCAGTATACACGTTTGTATGTATGTATGTTGTTGTTGTAATGTTGTTTTTATGAAAAGAAAATCGAGGTGGTCGTGGGTTTTTGCTCATATCTCAGTTGTTTATGTACCGATGTTTCTGATTTTCAATACCGATCTACTCCCGAATATTTCTGATATTTTAATACCTTACCCGGGTCCAACCTATGTCGGGGGGCTTCAAAAAGTTGATTTCAACATACACACGGACAGACGGTCAGACGGACAGACGGTCAGGGCTTAATCGACTCCTCTATTCATAAGCTTTCAGAAAATATATACTTTATGGGGTCGGAAATGAAAATTGTAGAAATTTCACACGGAATGACAAACCTATATATACCCTTTTTCACTGTGTGAAGGGTATAAAAATAATTAATTGATCGGCATAAATAAATTTATTGATCGCCGTTTTGTAGTAACAGCAAAATGTTTTTAAATTTTTTTACAGTGTATTACATTGGGCTTGTTAAGTCCTTTATTTTGATACCCATTTCGGATCTTTCGTTGTATAGAAACTAAAAAACACGATTTCGTTTGTGAATTTAAGAAAAAATACGGAAGCTATTTGAACATAAACATTTTTGGAGATAACGGTTTAAAACTTGGTGTCGTTAGCGTGTCCAAAAATTATTTGGAAGTACAGTGAACAAGTATTTAAAAAAATATATAATTTTCTAAATAATTTTGCCTTAATCTTTGCCAATTAGTGACCGATTTATTCAAAAATGTTTTAAGAGGTATATATTGAAATTTCCACAATTGTGTCTACAAATTATTCTTGGTCTTGAAAATGTTAAGTTTTGTGGTTAATACCATAGACAGATGACAGCGTTAATTTGCATTAGAATCTCACTAATGCAAATTAAAATTTTACTGTGACAGACGACTGTTTCTGCATTTAGTTAAAATTGTAAAAATTGTAAATGCACTAGCAATCACAAATCTGAACATGTTGCTCTAAGTTGTGATGGCAGAAGGACACTCTGAAATAAGAGAAAGGGAATTGTGGAAATCGAAGGTTTAATGGTATCTTTTCATGGAGGCTGTAATTCATATGTAGATATATTGTATTTTTTAAAGGACTGTAACAGCACTTTTTGGGTGAGTGACGTGCTTACGTTGAACGATACCAGTATTAAGGAAAACTTTCACCTAAACAGAAAGGCATTCCAAAAAATATGTAAAAAAGTTCATCATATCGAATCTATTTTAATTTTACATTTTTGATTTTTTAATTTTTTGATAAATTGATTGCCGACCATGTTGTCATATTAAAATTGCTAAATTCAGTATAAATTCAATATGATTTACTGCATTTACGTGAAATCTAATACACATTGGAATGGGGATAATTCATAAGTTAATTTGAATTAAGACTTTTAATGCAAATTAATGCTGTCGTCTCTCTATGGTATAAAAGAAGGGTAAGAAAAGAGGCATTCGTGTTAAATTGCTAATATCTTAGAAAGTCACAAGGCAGTTGTGCCGATTTTCAATACCAACTTGCTGCAAGTATTTTTGATATTTTGATAACACACACGGGGCTAAAAAAAATAATTTCAACATGCAGATGGACAGAATGACAATCCTTAATTAACTCCCATATTCCTAAATTTTAAGAAAATATATACTAAGTCGGCTCGGAAATGAATATTGTAGAAATTTCACACGGAATGACAAATCTATTATACCACACTTTCTTTGAAGGGTACAAAAATATTTCCTTCATATATTTTTTTCTAACATCTTAACTACTAAATTATGTAAAACCTGCAATTTAAACTCTATAACACCTGGAATAAAGCTGAGTTTTTTCTTTAAGATAATAAGTTTGTTTTTTGTAAAAACACCAAAATCCAAAATTCGTTTTACACAGACATTCACACACACACACATACACCCACAAAAATCCCAAACAGATACATTATCCCGAACTAAATTCAGAAATGTATATTCCTTAAAAAACACTTCGTTTTTTTACTCTCCACCTTGCCAAAAACAACAAAAATGAAAAACAGAAATAAGATATTCATATAAAAGAAACCCTCGTAAAATTGTCAAACAAACTTCAACGCCACACTGTCTGAGACACAAACAGTTTCGGCGCAAAAAAAAAAAACTTACGAACAAAATTGAATTTTTATGTTTTACATAAAACAATTCTTATGCAAATTATTAATCCATCTATGAGCAAAGACGATGGAGCTACAAAAATACCAATAAAAAAATATTGTAATAAAAAATTTGATGAGATAAAAGGCAAAAAAAAAAAAAAGAAAAAGAATTTCCATCTTTCAATCTTCGAAGCATAAGTTTCAAATACAAAACCTCCCTTCACCTTCCAAAAACATTTAGGTAGAAATTGTCAATTTACACGCATGTTTTAAATTCTATTTTTCAAAAGAGAAAAAAATAGTGACAATTTTCCTTGTTGTAGCCTAAACAAAGCTATAAAACAGACTACAAAGTATGACGTAAAAGGTGTGAATTGTTAACATAACTTTAGGTCATAAAAACAGCAAAAAGGGCAAACACGTCATAGACTAGCAGAAAGCTTTAGGCGATCATAAAAAATCATAAATAAACGCTTTAGTGTTTGATAAAAAAAAAATATATAAATTTTCTTTAGGGGATTTTAATAAAATTGTAAAGAGGCAATAGGGGCATGAAAATATTAGCATTTTTAAGGGATACTTATTTAAGGCTAAACTAATAACGAAAAGTCATAAAAATAATATTTTAATTTAAGCAGACGCAAAAGACGGGAATTTAGTTTTGCTAACGATAAATGTAAAATCATCAATGACTTTATCACAATTTGTCCTAATGAAATAAAAAGTTTTGGGGCAAATTCCAATTTTAACCATCTGAAATATGTATATACCGAATCAGATGAAATTTCTTGAAATCCATGCATATGGTAAAGCATGTATGTGGCAAAAAGACTCAGTTGCGAAATATTTTTTTTTAATAAGAAGTCATTCGGTAGTTTTTGTGCCAATCCAATTCAAATAAGTCAAAAATCTTGTGACATATTTCTCCTTGTGAAAAAAAATTTGTTGCTAATTGAGAGAAGTATCATACCATATGCCTGAAAATCGACTTGATACATTTAGTGTCACAATAATTTTTTTATTGTACAACTGCATGATTTTAAGCTTTAAACATAAGAACCGCCTCGACGATTGAAATTCGATTTTAGCATGAGTGAAGAGTTTTACATTTACTTAATTTATTTCCTTTGCCGGCTTGTGTTATTATTATTAGTTTCTTAATATTCCCTTTAAGTCAGAATTTATAAAAAATTTCATTCATTCATTTCGTTTTTATAAAAATTTATTATAAACTTTTAAAATATTCCAACACTTCAAACAGGGTGGATTTATTTATTTGTTTGCATCCAATAAAAATTGTTATTGTTGTAGTTGTGTTAAAAAAGTATTTGGTATTTAAATTTACAACAATGTAAAATGCAACAGTTGAGGGCGAGACATCAGAAATGTGTATTTAAATAAAATAAAATGATTTAAACTATGTTCAGAGAAAAAAAAACAATAAAAACAAACAAGAACAAGTAAATAAAACTTACGGATTAATTTGAGAGGATTGGTTTTCCATGTTGTTATTGTTGGCTAATGAAGTTGCTGATGATGATGATGATAATGATGATGGTGGTGGTGTTGTTGGCAAAGTTAATAATCCACTTGATGCTGTTGTGGCCAAAGTATTAGCTGCACTTGTTGTTGTTGTTGTAACTACCGTGGAATTTATTTGTTGTTGTAAAAGTGTTTGAAACAAAGTTACAGTAGTTTTAGTTGATGGCGACAGAGATGAACTGGAATTAGTTGGTGGTGTTGTAGTTTTCGCAACTGGACGCAAATAAGGATGAAAAGTTTTCGTTACAGCCGAGACGGGTATGGCGGCTGCTGTAGCTGCATTGGTCGAGTCTAAGTATTTGGCTTGATAATGTTGCAGGTGGTGTATATTATTTAAATTATTGTTATTATTACTATTGTTGTTGTTGTTGTTGCTTATGATACTATTATTATTGTTAAAAACACTAAGACCATTAGCATGTAAAGCTACAGCTGCTGCAGTTGTGCCAGGAGCAACAGATGTCGACAATGTTTCTCTAATGAAATTTGTTGCTGTAGTTGGTGTTATTTGTGCAGCAGGCGTTAATAAAGTCGTTGATGTTGCCAAAGTTGTTAGTAGAGGATTTGCAATTGTTGTTGTTAGTGGCGGTGACGTTGCAACTAGATTATTTGTGTTATTATTGTGGTTATCCATAACATTATTTGCTACATCCATAAGTTTGTCGGCACGCAATTTAAGAGATTGCAACATTTTTGGGTTTTTGTTTATTATTTTCTGTTTTAACTTCCAATTTTTTTTTATTTTTTTTTTAGTGAAAATATCAAAATTTTTTTATTGTTTTTAGTTGCAAATTATTTAGTTATTCTTTTGAACAAAGATTTTATATGTACTTATTTTATCACAGTGTTATTAGTTAAAGTTGTTTTTGTTTGTAGAATTTCACACATTTGCTGGTGGTTTATTAAGGACACAGTAAAGACTTTAAAAGTGCGTACAGCTGTGATATTTATTTTACACTTTATACATAATAAATCAATATCCATTAAATCATTTTATAAACTGCAAATAAAAGATATTATATAAATAAATATTAAAACAATTACTTGTTAACAACATTTTTAAAGTATTTAAATTTTGTACAGCGTATGGGAAATTTTCGAAAAATTCTGCTGTTAACGGAAACATAATAATCACAGTTCTTGTTTAGTAATCAAAATATTATTTGATAAAATAAATAAATAAATTTCTTCTTCCTTAGAAAATATTTTCCATAAATATAATATTCTTAAAAAATATAAATAAATAAACTTTACATGCCTTCCCCTGCCATTGGTCATTATTTAAATATTTTCAATTATTATAACTGTATAAACGGATTTTATTATTTTTATTGAAATTGTTTAAAACGTATCGAGTGGGTGACAATTAATTAAAACAAAAGCCAAGCTGACCATGTCACAATTTTTTTAATGATTACTTTGCTATTGAGCTTGTATGGCATTGTTGCCGTACAGAAAGTGTACAACTAGTTTCATTTATCATATCGGTAAATTAACAAATAATATTGAGTGTAATTATAATTAATTAAAGTTGCCATTAAAACCACACTGACGTACAAACGAACATATAAATTCATATACATTAACGTTATATTTTATTAACCAGAGGCCAATAGTCAAAACATTTAAACACCCTACAGAGAATAAAATAGAATAAAGAACTTCTTTCCTAACATTTTTTCTTTGGATTTAAAGAAGAAAACCTAAACCACGCTTTCCAATTGGAATATCAGGATAGTGCAGAGCGTGAGGAGGAAAGTTAGCTTCAAACACACAAAAGATTATACAAAAAATGTAAAATTAATAATTTTTTATTACTTCTTAACAATCTAGTTTCAAGTGTAACTTATGGCCGCAAAAAATGTTTTCCATTTTGTTTTATCATTACAAAGCAATTTTGTCTTAACTCAGGGTGTATCCTAATGCAACTTGTAAGAGCTTAGATTAGGTGAGGTTAAAAATGAGGGGCACTAAAGGTCAAACCCCATAATAGGTATACACGTATACCCAATTGGCATGTTGTGCGCTCTATAGGAACGAAAAATTCTCATAATAAAACCATAGTCCTAATTTCGTCAATGTTAAAATATTGACTAGGTCAGAAACCCAGTTCCTTCAATGTAATCCCCTATCGAAGTTTGAATCTCTCAGCCATTTCAAGTTCGGCATAGTATGCACCTTAAGATATTCACGCCTAATACGCCAAAACGCAGGACATTGACAAAGGTAGTGTTATAAAGTCTCCTCCTCCTTCTTGCATGCCCTACATATCGTTTCATTCGACAGTCCCATGCGAGCTAGTTCTCATCTCCGTGTGACCCGTTATCACACTACGTAATCTCCTTTATCTTGGTCTACTCTGTCTCAGAATTTCTTTCGACTGTTTGGTCTCCCCATTGTATGTTCGTCACATTAACGACATTTGCATTCTGCCATTTCCTGACATGTTCCTCCATCGCCCAAACTTTAAGTTAATTTTTGAACTACTGAAAGGATTTAACATTTTTCAAGGTTATATCATTTTAAAATTATCCCATTTTGGATAATTTATCGGCTTTTTCGTTCTCGATTATGTCGTGATTGTGATTTAAAATCCATATTATCTCAAGACGTTCATAATTCGTACGCGAGTTTATCTCACTCTTGTATTGCAGGATATTTCGCATTCAACCTTTTAAGTCATTAGTGTCCTTATAACTGATTGGTTATCCATCAGGATACGAATCGGTGAAACGTTATTAATTTCCTTTATCTATTTCAGAGCTTTGTCTTGCTTCAAAATTCGTTCGGCTATGGATATTAACGTTAATATATACTAAAATTCCAGGTAAAGTCAAAACAAATTCTTTAAATATTATATGAAGTTTTAGGCTATATGTCTATATGATGTCTTGTCGTGCAACTTCTTAAATTTAGTGCAGATTTTGTTGGAAACAAATATTTAATTAAAATATATTATTTGCACCAAAAGTGTCTAACTGATAAAGGAGTCAAAAACCTAACAAAATTATAGGAGTCAACATCTTTGGAGCTGCTTAAAACTAATTTGTCTTGTGGGCTACAATTATGGACCAAACGATTGAAGTTCTCAGTAAGATATACTGCTATATATGAGTTCATTATGAATTCATAATAACAGTAACCCATGAGCTATAGGAGCTTAATGATAAAGAAGATATGATTAAAGCATTAAAAGATAACAAATGCGTTAGCTCGGATTCATCTAGTGAGTGGACAAAGATGCTCCAGTTTTTTAAGCATATATAAAAAAACCCACCTATGAACAACGAAAAAAAGGGTAAACCGATCTTCATTATATTGACCAGCAAGAGCTAAAACCAAATAGTGTCTTAATTTGGTGTCAGCATGTAGAAGACCGAAAAACCTCACGTACTATTTTGCTTCTGGCTCAAACCAACCACCAGTTGTAATAGCTACTTATAAAAAGAAAAAAAATTAATAACAAATACATTATATGTCTACAAAAAAGATAATGACCAGAAAGTTACACTAAACATTGTGTAGCAAAAACACAAGATTAATAAAATTTTCTTCTCTTAACTGAAAGTCATTAATATATCAGGCATATGGTTTCGACAACAAGAATGCCATATGCTTTCCAGAATGGTATGGTTGGTATAATATGATGCCGTTTAATAACATAAAGTCATATATCTAAGCCAATAAATCTTGAAAACATTGGGTCTCATGGTGCCCGTTTTTATTGTTCTGGCCAAGATAAGTATGCATATTAAAAAAAATGCGATAAGTGGTTCAAAATTTGATTTTAAATTATGTAATCGCCATCCCTGTCGAAAACACACCGAAAATATTATAAAGACGTTAGTGGTAATAGGTTGTTCAGTACTTTATACAAATTAAAAAAGTTAAATTCCTCGGATTAAATTAAGAAAAGTCACAACTAATGTAGGAAATTGGTTAAGACCTACACAACTTTCGAAAGGCATAACTGAAAAATTACCTGTAATACAAAGGAAGTATGCTAGACTTTTTCTATAAATACACCTTAACAAAACTTACAAATTGTAGAAATTAAATTACAAAATTAGCGCTTGTTTCGCCAATCTTGTAGAGGACTTCGCCCAGTTTATAGTGCGTATATTTGTGCAACTAATACCCAATACTACTGATCAATTCATGACCAGATTCACCCTTTCAGATAATACTTATCCAAATCGTCCACCATTTGGAATATTTTGGCTTTCAAATTATCTTACAATTAAATTCAGTTGAATGTCTCATCGGCACATTTTTCCTTAAAGCCGAAACAGATGTCAACATTACCATTAATGGCGTACGCTACTGACAAACGACTCTGAAATTTTTAATTCTGTGTGTCACTGCAAATGCCATACAGCTCATATAACTTTAAATATATTGAGCCGAACGTTTTGTAGCCGTAGTATTTAAACGAAAAAACCTGTTAATTGGGCACTTCATTTGTGTAATTGAACACCTTCTGACTACAGTTTGTGGGGTGACGTAAATTCTCTGGTCCACACTGATAAAATGGCAATGTTTTTGTTATTCAGAAGAGAAGATTCGAGGCACTATTGACGAAGTAAGAGCGAGTGTTCTCGAAAAAGTGTGCCAAAATTTGCTTGCCAGGATGGTGTCATATGTCATAACTTATTTTTAAATATTAAATCGAATTTGTGAGCGAATAAAGCAAAATTTTGTAATTTCATTGAATTTCGTTGTGGTTTTTTTTTATACATTCAAAAGAACCCTTTATAAGCTTTATGGTATAGGGTGTATATATTTTGCCATTAGTATTAAGCTCTATTTATATGCTATTAATTTTTCCACATACTTTAGTTAAACATTATACTTTAACAGACATAGATATACCACAAAATGTAGTAAAGGACTAAAGAGCATAAATTGTAATGTAAGTCTGTAACTGTGTATATGTTGATCAATATATTTGAGTGTATGTGTTTATATAGTGACTAATAATTAAACTAAACGAGTGTGTGGTTAATTCAAGTGAGACAACAAATAATTCGATTTCAATTTAACTAATTAGTTGACAACGAGTTAAATGTACACGCACACCTATGCACTTGAAAATCACATACCGATATACAGCTAAAGGTTATTACAGTAGTAACGACAAAACACACATAAATATTTTTCATGCATACACTTTAAACTATAAAATAATTATGATCTGATAATTATTTACATTTAAGAGACAATGTTTTTTTCTGCAACAAATATACAGAAGTAATTCTAACTGTTTTATATTGTTACTTGTATGTTACCTGCAAAGTTTAAGCTTGTGTTTCAATACTTTAAATTTAGTTTTGTTTAGATTTTTATTTGTTTTTAAGTTTAAATGATTTCTGATTTCTAAATTAAAAAATTTCTTCACAGTTTTCATATTTTTACCATTTTTTTTACTTTCACTTTTAAATTGCCCACCACACTCTAATTCATTAAAATTTTTATTTTTTCTTTACAGCCAGCAAGTATTTTCTTCTTCGTGATTTATTAAGTTGCAGTGTAATATTATCCTTTATCACTTCCCATAAGCCTGTTATATATTTCAGGACTATCTAACACCTTTTGAAATACTTTTAAGAAGAATTTGTAAAATTAAATGTTGCTCGGTTTATGGTACGTACATGACTACGAAATTGATGTTCTTGTTGCAACTTATCAGACAAGAAAGTACAACAAAAAATTTAAGTATAAAGCCGTCACAGGAGCAGCCACTGAACCAGAACCTATAAAAGTAGAAGACGAAGTAAAATATGTATGTTAATATTGACGTGACAATATAACAACGCGTAGCACAACACTAGGACTACAACTAATGTTCAATACTTAGAAAACTGTTGTCTTTCTAGTCTCTAGGTTGCAGTTATTTTTTTCTTTTATCGTTAAAAAATAGAAAGTCTGTTTGTGTGTGCCATGGAATAGAGCCTGTTGTGTATGTGTATGCGATAATAAAAAGCAATCAGTAGTCATGCTGTTAGTGTTAGTAGTAGTTGTGTCAGGGATAGTAAACAAAATGAGCTTTTTTTCTGAAAGTCTATCTAAAGATGCTTAAAATTAGATATGTTGTTAGTTGTTTGAACAGCCTTTATTGTTGTTGTAATATGTATTTACGTACAACACTATTGTTTTTTACAACACAAATATGAGGAAAAAAGAGACGCATACATGAACACATACATACAAACTGCTAGTGCTAGTTTAAGAGTTTAGCTACTCTTGCTACAGAGTATTTCTGTAGGTGGTATGGCAATTAACTTACAGGCAGTTTAAATTAATATATTCACTAAAAATTAACGTCTGAATACAAATCTAAAGTCCATATGGTACTATTGCCATTGTATTTCTTTAGACAATTTTAATATATTTGTTGGATTAATTGTATTGTTTTCTAATACGGCTTTTTGCAACACTCTTTACAGTGCAGGTAAATGTGCATTGTATGTGCGTTGTATATATTTATAGAGGACAACAATTTTTGATAATGTTCTTAAGAAAGTACACTGAGAGTTAAAATTTGTAAGTGCTAAACTAACATCTTAAAGAATAATTTCCAGCCTCTAAAATACATAAGGAAATATAAATCACCTCTTTATTAGACATGAAAATTTGGTGCGGTGCACCTATTAGTACCCAGTCCAAATAGAGTTAATTGCGTGCTTAGTTTTTAGTTACAGTTGTTGTGTAGACCTTTAATTTTTGCACAATAAAAAATGTTGAATATTTTTTGTTAGTTTAAAATTATAATAGTTGAAAAAAACTTTGAAAAATGTATCCTTTCATATCCAAGAAATATGGAAATACTAAAATGTTTCAGAAAAAAATATGATGCATTTTTATGTACTTTTTACCATTTGTCTAAGTTACAAGGATATAAAAGGATATTTTTGTTATAGATTTTTTTTTGTAAGAAGACGAACTAAAAATCTGTTTTATGATATCCAGGAAAAATATTTATAAATTGTATTTTTTAAAAATAAAATTATTTTTTTAAAAGGGAAGACAAAAAATAGAAAATAAATAAGAACTGAATTTTTAACTACTTTTCTAGATTAATTGGTGGATTGAGTTTTTATATATAGAAATTTTACCTAGTGTTTATTTAGTGTTTTAGTCAGTTAAGTTCTGTTTAAATAAAAATAATTTTAAAACGAATAAAAACGTAATTGCTTCAGTATGTGAGGAAATCTGTATAAAACCTATGTGAAAGAATGAAACGACGAATTGAAATTAAAACTTTTATATATAACTACAAGATGAAGTACCTACAATTAATCCACAGAATCTAATTCAGTCCTTGCACTTCTATATGGTGCAGAGTACTTAAATTTAGTAAAAAAAGAATTGAATTCTTTTTAACTTAAAAAAAAAATTAATATAAATTTTTTATATAATTTTTTTTAAAAGAACATTTACTTTTTAATGATTTTTCGCTTCACAGAATTTAAAAACAAATTCAGTAGACATTTTTTTTTATGATGAAAGAATCTACGACAATTATGCGTGAAACAAAATATCGGCAAGATGCTCTCTACGGCTTCGGTGACATATTTCTATACGATAGTCCATGTATTCGATGACACTGAGACATAGCTGAAGTTGAATATCGTTAAGTTGACGAACTATCTCATGGTGTAACTCTTGAGTTATTCTTGGCTTTTTGACCTACAGTTTTAAATACACCCAAAGATAGAAGTCTGACGGTGTAAAATCACATGATCACCACGAGTGAGATTATCTGTTCTTAATGGTTTTTTCGTTGTCTGTGTGTCAAATGTTACCACTCTGTTGGAACCACATATCGTTCACGTCCACAACCTCATTATTTTGTCACAAGAAGTCAGTTAGCATCTTGCGATAGCGAAAACCAGTACTACTACTACAGTAACTACTTGTCCGATCCTGTTTTCAAAGAAGTGTGGCCCGATGATGCCGCAAGTCCATAAAGCACACCAAACAGAAACTGTTTGTGGTAAATCGGCTCTCTAACAATTATTGATGACCCTCAATATGTCCAAATGCGGTGATTCTGCTTGCTAAAGGACCCACTAAGATCAAACTGTGCCTCGTCGCTGAAGGTGATTTTATTTGTAAAGTTACCATTCATTTCTGTCTGTTCACCCAAACTATCGTCGTGTTGATGACACTTGAATTGGTCAGTAGGCTTCAGCTCTTCAGTCAGTTGAAATTTGTAAGGGTGTTAAACTAAATCCTTATTTAGAATTTACATCAGTAATGTACTTCTTGAAGAAATACGGTCTCATAATTCCAACTTCCGACAAAACGCACCAAATAGTTCATCTTTCAGGGTGCTCTTGAACTGACTCTGGCTGAAGTCATCACTGATGCAACATTTAATTTTGGCTTAAGCGCATACACCAAATATACAAGGTTGTGGTACGTGGCATGGCTTTAGTGCTTGCAGAAGCTGTATACAATACAAGGTCCTTACGAAGAATAACATCGGCGATTAATTGACATATTGCGACCTTTATTAACACTGGTAGATATAAATAGTATATTCTCCTCGGTAAGTACTGTTGGCATATGGGTTGGTGGATTTGTTTTTTAATACCTGACACTGATGAAAATTTTGGCCACAACATCTTAAATAGCCTGTTGGTTAGGTCGATTATAACGACCATTAAATGGACATATTTACGAAGTACATTTATCGCTTAACACAAATTTTGATAATAACATTCGCTGTTCTCCAGGCGTTCTTTGTTTGTTTCTCTATCCATAGTGAGTATTTTAAGTACAGCCACTTTACTTTTTTTATACCCAAAAAGTTTTCACTTTAAAGCAAAACAGAGAAAATCTTCCTTTTCGATAAAGATTTTTTTGATTTTAACAAAATGTTCATTAAATTTTCTCTTTGTAACATTAAGCATTGTTTCATTACAACTTTCGTTTTCACTGTAAAATAAACAGGTGTTTTTTCGAAATGAGTATGTATGCCTTTGTTCAGAACATCATATTGAATGATGTTGATGTGCACATCATGAAAAGATAAGAGTTACCGATACCTCTAAACGATGTACGTGTATGTAGTTGTGCCTGTTAAAGCTTTTCCTACGTTATCCTTTTAATATTATTTGATATATAGAGACATGCTGCTGTAAATGAATATTCATCTGTGTATGTAAATATGCACTGTATAGATGTTCCCAATAATAGTTAACTAATACAATTACACGATCACGAAAGGTGTCGTTGTGACAACAAAATACTTGTTTTTTAAATGTATTTTTTTTTGCACAATTTTCTTTTATTTTTCGTTTTAAAAATTGTATTCGTGTCAATGTTATTTCATTGTCTATCTCCTTGTTATTGTGTGTAACTTTTTTTACATTTTGTTCTTCTTTATGTCACCTTACAAATTGTATTTATCTTTTGTTTTCGATATCTTGGTTATTGGGGTATCTGTTATAAAAAATCTTCTTTCCCCTTTTTATTTTATCTATTTACGTAGGTTTATGCAATTTTTTTTTTTTTTTTTTTTTTTTTTTGTGAATCTGTTTCTAGATTCTTTAAACCATCTTGTAAGTAAAAGTTCATTTACACATATTATTTTATATTGTGTGTATGTGTGTGTATTTGTCTGTTTGTGTGTGTGTATTATTAAGAGTATATATGCATAGATTTCTTCTATGTATGGTATTAAATATGTCTGGAAGAGCTGATGTGCTTTTTTTATGCTTATGTGCCTTTGTGCGTTTTTAGCTCAGCAGGTGGCTCTTTAGGTCTTAATTAAATTTTGTGTTATTATTGTTTAGCAATTTAAGTATTCTCTTTTACACGAAAGTCTACTCTATTCTTAGCCAGGCTAAAATTAATTGTCTCTCTGCAGGCATGCAAAAAATTGGGTCTACATTTGATTAAATTTGTTGGATTGATTTTTCAAAACAAAAAAATTTTAGCAAATATGGTCAGGGTTAAGACACATTTGAAGTTTTAGTCATAATGTGTTATATCCTGCACTACAGGATATAAATATAAACATTTCTTATGGCAAAATATAAATAAATAATCTAGAGTTAGGTTTTATTTAAAAAATAAATATTGATAAATAAATATTTGTTAAAAAAAATTAAACAAAGGTTGATAATTTTTTACTTTGAGAAATATTTTGCTTAAAAGAAAAATATTTTTAAAATTAAAAGGACATTTTTTTTACTTAAATTAAAAAAATATGTCAGTCAAGTTTATGTTTTAGAGGATTTTTTATTACAATTTTATTTTTATTTTAGTTTTTCCTTTTTAGCCATAATTTTATGTAACAAGATAAATTTAAAATACTGTTAAGAGAGCCACCAAGTTTGTTCGTTTACTGGTAAAGGCCTGGGATCCAAAGTAAAGATTATTAATTCTATAGTTTAATCGATGGTAGTGTAAGAGTAACTCATTAAACCGATTAAGAAATATCTACTACAACAAAAGATCAATTTACTGTAATTTCCACTTTGATAAGAAGTTTTTTTAATTTTTTAATTTAAGCTGCTACTCGACCGTATGAAGGTGCCGTGGTAATAAGAGCACCAAAATATAATCCGTGTGAACCCGGTTCAAATGGCGTCAGAGATAACAATATATCTTTACGGTATTCGAGGTTTATTTAAAGAGGCTTTAATCACCCTCTAGACAAATGCATCCAAAAAGGAACTCAGAAGCACCCCGACATTTGCCGTCTCCCCTGTGGTGACAAATAACGGTAAAAATATTAGGAGCACCATCCCTGCTGGCTAAATGACAAATGCTTAGCAAAACCCCACACTACATATCAACGATCTGTACCACAATACCATCCAGTGTAAGGAAATTTACTTAGATGGAAAAAAAAGATGAATAAAACGGAAAAATTCAAAACAAAATGCTTTTTGAAAGCTCTATACTTCCAAGATGGGTAAAGAAAACAAAACTAAATAGTGTAACCTGTAGTATCAAAGAAAAAAACAAAGATGTCACAAAAATTACATGATTTACTGCAATCAAATAAAAAGATTTCCTAACAGTAGGTACAAGTGAATATCTAAATACGCTCTCACATGCACAAATATGATTTTGAAAATTCTTGAGATTTTTGGTGAGAGAAGAAAAGAGAATATGGTAGGAGTGCAGTGTTTATTTTCTTCTCAAAAGATTTTGAAAAATTTAATTTGGGCGTTTGGGAGCTGTCTAATGTAATGCTTAATTAAGGACTAATGATTATATTTTTTAAAATTTTATAAAATTTTTTTTTTATAGAATTTTAGAAAAAATTCCTAAGAAGTTTCATTTTCTTATAAATATTTTTTGAATAAATTTTCGCTTTGTGATAAAATATGTCATAAACATTTTCTGGATAAAATAGGATATATTTCCTTCATGTAGAGTTTTTGCTTGTCATGTTATTTGTTGTTAAATAATATTTCTAAGAAATGTACCTATATCCTGTTTTTGGAAATTAATAGATATACACAGTTTGTCGTCAATATGTAAAGCAGCTCAAAAAGCACGCGGTATTATGTCTAAAATAAATAAAAATTTTTGAAATAAATCACAAACACTTTACAAGCGCTTCTTCGGCACCGGTCTAAAAAGATATTTTGAATTGCCAACCATCACTAGGAAAAAAATTAAATAAATGTTTTTATAAATATTCTATTTTTAAAATTGTACAGAATATGTATGCTACCTAAGCACTTGAAAAAGTTTTTTTATATAGGTGTAACCCTTTTCTAAGAACTGAAACTTTTTGCGTCACTCTGTTGGGTAAATATTGGTTATCGCTTCATAAACAAAATAAGATCCACGTTGTTTATTCCATCAATTTTTTTTAATGAATTTGGCATTATTTTGAAAAAATTTATCTATTTGGATTTAATGCAAATGTCTCTGTCATTAAGCGTACGCTTATGTTCATTAGCAGCTTTATTTTTTAATTTGTTAAAGCTAAATATATATCGCTAAAACACTAAAAAATATATACAGAGATTTTTGGCTAATATATTTTCTAAATATATATATAAGAGTTTTAGCGATACAGATTTAGCTTTAGCGAGTTACAGAATAAGGCTGAAGGTCTATATTTATATATATGTATGAGCGATACTGTGAAATCAGATACGAAAAGAGGTGTATACTTTTCAGAACTTCAAAGTTTGCTTTATTGTTTTAATTCCTTCAAACAAATTTTATAGGAACACAAACAGGCAACACAGTAAACAATACGAATAATAAAGCAAGGTTTACTTAATTCAAACTAGAACTTTTATGAAAATTTCTGTTTGTTTTAAATATAATTTTCACGCATTTCGTTATGATTTTAATTTCATTTTTCCACTTTTACTTAATTACCGTTTATTTATTATTAAGTAGTTAATTTATAATTAATGTTGTTGCAAGAAGAAACCACTAAAATAACAAAGAATTGATTGTCACTTTTGTCACGAATATGTTGAAAACACGAACAAATTATAAACATTCACCGTTATCGCACCCCGTTTCAATTGAAACTAATGCAAAGTACTTGTAGGTAAAATGTATTTCTCAATATGTTTTCCATTCGAACAGATAGTCAGACAGACTTATATAAGCATACAATTAAATATCCATAAAACAAAAACTCTCTATATAAACTTTACCTTTTTGTCACATTTCATGCACCGAATTTTGCTGCCTTTATTAGTAGGTACGCACTAGAAGACTCATACAAGTACAGCTTATTATCTAGTTAATCGTGTGTATGCGTGTGATTGGATGGGTACTCATTCGAACGAGGGCAAGCTGAAAATTATAAGCTCAAACATGACAATTTTCTAGAAAGAAATATTTTTTTATAGGGTTTCTGAGACTTTGATGAAACCGAAAATAAAATATGTTTTACAAAAAATCTGTTGAAAAAAATTTTTGTAGCAAATTTTGTTTAAAGATTTCTTAGGAGAAAATGTTTCTGCTGTTTTTTTATAAACATAAGATCTATAAAATTTTTTTTTAGCAATGTTAGCTAGATCGAAGTAAAATGAAGTATGTTTTTAAGGGAAAAACTTATATAAAAAAAATATTTTTTTATTAATTTTTTTTAAACAATATTGCCTAAAATTATTTTGTAAATAATTTAAGCAAAGCGAATTCAATAGGTGAAATTACTAGCCCAGCTAATTGGGAAGCCATGTGTCAAAAATTTTTTTTTTTGGCAAAATTCAATAGGTGAAATTACTAGCCCAGCTAATTGGGAAGCCATGTGTCAAAAAATTTTTTTTTTGGTTTCGGTATTATCTTTAATAATAAATGTAGCAAATTTATGTTTATTTGTTGTTTTTAAACAATTTATGATGTGTTTTACAAATACATATCCCTCTCTTTATAAAATTTTGTTAAACTAAACATATCATAATAATTTTTTCAACCCTGATATACAAATTCTCCTTGATAAAAAACCATCCCCTAAAATGTTTATTTAAGTCGTAGTTCAGCTCTGGTTGGGTCAAGAGCTCGCGCGTCATTGTTATTATCGTTGTCGAATAAGAAAATTCAGGCCGTCCTTTTCATCTGGCTTCGAGAGTTTTGCATCTCATTCTTGCATTGGTTAATTGCGTGGCATCGGTATCGAGTTTCAGTGACCCGAAGTCTCAATTAACCACATGCAGAATTTTATATAACAAGTCGAATTCGGGAATTCAGGCTACCTATACGAAGGTATAGGTCGATTTTCAGTTACTGGAGTAGGTTCTTTGGAATATATATGACAATTTGATAAAACATTTTTGAAGATCGCTGTTTTGTCTTTTGACAGACATGTTATTAAAAAGAGATTAGAGTAATAGCAAACACAAGAAAAAACAAAAAGTTGTTTTATTGTATCAATTCGCTGTTGCCATACCTGTTTGAATATGCTCTGTTATTTAAGGAAACTTTTTTTTGTATTGGGAGATTCTTTTTTTTGCCTTTCTCTATACAGTCATTTGCGTTTTCTTATTATGCTTGGGTTTTTTTTAAGAGAGAGTGCTTTTGGAAAAATAAATAAAAAGCGAAAAATCAACCAAAAAAATTAAAATTAAAAAACATTAAATTTTTATAAAAATAAAAGATTTAATGGAAAAATATTTTGAATTAAAAATATTAATACCTATTTGTATTTAAAATTTTTATATTATTCTTAATTTGAGCGAGGATTAACCGATTGTAAATAAAAACAAATCACAAACAAAAAATCACCGCATTAATAGAAAGATTTTGGTAGATTCTTTAAAAGAGAATTAAAAAAATCCACGATTTTCAATTAAAGTCTGAATTTTGTATTAGAATTGAATATAAGTATGAAAAACATTTGTATATGAGAAAACACCTTCCCATCTACCCTCGTATACACTATAATATTAACGTTTTCTACTCTTCTCTCTTAATTGTTCGTTACATAAATTTGTTTTATTTATTTTAATTTCGTTCACTTTTATTAGATAAGGATTTGTTATCTTTGCTTTTATATTTTTGTTATTTTTTGGTTAAATATTGATAAGACTATATTATTTCTTATCATACGCTTTATGTAAGTGATATTGTTTTTGTTCTTGTTGTTAATATTTTTATACAGTTATATTTTATAGTTGTTGTTGTAGCTAGTTGATGCTAGTTGATCGCTGCTATAGAAGTGTTTTTTGTTTTCTTTGTTTACTCTTGTTAGTAACCGCATGAAGTGGTCGTGCTTGTAAGCATTTTTATGGGATGTTTACGCTAGTGTCTTTCTAGGGCAAGTACACGACATGTAAGAAAGCATGTACACTACTCGATCGCACTATCATTACAGGTTAATTTCCGACTTTATATTTTTTGTCATTTTTGCTGGGACTGATTAAAATTTATTTATAGATTTTACATACATATGTACATACCTACTTATTGTGAGCTGTATGAATATTTAATTGTTTTCTGTTGGCCAGTGTATACATATATACAATGTAGATTTGTATTTGTTTTGTTTTTATTTATACATACAATATATTTTTTTGGTTGTTTGTTTTGTTTCATTGCGCCTAAGTTTTTTGGAATATATTCTCGTGCGTCTTTTTGCTCTTTAAAAATGTATTTAATTTTGCAAGTGGGATAATTGAAAAATATTTTAGAAGAAAATATATATGTAATATATACATATATATAAGTGATATACCTATATGAATATATAGGTTTATAATAAGACAATATATGTGGGTATTTTATTGTGTTTATTTTAAGAGTATGTATTTGCAAATACTAGCATGTTCTGCGGTCGACTAATTTAATGTGACTAATTGTAAATGTGACTTCTTGGTTTGCAATTTTTAGCAACAGTGTTTCTTTTGCATATGGGCATTTCCATGTCATCGTACGTGACTTTTGTACTCCTACATATAAAGTGGAGTAATTTATACAAAAGTAAGAGTAACTGAAACAAAATTAGATCTTTGTTTTTCATTCAAAAGGTACTTTATGAAAAAAAAAATTAGTTGTATTTGAATCATTGTTGTCTAAAATATCCAGAAAAATAAGAATATATCGTACGTGATATAAAACTGAAGTGATTTTGAGGTATATATGGAAATATTGAAAAATCTGCGAATCTTGGGAGGTGTTTTTTCTTTTTTTTAATTTCTTACACTACTTAATTGAAAACAATCTTTAAATGATTTTATAATAAATTCAATATCGTTCGTGACATATCATACGTGACAGATTTTTCTCTAATAGTATTCTTAGGTAATAAAATTTATATTATGTTAAGAAAAAAAAGTTAAATTCTAACTTAGGAGCTCTTGCGACTGTTCAAATACGCATGACGGAGACAAATAATGTTTTTGCACTACGTACGTGATATTAATTGGATTCTATATTTTCTTTTTTCTTGCGTATCTTGTTAATTGTTGTTGTTGTTACCTTAATTTTAAAGCATATTTACAATAACAATTTATTTTTACAATTTAGTCGCTTAAAAAAATAGTTGATTCCAATTCTTTAAAATAAGTCAAAGAGATAATCAGATGAAGCTCTAAATTTTGCTCTTAAAATAATTGAATAAACTCTTAATATCTGCGCATAGTAAAATCTGAGTGTTTTTTTTTTCAATAAACTTATATTGAAAAATTTTCAAGTGTTTTTATTTTACAGTCGTGGTTAACATATTCATGGAAATGCCCATATGTGTTATTTGCAACTTTAAATGCTTATAACTACTAAATCTCTGAACGAATTTTAATAAGATTAGTTGCGCACATCTGCATGAAAATTCCTTTAAAATAATTTGTAGGTATATATTTTCTCTATTAAAACCGGTTGTATAATATGGGTGTAAAACCTATTTACAACAAGTCGTAAGTATTGTATTGCCATAATATCTCAATTTTCAACCGTTCAACTGTTTATGTAAGATTTTAAAAATAATGACATTACGGCACTTACGATATCTAGTTAATGCACCAAAAATACATTTATGCAAGTGTACTCAATGGCACGCTTATTCAAATAACAGGTTAAAATAAATTGGTTTCTGTTCATAACAAATGTTTATTATAAGTATTTCCTCCAAATGAGATAATCTTGATATTCTTTGAAAAAATTAAACAATTCTTAATTTTGTTAGATATTGGACACGGTTAAAAAATATTTTTTTCTTTAATTAATTATGAGTGTACCCACGCATACACTGAAATTATGTCAAGCTTATTTACATTTCATGTATTTTGTAACATATCTATTTACAAGTACATAGTAATTTATCGTTTGTTTTTAATATTGAATAGGTATTGCACATTGCTTATTGTGACGTTAACTCAAAGCACTTCCTATTTAATGACTTTTAAAATTCTCAATTTCAAAGTTCAATATTTTAAGGTAAACAAAAAAAAAAAAAACAAAAATAGTGGTATTCCCAACATGATGTGTTCAAAAATAATTGTTTATTCTTATGCAAATAAGTTTATGTGTACATTATATTGAAATGCTAAAAACAATTACCTAAACAGCAGTTTAATTTTTTACAAGGAAATCAATCTTCTATTATCTTTCCCAAAAATATTCGATATTAAAAACTAATATCTTATATGAAGGTTGTTAATGGAATATTTATTAAGCTGTCTGTACTCTGTCCTATGCTGTCGTATTAAAGATGTTCAAGTTTTTCACACATACTGCTTGTCAAAATTAATTTGAATTAAAAAGTGCAACACAAGCAGCACGCAATTTTAAAGCAATTTTTTTTCTTAAGATGTGTAGAAAATAACTAAATAAATAAAGACAAGAATAATTCATAACATTTCCAATCAGCTGTATTATTTAATATAAATTACAAAACACAACGGGAAAGGGAATTTCAAAACAAGCTTGTATCACTTCTAAAAATTACGCGTGTATTAGAAAATAGAGAGAGTATCTTATATATTATTAGGCTAGTCGTTTTTTTGTTACGCAGCTTATGCTAACACCATACAATCGATTGGTTTAATATTTTATAGAAGATATAAGCAACTTAAGTTGCTGCTACAATAACACATGCACATGTAACAAAACAAAAAATAAACAAAGTTATATGCGTTAATACAAATTGTTTTTGAAAAAAAAAAAAATAAAAAATAAGGAGAATGTAACAACTAAAGCTTATAGTACACGAAATGTAAAAATCCACATGCAAATGTGAGTCTGATTTCACTAAAATGTTCAGCACTTTGGTTATATATTTTTTTAATAATCGTCGTAGTGGCTGCACGCGGTAAGATTTTAATATTACACGTAATATATTTTAGTCCATATATGCAAGCAAAACCGAAGCGGATACATTTAAGTATGTTTTATGATGACATCAAAATTACGTCACAACCACATGCGTATGTGGCTTTTACATTTTTTGTACTACATGCTTTAAACACCCATTTAAAAGACGTTTTGTTTGTCTCATTTTATATTATAGTTCAAGGTATATTAACTCCAGGTAGACTTAAGTATACAGCTGATTATTGTTTTTTTATGCATTTCTCTTCCCAAATGTCAAAATTTGTTTACCTTTTTTTGTTCGTTTACATACCTTGTTTTATACTAGACGTGTTTGTATCATAAATATTTTTTATTTACTCACATTTTGCTACTTTTTTAATCAGCTGTTTAAGGATTTGTTTTAATATTTAAGAAGTTTTTTGTAGCAACACAACACACGGTGCGTCTACCTGAAGTTAATATACCTTGTTATAGTTATACTGCCGTATTCATAAAAAATATTTGAGGTTTATTGAGGGCTTATTTGACAGATTTCTGTGCAACATCTGTCAAATAAGCCTTTGATAAACCCAAAAAATATATTTTATGAATACGGCAACTAGTATTCACAGTTTTCGTTTTAAATTGATAAATCCAGCGATTTTTAGGCTTGACATAAAACTTTGTGGGGACTAGCAATAGGTTTGGCTACAGCTGGTCAAAAATTTAATGGCAAAACCTGAATGCGTAACACTTAAGTGAGTCCCAGAATTTTTGCATTAATTAAGTTATTAGTATAATGTGTATAATGTGTGTGTTGATTTTGTAAGTCCCATTACTTATAATTATTATTATGTGTATAGTAAATAATTTGTACTTATTCTAGTTTAAGTTCATTTATACTATTATTAAACATCCTTAAAATTTTTTTTTGTAATAACATGCAATCATTAAAAAATATTTTAAAATTATTAATATTATATTAGCAATATTAGCAAAAATATCAATAAAATAAAGGCAATTATAAAAAAATTTTTCAAAAATTAATTTTTTATGATTTGTTTTTTCAAAGATTTTTTTTTCCAGCTTTCTTAACGTTTTTTGTACATCTCTTCGTTTGTTGGAATAAAAGTTTATTAATTTGTTAATTTTTACGATAATAAAAATGGCACTATTCTTTTGAAAGTTATTTTTATTTCCAATAAATGATAGATATAAGGGGTGGTTAAATTATAAAGGCCGATGTTGAATGTGAACCACACCTAAAAGTCAAGTTTTTTTTCTGCATTTCATTTGACATTTTTCAATTTCAAACTAATTCAATTTGGACCATTGAAATATACACAATCGAGCAACGCCTTAAAGTTATTCAGGCTTATTATG
This sequence comes from Phyto melanocephala, assembly GCA_941918925.1. Taxonomy (NCBI): domain Eukaryota; kingdom Metazoa; phylum Arthropoda; class Insecta; order Diptera; family Rhinophoridae; genus Phyto; species Phyto melanocephala. The sequence goes on from OW799236.1 coordinate 113,764,672, forward strand.
AAAATGGGCGTTCAAATCAAAATGCCAAACAATTGCACCTCTCACGCTCGACTTGAATTTACACGCTTACAAAGAGCAATTGACTCAAGAACTAAAGCCTCTTGACCATTCCAAACGTCGCGTCAATGGTCAAGATCTAATGGATGAAATAATTCGCCACATTAACGGCATAGAACATGGATGGAAGTGTGACGCCGTGGTTGCGGTGGCCTTTTGGCCTATATTCTGTTCTATACATAATTAAACTATACCAATATTACCATAATAAAAAGAAATGACAATAATTTCCACCCTTTATTTAAGAATGGAGGGCTAATGTACGCAGAAAATGGAAACAATTTATATTTTTTAATTTTTTTTTCTCTGTATGTAAGACAACTCAACAGCTTAATTAATTCAATGACGTCCGCAATTGCTTGGTGAGTGTGTTTACTACCAAGTGTAATATTTCAATGAAATAAGACATCTTTTAACCATTTAAGTTTGATTATGTTTACATTAGGTAAATATTTAATGGTATACATAGTCTTAACCACTACAATATTTATGCATTAATTTTGTCAAAATAAAGAAATGTTCATTATTAATATTTTCTCATATGTTTTGGCTTTAGCTGTGGTTTTCATGGGAAACCGCGTACGACTTAAAAATTAAATCAAGATGGGGGAAAAAAATAATTATAAACCATTTTAAACAATAGGAAAGGTATTGAACTTTTAATGTTTTTCTTAAACAGTCATGTTAATATAGATCATATATGAGTGTGCATATAAAGCAACTTATGTCAACACAGGTGATACACAATAAACAAAAATTTTGGTATGCCAACCACCCAAGGAAATTTGTGTTGTACACATGTAATTGTCACTAGTTTATGTCAACTGCAAGATACTCAAAAAAAAATGTTAGCAGAAATAATTTGTCATTCAGCAAACATTTAACGACATATTCTGTTAGTCTGAATGCGTTTTCGATAAATTTGTAAGTTACGTTGTTCTATTAAAAAAAAATTAATTGATCAGTGTTATTCCAGACATTTGTATATAACCATGAAAATAATGCTTAAAATCAATTTATAACTAATAGTGAGGAAAGTTTACGTACGGGGTTGCCAATGAAAATCACAGATCTGAAATGTAAGAAAAATTACATAAAAAAATTATCACCAAGCAAGTAAACGCGCTATATTCGGCTATGACAAATCTTATATACACTCAATTCAGTTTTTAATATCATATGATAACCATAAATGATAATTATATGGTGCAACTGTGACAAAAATTTATTTAAGAATTCGTTAATTTGAACTTTTCTGATATCTCTGTCGGTATTCGACACATTGAACGTATTTTTTTTTTCAATGTGGCTGAAAGTACATATTTTATATAAACGTAACAGACGTAGCAGAAATTTCATTGGGGCTTAATTTTTTTTTAGTGAAAAACAGCCCACCTCGGGTTTTCAATAGCAAAATTCATAAAAGCATACTAGATTTATTAATACCATATTGAGTATACTTGGATATTTTAAAAAGTTGATACCAACATACACATAATCAAACGAACAGACTACTCTAAGTTAAGATTTTCTTTATAAGACTATATATAAAAGTGAAACTCTGTCTGTCTGCGTGTTAGCTGTAGACTCCAAAACCATAAATCCGATCGGACTCAAACTTTGGAAAGTTGTTGCACACATCCTAGGGAGTGTTTATGGGTGGTAAAAAGTGGGCGGGGCTACGCCCATAAAAAACAAGTTATCATTTTTAGATACTTTCACTTTACCGATTGAACTTCACCGATTTTTCTGAAACTTTGCACACATATTGAGCTGTCATGACTATATAGTTTCGTGATTAGAAATTTAGGCAGTGCCACGCCCATAAAAAAAAGTTATAATTTTTATCTTCTTGCAATTGATTTTCATTAAAAATTTAGCATTCATTTTTATTAATTAAGGAGCGTAGCAATGCGAGCCGGGCTAGGCTAGTTCACTATAAGATCTGAAATGATTATTTTTGAAATTACAAATGAAATGAAAAATTAATATACACCCTTTTACACTCTCGTGGCTGCTATGGTTATTTGGGCAAATATTTATCAAATTCTAACGTAGTTTTAGATGAAGGCTGCTACTTGTGAAGTAAAAAAGGGCTGGGTTGCACCTGAGCAATCATCGTACATTTTATTTTCACAAACATTTGGTGGATCCAAATTTTTAAAAAATATATTTTCTTAGTTGTTTAAGTATTTACAATAACAAAACCAAAATAGTTCAAAAGATATGGCTGATAAGAAATTTATTTACTCTAAAAATAATTTAAGTTAACAACGGTAGTTTAAATTTGTAGAACTGATAAGATAATTTATTAACCAACACAAAACAATACCTAAGTTAAGGGTAAAATATTTACCATTAAAAATATAAAAAAAATAAAAAAAAAACACTTAAAAATGCACGAACTACAAATATTATATATACATTTAATAGTTACTTTATATAAAATAATTACTTTTTATTAATATTAATATTTGTTGTGTTTTTATACCCTTCACACAGTGAAAAAGGGTATATATAGGTTTGTCATTCCGTGTGAAATTTCTACAATTTTGATTTCCGACCCCATAAAGTATATATTTTCTGAAAGCTTATGAATAGGGGAGTCGATTAAGCGCTGTCAGTCTGTCCGTCTGTCCGTCTGTCCGTCTGACCGTCTGTCCGTGTGTATGTTGAAATCAACTTTTTGAAGCCCTCCGACATCGCTTGGACTCGGGTGAGGTATTAAAATATCAGAAATATTCGGGAGTAGATCGCTATTGAAAATCAGAAACATCGGTACATAAACAACTGAGATATGAGCAAAAACCCACGACCACCTCGATTTTTTTTTCACAAAAGCAACATTACAACAACAACATACATACATACATACATACAAACGTGTATACTGGTTAGAGAAAACGTGGCATCAAATCCCAGCTGAGCCAAAAAAATTTTTTTTTAATTTTTTTTAAATTTTTTTTTATACCCTTCACACAGTGAAAAAGGGTATATATAGGTTTGTCATTCCGTGTGAAATTTCTACAATTTTCATTTCCGACTCCATAAAGTATATATTTTCTGAAAGCTTATGAATAGAGGAGTCGATTAAGCCCTGACCGTCTGTCCGTCTGTCCGTCTGACCGTCTGTCCGTGTGTATGTTGAAATCAACTTTTTGAAGCCCCCCGACATAGGTTGGACCCGGGTAAGGTATTAAAATATCAGAAATATTCGGGAGTAGATCGGTATTGAAAATCAGAAACATCGGTACATAAACAACTGAGATATGAGCAAAAACCCACGACCACCTCGATTTTCTTTTCATAAAAACAACATTACAACAACAACATACATACATACAAACGTGTATACTGGTTAGAGAAAACGTGGCATCGAATCCCAGCTGAGGCAAAAAAATTTTTTTTTAAATTTTTTTAAAATTTTTTTTTTTAATTTTTTTTTAATTTTTTTTTTATTTTTTTTTTATTTTTTATTTAATATATTATATATATTATTATTATTATTTTTTTTTATATTTTTTTTATAATTTTTTTTTTATTTTTTTTTTGTTTTATATATATTATATATGTATATAATAATTTTTTTTTTTTTAATTTTTTTTTAAAATTTTTTTTTTTTAAATTTTTTTTTTATTTTTTATTTTTTTTTTGTTTTTTTTAACATACATACGTGAATTTACTGTTATTGCATGACTACACGTTGTGAAGGGTATATAAGATTCGGCACGGCCGAATATAGCGCTCTTACTTGTTTTACTTCTTGTATAAAAGTTTCGCTGTAATTGTATGCAATAAATTTTTATTTTTTTTTTTTTTTTTTTTTTATTTTTTATTTAATATATTATTTATATTTTTATTATTTTTTTTTTAATTTTTTTTTATTTTTTTTTTTATTTTTTTTTTTGTTTTATATATATTACATACATAATAATTTAAAAAAAAAATTTTTTTTTTTTTAATTTTTTTTTTTTAAATTTTTTTTTTTTTAAATTTTTTTTTAAATTTTTTTTTTTTTTTTTTTTTTTTTTTTTTAAAATTAATAAGTGAATTTATAATTTTACAATGGGACGTTTTTATATATGTATGTTTTTATATGTATGTACGTATTTCATATGGGATGAATGGTGACACAAACCACTGTTATTGCATGAATTCACGTTGTGAAGGGTATATAAGATTCGGCACGGCCGAATATAGCGCTCTTACTTGTTTTACTTCTTGTATAAAAGTTTCGCTGTAATTGTATGCAATAAATTATTTTACCTTTTTCTGATTATTATAATGCTGATATTTTATATGGCACCGATTATTATTTGTTATAGTTTACATAATGTCTGTGATAAAAAAAATTAAGTATTTACCAATAAATATTAATATACATACATTCTTTTTTGTTTTTGTTTTTGTAGTTAATTTTTTTTTATAAAAAATTTTAATACTGCTAGTATAGAAAGGTGAAGAAGTGAATCCCTCTCTGTAGTTATGGAGTTATATATTATTATAGGATTTTGTACATATTTATTTTAATATTAATATAGAGATAAATAAAGCAAAAATAATAATAAATATGTAAAGTTTTAATAAAACGCGTTAAACAAACGTTATAACGATATCCGTTCGATAATGACAATAAATATAAACTAAACTTTTATAAGTTCAATAAATATAATAGTAAATATCTCTACATTCAATACCTGCTTGTGTGTGTGTGAGTGCAAGAGTGAGTTGGATACCATGTGTGTTTGATTGGTGTTGGGTCAATATTCATGTGTGCCTGCATGTATATCTCTGTGGTATGTTTTCAAATGACCAAATGACTATCAGTAAGCGAAGGAGGTGATGATGATGGCGGACGATATCAACCAACAAAATAACCCGAAGAGGTTAAAACCGAAAAAAAAACCAAAACAAAACACCAACAATATACATACAATAATGTTCTTGTTATTGGTTTTTTTATACTTTCATATACAATATCCAACCATATACACATACATGTGTATGATTTTTAAATCACACACGCTCTCATACTAAAATATAGATAAAAAGGAAAATACTAACGGAATCTATGTGCGTGCTTGTGTGTGTATAAAATGCAGTTTGTCGATAAGTAATCATTACTAGCTGTCAAATACACAATACAAAAATAACAAAAACCAGGAAAACAGATAGACATTTATTCATTCAATTTGCCAATATACGAGGGTAAGCAGAAATTATAAAATTAAAAAAAAAAAAAAAAATTTTAATATTTCTATACAAAATTTAAATTTCTTAAATATATTTAATTTTTCATTCAAAACAAAATTTAATTTTAATATTAAAATATGGCTTCAAAATTAAAAAGCACTGCCATATGAAAGGCCTTTTAACGTCTTATTTAGTGGATTCAAAAACTTCAATACCTTTTGCTATACTCATTTATTTTTTACACGCGTTGCAATGTAGAGCAAGAGCCCCTTTGTGGGAGGACTTTTTAAAATGCTTTGTGATTTTTAAACTAAATCTTAATTTAAGCCTTTCTTATTAACTATTAAACGGTTAAGACATTTTTGATTTTTATTATTATTTTTTTCTGTTTTTAGTGCAGCACTGCAGCACACTCATTTCTGAAATGCAACAAAATTAATTTTTCTTTATGTTAAAATTTCCTTTCTTTTCTTTTATTTATTAATTTCTTATTCTTTTTAATTTTATCTGGTTTAATAGCAGTTTAAACATTTCTTTGTTTTTGTTAAGAACAAAAAAACTTTTGAAAATACACACTAGAATGTTAAACCTTTTCCCCCTTCTTTAAAAAGGAGAGTTAGAATGGCTATGGGCATTTAGAAGTGAGTTTAAAAGCCTTCCTAAAAAGTTTTGAGGTTGAGAAGGGTATAATAAGATTTAAAATCTAGACGAAGGTGTAAGTTCGTCTTTCAGGAGGACTACTTATATTTAAAGCCCTGTTATCTGTTATAGCTGAGATGATAAAAAAATTAATTTTGTTTGAAAAAATTTACAAGAAAATAGCGCCATCTTATATATAATAATTAGAAAAAAATTGTGACCATACGATATGGGTCAAGAGAATTGCAATGGGATATTTATAAAAGAGTTTAAAAGACTTCCTAAAGACTTTTGAGGTTAGGAAGGGTAAAATGAAACTTGAAATCTAGACGGAGGTTTAAATTCTTCGTTCAGGAGGACTGTCTTATAAAGCCCTGTTATCTGTTATAGCCGAGATGTTGAAAAAATTAATTTTGTTTTAAAAAAATTACAAAAAATTAGCGATAGATAACAATAAGAAAAAAAAATTGTGACCATAAGATTTGGGTCAAGTTCATTTTTGCTCACAATTTAAATAATTTGTTTACTTACCGAAATATAAATTAAATGGGGTTTGGAGTTTATTTAACTGATTGTTGGAAAAACAAGTAAGAGCACTATATTCGGCTGTGCCGAATCTTTTATACCCACCACCAATTTTGTGTACATTTAAAGCACAATATTTATTATTTTGTTAATCGCTATTGAATAATATCTTTATAATAAAATATGTATCACTTTCTTTGTAGAGGGTGGTTAAATTTTTTAGGGCCCATGTTGAAGGTGAACTACGTCTAGTCTTTAAATTTGTTTTCTGCATTTCACTTGACATTTCTCAATCTCAAACTTACTCAATTTGATCCGTGGAAAGATATGCAAATGAGCAACGCTTTTAAGTTATTCAGGTTTTTTATAAAAATGGGCGTTCAAATCAAAATGCATTTTGTGCACTTCGTGATTATTTTGGTCAACATAAGCGTTCAAATTCGTCCACAATCGGGAGAATTGTAAAAAATATTTACATTTCTGCAGAACAGGTCTGTATAAAATGTTAGAAAATCTGTGAATGCCTTCTTAGTTCGCTGAATGGGAACTACTGCTGGGTTTTGCGTTAGTGTGGCAAAAGAGCAGTCAACCTCGCCTCATCATCATGCCTAACAATTGAGCATCAACATTGTCATTGAAAATTTGGATCATCAGATAGAGGACTGGCGCCAAGGATGGGGGGGGCCATCTGGCAGATATTTTATTAAATACATAATTGAACCATACAAATATTATCATTATAAAAAGAAATGATAATAATATCCTAAATAATTTGTGTTTTATTTAAATTCAACATCGGTCCTTAAAATTTAACCACCCTCTATAACTTCGATATGCTACTAAAATGCTTTTGTAAATGTAGTCTTTTAATGAAAGTGGGTGTTAAAGTAATCGTCTCAATAAAGTTTCTGCTAATAAATACAACTTAGATATTTCAATATAGTCCTTTATTTTCCTAAAAACTTTGTCAATAGAGAAATTACATGAATTTAAGATAAACCGTTATGGGAGGTGGGCGTTAAAGTGAGCGTGTTACCTAAACTTTTTGGCACAACGACTACATTGATTAGAAGGATATACGAAGCAAATTTGATCATCATACCTCTAATTTTGGCGGTTTTATGAGCTTTTAAATTTCATTAACGGTAGATAACGTGAAAAGTGGGCGTTATAGTAGGCGTGTCAAAGTTGTTTTTGCTAATGAGTACAATTTAGGTGTTTCAATATAGCTCTTTGTTATTCCAAAATCTTTATTAATAGAGAAATTATATGAATTTTGGGTAAAACGTTATATGGGAGGTGGGCGTAAAAGTGGGCGTGGCACCTTAATTTTCTGGCACAGTAATGATACTGCCTAGGAGGATATACGTAGCAAATTTGATCATCACACTTCTAATTTTGGCGGTTTTATGAGCTTTTAAATTTCATTAACGGTAGATAACGTGAAAAGTGGGCGTTATTATAGGCGTGTCAAAGTTGTTTTTGCGAATGAGTACAATTTAGGTGTTTCAATATAACCCTTTATTATTCCAATTCTCTATTAATAGAGAAATTATATGAATTTTAGGTAAAACGTTATATTGGAGGTGGGCGTAAAAGTGGGCGTGGCACCTTAATTTTCTGGCACAGTAATGATACTGCCTAGGAGGATATACGTAGCAAATTTGATCATCACACTTTTAATTTTGGCGGTTTTATGAGCTTTTAAATTTCATTAACGGTAGATAACGTGAAAAGTGGGCGTTATAGTAGGCGTGTCGAAGTTGTTTTTGCTAATGAGTACAACTTAGGTGTTTCAATATAGCCCTTTATTATTATTCCAAAATCGTTATTAATAGAGAAATTATATGAATTTTAGGTAAAACGTTATATGGGAGGTGGGCGTAAAAGTGGGCGTGGCACCTTAGTTTTCTGGCACAGTAATGATACTGCCTAGGGGGATATACGTAGCAAATTTGATCATCACACCTCTAATTTTGGCGGTTTTATGAGCTTCTAAATTTCATTAACGGTAGATAACGTAAAAAGTGGGCGTTATAGTAGGCGTGTCAAAGTTGTTTTTGCTAATGAGTACAATTTAGGTGTTTCAATATAGCCCTTTGTTATTCCCAAATCTTTATTAATAGAGAAATAATATGAATTTTAGGTAAAACGTTATATGGGAGGTGGGCGTAAAAGTGGGCGTGGCACATTGATTTTCCGTTACAAAAAAGCGTCTTACCAAAAAGCAAATTGTGCAAAATTTCAGAGTCGTACATGCAATTTTGTTGCTTTTATGACGTTTTTGTTTTTAAATATACCGAAAAATACACTGTGCGGTATAAATTTTCGTACATTTTGATCGATAACTCCTCTCCTAATGCATAGATTTAGATAATTTTCGGGGAAAAATATTGCTTTTACTCAGGAAGTATATATTCGAAGTTTTATGAGTCTACGTTAATGCGTCTGGACATAATTCCATTTTATTCGATGTTCGAAGGACACGGTTTTTTCGACCTACTCTTGGTTTTCGAGCTATAACTCTCTTCCTAATATTCCAATTGAGCCCATTTTCAATACCAAACAAACCTTGTCTATAAGAAAGATTCTGTCAAAATTTGAGCCCCCTAGCTTTTTCGGTGCGACCTCTATCGTGCTTTCAACAGACGGACAGACGGACGGACATAGCTAGATCGTCATCAAATCAAACCCTGATTCAGAATATATATACTTTATGGGGTCTAAAATGGATATTTCGATGTGTTACAAACGGAATGACAAAATGAATATACCCCCACCATTTTTTTGGTGGCGGGTATAAAAAAACTAAATTAACGAGTCTGACACTAGGCTAGTGATAATTATATATGGAAAAAAGAATATGGGAACATCAGCTGTTATTAAATTTAGAACACAAATAATTCCACAATTCTAGTTCCATTAAAATATGGACCTAAATAGATGGCATATCCAACACTTGTAGTTCCGATCAGGGAGTACTGATGAGGTAACCGAAGCTGGTTTTTAACATGAGTTTTATTCGGATAAGTTTGGTAAAATCATTGTTTTAATTTTTTTTATCACAATGAAGGCACAGCTTTTTTTAAATACAAGTTCATCTAATTAATGAAAAGTTCTTATTATAATTAAAAATATTGTTGTCCATTAGCCTATCTTTTTTATTCAACCGAATATTTTTGATATAACTTATAAGAACGTATGATATTTCGTAGTGAAAAATAGAGAATATCATTGGATTCATCATGGGGGTCGGGTGGATGATAAACATAAAATTAAGTTCGAAAGGAAATCTCTATATCTTCTATTCTATTTCATCCAAACTGTTTCTAACTTTAATTTAATATGTCTTAAGGAAATCTCTTTTTCTAATCAATTCTTCTCTATCATTCATTTAGAAAGGGGAACACCATTGACCATATTGGTCTCCGAGTGTGGGTGTTGGAAGTGGCTCTTGCCTTTTGCATCCCCCTTTCCTATCAACCTACCTATAAAAATATAATTAAATATGAACTACGCTTTAAATTAAAACAAATATTATAAGTATTATTTTTAAACTACCCTCGTACAACTAACAATAAGCCTCATATCTACATACTCCCACAACTAAAAACAACGATTTAATTTTTTTTACAAAACGGAAGGATAAAACATGACTGACTACTTTTAACGATTGAATGGCCACCAACTTTATACAACAGAAACAACAACAACAACATTGGCAGGAGTAACAAAAAAGTTTAATCGGTCACTCAGCTTAGTGTTTATACATTTGTAGGTGAGTGTGCGGCTTTGTATATAAAAGTGTATGTGTGTATATGTGTGTATAAAATATGGATAATTTACCCATGCTCATACTTTGTAGCTATAAAACTTTCTATAGTTTTTATTTTGCTCTCTATTATATTATTAACAATTTACCGTGTCAATAGAAGCAGACAATGTAGAGAAACAATGTATATAATGAAGTACAGTGGACAGCAAAAAATTAAAACATTTTTTTTAGGAATTTTTCATGTTTTTCTTTATATACTTAAAGGACGTTAAAGAATGTTAACCACATCAAAACGTCAAGTTTTTTATACCCACCACCAAAAAAATGGGCCCTTAAAATTGAATTTATTATAAAGAGATTATTCCATATTGATTAACAAAATAATAAATATTTCGCTTTAAATGTACACAAAATTGGTGGTGGGTATAAAAGATTCGGCACAGCCGAATATAGTGCTCTTACTTGTTTTTCTTCATTTCATTTGACATTTCTCAATTTCAGACTAAATCAATTTGAAAGATGGAAACATACACAATCGAGCAACGCGTTAAAGTTATGCAGGCTTATTATGAAAATGGGCGTTCAAATCTAAATGCATATCGTGCACTTTTTGATTTTTTCGGTCAATTTAATCCATCAAATGTACGTAAAATCGGAAATATCGTGCAAAAATTTGAGCACACCGGGTATGTGGGAGACGTGAAAACACCAGTGCATGCTCGCACTGCTCGTACTGCTGCTGTTCGCGATAGTGTGGCTGAAGAGCCATCCACATCAACTCGTCATGCCCAATAATTGTACCTCTCACGCTAGTCGTTGATGAAAATTATGCATAAAGACTTGCATTTACACGCTTAGAAGGTGCAATTAACTCAAAAACTTTAGCCTCTTGACCATTTCAAACGTTGTCAATGATCAGAATGGTGGCAAGAAATGGCAACCGTGTATGATTAATTTTAGAAGAAAATCGTCTTCAGTAATGAAGCATATATTTACTTAAGTGTTTTCGTCAATAAGCAGAATTTCCGCATTTGGACGAATGATAGTCGAAGAGTGATTGTCGGAAAACCAATGTGCACACAAAGAGTGACTGTTTGGTGTTGCTTATGGAGTGGCGGCATCATCGGGACGTATTTTTTTCCAAAATGAGGCCGGTCAGGCAGTTACTGTGAATAATGACGGACTTATTATGGAAGATATGGATGTGGACGATATGTAGTTTCAACAGGATGGTGCCACTTGCCACACAGCTAACGAAACAATGGCTCTTTTACGCGACAAATTCAATGGCTGTGTGATCTCACGTGGTATTGATGTCAATTAGCTGCAAATATCATGTGATTTGACGCCGTTGGACTTCTTTCTTTAAGGTTATTTGGCCGATAATTTGTTCCATACATAATTGAACCATACCAATGTTATCATAATAAAAAAAAATTACAATCATTTCCTAAATAATTTGTGCTTTGTTCATAATCAACATGGGCCCTTAAAATTTAACCACCCTTTATACATAAATAGCTCAATAAATACATCCAAATTTTATTTAATTGTGTATACATTTCAATATATTGGCAGCTCATAATAGTTTAAAATATAAATTCCTGTTTTATAACAAATATTCAAACCATTTTCATTTCTGTGACATATTGGAAAATTTTCTATTGACAAGAAATTTATTGTACCGCCCTCGCACTATTTTAAATTTTTAATATTAAGCCTCTAAACATGATTTTTTTTCTAAACTGGAGCACATAATAGTAATTTGTTAACTCTTGTTATTCTAACAACCACCAGACATCCTGCTGTAATTCTAAAACAAAGATTGCTGCTATCGACACATTTCTGCTGCATATTTTTCCTGTTATTGCTATTAACTTAATCGAAAAAAGTGCAGAGCTTTATTTATTCAACGTCATAAACTATTCGAAAAAATTGAGGTTATAAATAAAGGACTATATGGCCTAATAACGAAAATGAAATTAATATATAGAGTGACTATGTATAAAACGGGGTAAGTGTTTGTACACACTGCAACAGATGAGCAGAACGTAGGCAAACTGGAACGAATACAATTTAAACTAATGCAATAAAACTGAAATCTTTACACATATAAGATTGTATACATGCACATTGCATTTTATAAAGGATATAGTGGCATGGTTAGAAAATCATTATTTTAATGGCGGTTTAAAAGTACATGCATTTTTTAAACTCCTCGTAGTATAACTTAGATTTTATATATTACCTTTCTAGTTGTTTTGTTTCTTTTTTAATCAATAGAAACCTTTTGAATATTTAATGCGTTCAAGTTAGTGTGACCGTATTACACATACAACCATACAAACACATATTTAATGTATTTTTTAACATGTGCCTTAAAGTATATTGTACGAAGTCTTCGAAATCTAAAAATCAGCTTTATATTATAACCTGGTGAATTCATATTATACAAAGCATTTTAAGCCAAATACTTAATTGTAGAGTACATGTATGGGGTGGCAGCTGTCGGTAAGTCAGGCATTTGTTAAAAACATGTCTTTTAACACGTCAACAATATGCTTTTTAAAATAATTTTGCTTCCAAATTTATGCGTTTAAAAAAAACATATACTTCCCAATTAGACTGACATGACGAAATGGAAAAATGATATTATTGCATGATAATTGTTAAAATTAAGTGAATATAAGTGTCTTAAGGAGATTAATTTATTTTGCACCTAAATCTAAGTAGAATACAAATCTAGGTTGCAAAAGTAACATTAAATTATTCAACTTGAATAGCTTCAAACATTTTTATCTTGTTAAAAACTTGAATATATAAATGAAACTTTTTGATAATTAGAACCCTTTGAAAACTAATCACTAAAGTACAAGTTAACACTTGGATTCGATTTCCTAGTCTGTTTTTTTTTTGGATACACTTTACAAATAATAGGAGTAAGGGCTTTATTAATTATGTCATACCATATCGAGTATTCATTTAAAATCCCTTAAAAGTATACTCTTTATGAATTCTGGTATCATTCTAGGAAAATCTAACGATAACCATCTATGTAACAGTGCTCGCACAAAAGATCTAGCAAGATTAAATGTTTAATGTTTTGTTTTTCTTAGAGCTATATAAATAATGCAACAAATTCAATGGTGTGACCAAAATTTTGACATATTTTATCACAACATTTTATGGCATTAAAAATTCAAAAATAATTTCTGCAATATGGCTTCCACGAATCCTTCTAATGGATGCAATCCTGGCAGTCCAATCTTGCACCACTTTTTCGAAAAACATGGTCTTATTTCGTCAATAGTGCATCTAATGTTGGCTTATAAATGATCAGCCGTTGTTGTTTTATCAGCATAGACGAGAGATTTCAACTACTCCCCCAAAACAGAGTCCAAAAATATTATATCCCACGAAGGAGTTGACCATTTCACATAAGCATTTCGTGATATAATTCGTTTATCTAGAGTTGGTTTTATGCGCTGTATGATACATTGCGCTTTATTGATAGAACAATTTCTCCTCCAAATGCTTTACAATGACAACGATACCGAGTTGTTAACGGGTGTTAAACGTTGTACGTGATGCTTTCAAGTATATTAAAAAATAGTAAAATTCTTTCTTTATGTCTTTAAAAGACACCCTATATGTTTGGTTGTGAATAAGAGAAAAATCTTGCATTACAATGCTAGAGTAGATCATATATTAAAATGTTCCTCTGCCGTCGTAATTTCTCAGGAATATTCGTTGGTCAAATATTTTTTTTCATTAAAATTTTTTAACTTAAAAAATTGTGAAAGGTAATATGAATAAAAACTTATGAAAATGCCTCTTGCACAGAGTTGCCTTTAGGCTCATAAAACCTCACAAAACCGAAATTAATAGTTGAATGCTGCAATTTCTTAAATGAAACTATTGGACCAAAAATACCTTTGGACCAGAAAATAAATATAACACGCCTCTTGTTTAGTATATATAAACTCTTTTGTATTTTCAATGGAAAAAATCTTGGTGTAAGACTCTATAATTGATTTCATTAACAAAAATATTTTGCCGTATTTTGGCGTATTTTTATTAATTCATATAAATATATTTTTTTTATTTCGAAGGGCTTAAAATTATTATGAGACTCTGTTTTATTATATTAAACGCAAATTAAAAGGACAGAATATAAGTATGTCACACGCACTTTTACACGCATATACTTTAGATTTACTTGTAAGTTAAGGAACTTCTTACTAAAAACTTGTACCAATTTCAACAAGTCCGATCAACTTAAACTTTGTTCTTCTATTAGGTTAAAATTGAAATATAAATTTAAAAATTATTAATTAAGGACTTTATTATTTTTATTTTGGCTTTAGTTCATTTTTAATACTAAATTTCTAATCATTAAATGAAGAAATCAATTTTTTATTTGTGATAATGAAAGAATATGTTGGAAAAGTAAGTTTTAATCCCGACACCAGCTGAGTGGAATGCATTTTCGAAACCAGCTACGGTTTCATCATCAGCACTCTTTGATCGGAATGTCTTAGTGTTGGATGTAAATATTTTTTATTTTGTAAATTAATTGTAAATTAATTGTAAATTAAACTTTAATTATAAAAGAAAAAGCACTACGCCCGTTAAGAATAGATATTTCCCTTCAATCTCATTTAACCAACCTATTTTTATAAAACATTTCACTCAATCATTAATTTTTAACTTTAAGTATGAAGTTTGCAGACACATTGATAATTCATGATACTGATGCTGATTTTTTGGTTTCAGTTATAGTTTAAAATTGATCATATGAGAATCAGAGCACACATATAATTTGAAAAAAAGAAATTATTAATGTACAATAGAGTTAAGACACGATACTAAAAAAGAGATCAGTCAAATAAATTGAAAGGTTTTGTATAATTTTAAATACTTAGTTTATGCTTTACTTAAATTCAAAGCTTTCAATATCTCATCTAAATTAGATTATTTTCCAATATGTATGACTCAAAAATTGTATAATACTGATAAAGTAATTTTCATTATTTTCAAAATCCCAAAAATAATAATTTTGCGATAATACCAAAAACATTGTTATTTTAAGCAAAAATATTTCAAAGAGACAATAATAAAAGTCTACAACGTAAAACCAATACATTGTTCAAGTTCAAACTATGCATCAGAGACTCCCCTTGTTCAACTGAACAAAAATTTATAATCAACAACAACGATTTTACTTACAATAAAATTAATTTAATTGATTAAATTGGTTTTGTTCCGTTCATTGGCACATATGAAGAGAGAAACAAAGACATACAGGCATACAAACGGACAGACAGACAGACAGACAGACAGACAGACAGACAGACAGACATACAGACAGACAGAAAACACTATTAAAAGCAAAATACAAAAAAATAAATAATTTAAATTTTTAATATTGAAAATTTTAAATCAATGTTTATTAGATTCTAATACTGGCTTTTAAGTTCACATAACTTTAAAGTATTAAATTTATGAAAACACTAAAATATGATCGTGAGTTTGTGTGTATAGCTTTCAAGATGAAGGTTAGCATATGTGTTAATACATATTTCTATCTACCTGTACTAAACCTCACTTACGTCCGTTAAGCCGTTTTTGGGTGATTAAGTTGCAAAAATACAAACATCTTAACAAGCAAATATTCATATTTAAAAGGATTTATTGTTACTTGTGATATGACAATACTCTGAAAAAGTAAGCTTTTGCCGACATTAACAGAGTTGAATACATTTTAGCTGCGGTTTCATCCTCAACACTCTTTTATCGACATTTAAGTGTTGGTTGTAATTGTCATCTATTCAATCCACAAGTCTTTAGAAATAGAATTCGGTAATCAAATGGTTATTATACCCGCCACCAAAAAAATGGTGGGGGTATATTCATTTTGTCATTCCGTTTGTAACACATCGAAATATCCATTTTAGACCCCATAAAGTATATATATTCTGAATCAGGGTTTGATTTGATGACGATCTAGCTATGTCCGTCCGTCTGTCCGTCTGTCCGTCTGTCCGTCTGTCCGTCTGTCCGTCTGTTGAAAGCACGATAGAGGTCGCACCGAAAAAGCTAGGGGGCTCAAATTTTGCCAGAATCTTTCTTATAGACAAGGTTTGTTTGGTATTGAAAATGGGCTAAATCGAAATATTAGGAAGAGAGTTATAGCTCGAAAAGCAAGAGTAGGTCGAAAAAACCGTGTCCTTCAAACATCGAACAAAACGGAATTGTGTCCAAATGCATTAACGTAGACTCATGAAACTTCAAATATATATTTCCTGGGTAAAGACAATATTTTTCCCCGAAAATCATCTAAATCTATGTATTAGGAGAGGAGTTATCGATCAAAATGTACGAAAATTTATACCGCACAGTGTATTTTTCGGTATATTTAAAAACAAAAACGTCATAAAAGCAGCAAAATTTGATGTACGACTCTGAAATTTTGCACACTTTGGTTTTTGGTGAGACGCTTTTTTGTAACGAAAAATCAATGTGCCACGCCCACTTTTACGCCCACCTCCCATATAACGTTTTACCTAAAATTCATATAATTTCTCTATTAATAAAGATTTTGGAATAATAAAGGGCTATATTGAAACATCTAAGTTGTATTCATTCGCAAAAATAACTTTGACACGCCTACTATAACGCCCACTTTTCACGTTATCTACCGTTAATGAAATTTAAAAGCTCATAAAACCGCCAAAATTGGAGGTATGATGATCAAATTTGCTACGTATATCCCCCTAGGCAATGTCATTACTGTGCCAGAAAATTAAGGTGCCACGCCCACTTTTACGCCCACCTCCCATATAACGTTTTACCTAAAATTCCTATAATTTCTCTATTAATAAAGATTTTGGAATAATAAAGGGCTATATTGAAACATCTTAGTTGTATTCATTCGCAAAAATACCTTTGACACGCCTACTATAACGCCCACTTTTCACGTTATCTACCGTTAATGAAATTTAAAAGCTCATAAAACCGCCAAAATTGGAGGTATGATGATCAAATTTGCTACGTATATCCCTCTGGGCAATATCATTACTGTGCCAGAAAATTAAGGTGCCACGCCCACTTTTACGCCCACCTCCCATATAACGTTTTACCAAAAATTCATATAATTTCTCTATTAATATAGATTTTCGAATAATAAAGGGCTATATTGAAACACCTAAGTTGTACTCATTCGCAAAAATAACTTTAACACGCCTACTATAACGCCCACTTTTCACGTTATCTACCGTTAATGAAATTTAAAAGCTCATAAAACCGTTAAAATTAGCGGTATGATGATCACATTTGCTACGTATATCCTTCTAATCAATGTTATTGTTGTGCCAAAAAGTTTAGCTGACACGCCCACTTTAACGCCTACCTCCCATATAACGGTTTATCTTAAATTCATGTAATTTCCCTATTGACAAAGTTTTTGGGTAAATAAAGGACTATATTGAAATATTTAAGTTGTATTTATTAGCAGAAACTTTATTGACACGCCTAATTTAACGCCCACTTTCATTGAAAGACTACATTGACAAAAGCATTTTAGTAGCATATCGAAGTTATAAAGGGTGGTTAAATTTTAAGGGCTGATGTTGTTTTTAAATAAAACACAAATTATTTAAGAAATTATTATCATTTCTTTTTATAATGATAATATTTGTATGGTTCAATTATGCATTTAACAAAATATCGGCCACACTATCGCAAAAACCAGCAGTGGTTCCCATTCAATGAACTAAGAAGGCATTCAAAGACTTTCTAAAATTGGCCCTTACAATTAAGCCACCCTCTACAAAGAAAGTGATACATATTTTTATATTATTATCACACGGTGATTCAAAATATACATTCTCAGCATTTTGCTAAAACGGGAAATTTATTAGTAAGATTTTGATTTTTAAACTTCTATAACATTTTGCTTTTAAAAGATTTTCAAACGAAATAAGTTTTGTATAATTTTAAAATTTGTTAGCCATTAGTACATGAATATAAATTGTTTATGATGTTTAGAGATAATTTTTTTTACTTATGTCAAAATTTTCCTAAATTCCCATTTTTAATAGAGCATAACTTCAGGAGAACATAAGATAACAAATATAAATTAGCACTATTTCGTAGATAAAACTTTCCTCTTAAATTCATGTAAATTCTCTATGAATAAAGATTTTGGAATACTAAAGGACTATATTGAAATATCTAAGTTATGTTTATTAGCAGAAACTTTATTGACACGCGTATTTTAACGGCCACTTTCATTCAAAGATTAAATTTACGAAAACATTTTTCTAGCATACCGAAGTTTTGAAAAAAATTATTATGAAATTATTATCATTTATTTTTATAACGATAATATTTGTATGCTTCAATTATGTATGGAACAAAATATCGGCCAAATGGCCCCCCCAACCTAGGCGGCACACCTCGATCCGATAGTCCATATTTTCAATGACACTGTTGATGCTCAATTGTTGGGCACGTTGATGAGTCGATGTTGCCTGCTCTTTTGCCACGTTATCGTGAAAAACAGCAATATTTCCCATTCAAAGAACTAAGATGGCATTCACAAATGTTTTCACATTTCATACAGACCTGCTTTGCAGACATTTAAATATTTTTTACAATTCTCACGATTGTGGACGAATTCGAACGATTTTGTTGACCAAAATAATCACGAAGTGCACAAAATGCATTTTGATTTGAACGCCCATTTTTATAAAAATCTTTAATATTTAAAAGCATCTCTCGATTGCGTATCTTTCCACGGTTCAAATTGAGTTAGTCTGAGATTAAGAAATGACAAATGAAATGCAAGAAAAAAGTTGAAGTTTAGGTGTGGTTCACCCTCAACATGGGCCCTTAAAATTTACCCACCCTCTACAAAGAAAGTGATACATATTTTATTATAAAGAGATTATTCTATAGCGATTAACAAAATAATAAATATTGTGCTTTAAATGTACACAAAATTGGTGGTGGGTATAAAAGATTCGGCACAGCCGAATATAGTGCTCTTACTTGTTCTATTCACATTTCCTACCATATAAGAAATGGAACGAATTTTATTTCTTTTTAATCACTTTTTTCCAATGATGGTTTATCTTTAATCTTGCAAAAAGGATAAATAAAATATAAAAAAAAATACTGAGTTAACTTTTGAGAAATGGGAATTTTTGCAAAGAAAAAGTATAGTAACACTACATAAAATGATACGCAAACACATAATAACAAATTACCCCAAAACAAAACTTATTGTAACGCGACATGACGAAAGGGACCTTATCCTTCCAGGGGTCAAAATCGAGTTTGATACCAATGAATAAAGGACTAAACAAAATGACACCAAAATCATGGAAAAATCTCAACAAAAAAACCAAAAAAACGAAGTTTTGAAGTTTTTATTTTAAAAAAGGTAGTTTCGAGATAATTTTATGTTCATTCAATTTATTTTTATGTAAAAACACGCAAAGACAAAGACAAAGTTCTAAAGTGTCAAACACAGATCATTAAACAAAAGAAAATTACCAATAATGTGATGCAGATACGCATTGCAATATACCTACATATCGCGTTAGGTGTCAAAAACCCAAAACATGAAATTTAGACTTTAATTTACGTTTTGGCCTGTACTGAAAATTTTACTCTGGCAAGATTAGGTCCCTTTCGTCATGTCGCGTCACAATTTGTTCAAGTCTCACTTAGTTGACTAGAAAATACTAGATTATTACAGTGTTTTTTTTTTAACATCAACTTTATTTGAGCAATAATTTTTTAACATTAGTTACTACAGAAAACCGATTATTATGTTGTTCTCTGACACATACTTACATATGTATGTACATACATACATAGAAAGATATTTTTACTCTTATTAATACATGAACGAAAATCTCTTCTTATTTGTATGTACATAAGGGTTTGTATATTTCAATTGTCATTACTTGGACACAAACAGTAATAGATGCACATGTAGACAAACGTGCAATGTTTAAATCAATACATTTCCAATGCATTTTACAATAATTTTGCAGTATTGAACATGTTTTGTTTTGTCTGTTTATAGTGGCTGTGATTTGTTTTCTTGTAAGTATGTTTCTTTGTTGTAAAATGTTTTTGTTACAATAATGGTCAAGTTACGGAATGGGTTACCAAATGAACTTTGTGCGAAATCATTGGTCATATGCGTCGCCTCTGTATGTCTGTCTGTCTGCCATTTTCTACGTCTGGTTTGTATGCGAGTGCAATATAAATGAAAGCGAAATGTGATTATAACATGGTCATGTTCTATTTTTTTCCTTTTAACCATTTGGACAATGTATTTTGTACAGAATTGAATAAGTTATATTAAGGAAGGTAAAATGTAAATTCACTGAAACTAAAAAAATATATGATTATAAAAAACTTGATAATTTTTTTTTTTTTGTTAAATATTCTTTTTGCTGCAAAATCAACGACATATTCTCCTTGTATTAATTTTTTTTTAATCTTTATAGAAATTATGTTATGTATTTATAGAAAGTTTGCAATAAAATGTTTTTTTAAATTAAAAGAACCAGGACCACTTAGCTGGCCACAATAAACTTTTTGTATTGTGTTAATTACAGGATAGATTTTAACATTGTATATTTACATACACCCATTTGTTAGGTTACAATAACTATCGTAAATAGTATTTTTTGAATTTGTTCACTCCTTCCCGAATCACTCCCATTTTTAGATCCACATATGAAATTGTTATCAAAAGCACTTTGTACTAACTTTAAACCAAATAGAGATTACAGTCTTCAAGAAATGATATCAAATATATTTTTTAGTACGGGGATAGCCACTTCCCCTGATCCAATCTTGTCGATTCTGCAACGGAAAAAGTCAAGTGATATCGCAGTCAATTATACAGAGTTTAAAGACTATAACAATTATAGTTCTTCATATATGCCATTAAGTGTATTTGTTTTGAAAATAAAGTGATGTTCCACATCATTGGAACTTTCCAAATATTTGAATAAACTGTAAAATTGCCGTCAACATGAAGCATGAATGTATCCGCTTCAGCCACATGTGTTTCAATTGATTTTTTTTTTAAATGAGAAGTAATTGAATGAAGTATATTAAGAAATTAAAAAATTTTACCAGCAATTGTTTCAAATCAAATAAAAAACAATTCGCAAAATAGATTTTTTTCTCATTTGATTGCATACATTGACTGCTTAAGTTTTTTTTTTAATAGAAGATATATTTATTTCCAATAGTATTCAATGCAGTCGTTAAATTAAGCTTCAGCGCTGAGAATGGCTTTACAGAGAAAACACGGCAACTTAAACTATTCACTAAGGTCCTAAGAAATGGGAGTTTGATTGCATTAATTAATATCTTAGGGATTTCCGATATAAAGTTTAAGGGCCTTCCAAATTCGGTAAAAGTTTTTGTAACTAAGTAATACGCCTAAACACAGGACATTGACAAAGGTGATGTAAAAATGTTTTGTCAACTTCTATGCTTCTTCTTTTTCCGAAGTGATGGTATTTTATAATAATCACATTTTATTTAATTTGTCGGTCCCATGTTTTCGATTGTGCCACATACATGCCGTCTCTAGATATGCATAATTTGCGAACAAGTCTATCTATTGCTTTAATTATTTATTAAGTTGTTACTTAAAATATTAAAAATAAAATTCCTTGAAAAATCTTTGAATTTTTTTTTTTAAATATCTCGTGTTAAATCTAACTTTCTCTCTTACCTAATAATTACATAATATGTGCATTAGCTAAAGCTTTATATGTTCTGTCTGTTTGATAAGCATGAGCACAAGGGTTTGTCTATATTTTCGACATGTTTCTCTAATGCTTTACGAACGACATAGGAACGACTAACACACAATATTTTCCCTGCAGACTTTGTTAAGGTAATTTTCCGTTTTGATAATTTTACTACAGTGTTCTTT
Source organism: Phyto melanocephala (assembly GCA_941918925.1). Taxonomy (NCBI): domain Eukaryota; kingdom Metazoa; phylum Arthropoda; class Insecta; order Diptera; family Rhinophoridae; genus Phyto; species Phyto melanocephala. The sequence continues at coordinate 113,786,841 of OW799236.1, forward strand.
ACTTTAAATTCTATTAACAATATATATGCATACATAATTTTTAACAAGCAAATTTAGCCTTATATATTTAAAAGTTTAAATCCACTTTTAAACACAAAATAAACATGATGTCTATAGTGGCCCATAAATTTTTTCAATTACTCATTTCTCAATATAAACCTGAACTGTTGGAATTTTCTTGTACACATACATTCGTATTGAAACACGTATTCTGCGTAAGCATGTGTATGTTCTAATGTTTAAATAAACATACTCTCAAAGGACATTTAAATCGTGTGTACACTTTAACCTGGGGCTAATGCTCTTTTAGTGATCATAATCGTTTTAAAGATTTATTAAATATTTTGTGTATAATTTACATTCTTTAAGGAAAATTTATTGGTTTTTCTAATGAATGGTATTGATTAATTGCTTTGTCTTTGTTTAAAAAAATCTTTGGGAAATGTTAGGTGCGTCGGGAAACAGAAGTATTTTTATTTATTGCTTAAGGAAATTACAGAAAAAAACCTATAAATAAATGATAAAAAATAGATATTAGATTCTAAAAATGAAATAAAAATAACTAAATATTTTAACATAATTTATGCACTTATGCTGCATATTATTTATGCTGAACGCTTTCACATTGTCTTTAAAGTTTAGATTTGTATGATATTTTTTTAATAACCATTAAAAAAATAATATATGTATAAGGAATTTTAAAATATTTGCCATTCTATAAGTATTAATCATAATTAGGAGCACACAATTATCATAAATACACCAAATGGACACAATTTTTTTGCGATAAGTTTCCGCAAAATAATGAAGTTGTTCAAATCATATCATGTCATACGTGTTGCTTCTTGGTAAAAATTTGACTGCCGAAATTTGATGCAAAACAATGCAGTAACAATAATTGCCACAGCCATTTGCACGATTGTTCTTGCTTACGCTTAATATTTTGCTGTCTTTTGATTTAATTTTGGTGGGAGCTTTAAATCGTTTGGTGTTTAAAGTATAAAAAAACGTGTTTCGATATACATAGATATGTATGCATGTAACTAGAATGAAATGGTATGATATTTAATATTGTCTCTTACTTTCCACTTTGATTGCTACAAAAGTAGGCAATAAATATGTGTGCATTACTGATTCTTTTAGTGGCACAAATTCGGCCAATTTGAATGCAACTACTCCAATTAATTGTGATACTACACGATTTAATTATAAAAAAAAATTTGTTTGGTAAAAATTTAATATTTTTATTTTTTTTCCTGTGAATTTTTTATAACAAAATGAGACTAAGGAAAAATCCTTAGCTCTTCAGAGGCTTGTCGATAATACTTCATTTACACCTAAGCTAAATCATGTAGATTTGATTTAAAATCTTTATTAAAATCTAAAGCGTTTATATCACTGTTTTTTGACATTTTGCAAGATTTTGTTTTCAAAACAATATATTTATTTACAAGGTGGTCTGAGAGGCTCTCTATGCTCTACTTCTCCAAAATTCAAACTTCATATAAAAAAAAAATGTAAGCAATAAAGCACTTGTGCAATTGCAACTACCTTATATATTATGATTGAATTTTTCATTATGCAAAGTAGTTTATATTATTACAATTTAATAAAAACCACAGTTACATCACGAAGTAGTACGATATTTTAGGAAGATTTTGCCAAAATCTAGTGGCGAAGTTGATTTCGTTTTGTATGGGAAATTTGGTAGGAATTTACAAGATTTCGCTCAAAATCCCTTAAGTTCTAGATTTTGTGTAGGTGTAAATGTAGTATAAGCAAAAGAAAGGGGACGACCAGCCCGTAATCATGTAAGCAAAATAATGCAGACCTATTAATTCATACATCATATGAGGAGCCTCAAAACAAAAGGTGCTTTTTCACATTTTGCGAAAAATTGGTGTTTTTGGTATTTTTATAATATTTAGGTTGAGATCTTGTAGAAACAATCAAGATAGAATTATTTTTATGGTTTTTTAAAGTAAATAGGTTCTAAAACTTGATGCTTAACAAAAGGTGCTTTTTTGCTTAGTTTTTAATATAAAAGATCTTGAATCAATTTATAAAAATATTGAAAATATTCAAGGAACAAAACGGATAATATTTTATAAGAATTTTATGAAAAACGGTATAGTAAAATACTTGATTCAAATTTTCGAGTCCTTTAAATTTTAATCTGAAAACCAACAGAATACAAACTTAGATTTGCCGAACTGAGGAAAAACACCCTTTTCATTTTCTCTGAATGAAACTAAAACAGGCCGTTATATTAGCGCTGACAAAAGAAAAGACATGGAAAGTCCTTTAATAGAACAGTAAGGCAAAGACTGTGGTGAGAACCAGTCATTATTTTGGTAAAAGGAAATTTTTTATAACCAGGATAAAGTTCTCGAGGATTCAATAGACGAATATGCTGGATGTTCTTGCCTAGAAAAAGATGTTGGAACAACAGCTTAACTATTTAACAAATTTCATACGTATTTAACTCAAGCCTAAGAAATAAATTTTTAAGTTTCAATTTTATTTAATAAAACCACAAAAATTATATACTTAACTTAATATTTTTAAATATATTATATCAGGTTTAACCACATTCAGTAAAAATTTTATCGCTATATATATGTATTCGCATTACATAATGTACTTTTTCCTTCTATTAACAAAACTTGCTTTTTTACTTTTTTTAACAAGAGATGTTTTTTTTTTTCCTTAACAAAAGGTGCTTTTTCGCTTTCTTTTTTGCAAAAGGTGCTTTTCCCGAAATAAAAAAGAAATTATATGAAATTTTCTTAACATTTAATGGGGTGACTTATTACAGTTAGATGCATATGTAGATAAGTAAAAAAACTTGTTAGCATTTCCAGGTTCTTACAGTTTTTTAAAGGGACGAAAGAAATATTTCTCGATTTTCCAAAAAATTTAATTGAGCGAAAAAGCACCTTTTGTTCTGCGGCTCCTCATATAAATATTTCAGCGTTCATAAAAGGTAGAAGAGGGTTTTGCTGTTGTTTTTAAACATACAATAAAAAGTCCAATGCGTCTATCTAAAACATAGGTGATCATTTCATGAAACAATTGTTTATAACACCACCTATTTTATTTTTATGCTGTTTTGTTACGTCGTCCATGAAACAGCCACAAGTACAGATGCTTATCGGCTATGTTGATATTTATTCAAATACAATGCGTAAAAAAAATTATGAAATTTTAAAAACATTTCATTATTAAAAAGTCAAATTTAAAACTGCAAAATTTATTGAAAATTATCCATTTTAACAAGTAAAAAAATAATAAATTCAGTGTTTACTGCATTTTTTTAAATAAATTTTAATGGAAATCTGTATGTTTTTTTTTTATAAAAAAAAAGAAAAAAAAAGCAAAAATGTTGGCGGTGCAATGTTCGCGGTGAGTGAAAGCGAACAGGTCTTTGCTGTCCAGTTCTCTCTAGCAGGGAACCGGAATTATTAAAAATTGTTTAACTTTTCCATTTGCTATGTGAATTTTTGCCAACTATTAAATCTATTGGATCCTTATCCAAACCCAGGCGGTTTTCAGCGTTGCGTCAACCTATTAAAAAAATTAAATATAGCTTGGTTGTTTTAAATATGAACTTTTTTTTAGCTTTTTTTGTATTTATCCACAGATATGCACATCAGAAACAATTTGAAAGAATTAGAATTTTAGTTCAGAGAACATAACAAATGTATTTAGATTTTGAAATACGGCTTTTAATTTTTTATAAAATTTAAAATTCGAAACTGTTGATTTAAGCTGTTTTATGACCTTACCGGCAAAGTAGTGACATACATACACTTTATTATAATCGATACATGCAAACTTTTTTCTATTCTATGCACAAACAGTGCTTGTTCTCTGAAACAGCAAATCCGTCATAATTCGTTTTTGTTTTCTTGATTAATTTATTAATTAGTGGTGGGCGTAATTCTTTGCAGCGTTTCGATAATTTAAACGTTTTGTTTTATTGTCAAAATCATATTTAAATGATAAAATGTTTGAAAATTGTTTTTCTCTTAAGTTTGTTACTAAAAAAATTTTGTTAGATTTTTGGCACTTTTTTTCGTTTGCATACAGAAAAATGTTTAACAAATAAGTAAATGTCAAAATATTTTTTTTTAATATTTTGAAGTACATACATACATATATGCAATTATTTCTAGAATGATTATTATTTTTTCAATTCTTTTTGGGGATAGGGAAAATTTTTATATAAAGATATCCTTCGTTGAAGTTCTCATTAAAAGCAAATGCATTTTTTATTGTCTATTTAGTTAACCGTGTCCACAAATTGTTTGCTAAATATTTATTTTTTAAATAAACTTTTTTTAAATAAATGATATTGCTATTTACTTTATTCTGCTATAGTACTCCCTGGCTTTTATTTGTAATTAGTTTTAAGCATAACTATTATAACATGCAACCATTATATGTCTTAACCACAATCATACAATTCAATAATAGTATGTTGCTTTTAGATTATAAATACCAAAGCCATTTTTTCCTTTGCATATATATTTTATTTATCAAAGAAGGATCTTTTATATTTTTAACACCTTTTTTTAAATCTTAACCTCATTATGATTAATTTAAAAAGAGCCACTCAAAGCCTTACAAAAAATATTATATATCACTTCTTCTTAGTAGAACGTGGCCACTATTGATAAATTGCTAGTTAATGGATTTGGATGGTATAAAGGTTAGGTAAAATGTATTTTCTCCTGTTTCAACATTTCAGATTTTACTAAAGGTACGTTTTTATCTCTCTGCAGATGTGAATTTTCTATATAACAGAAGACTAGAGCCTTCACTTTTTCACCATTTGACGCAGATAACATCATACGAGTTTTAAAATTTTGTTGTAAAAGTTGACAATCTAAGCTGAATACCGAGTCCCAAACAATAATCCAGTTTTCTTAAAAATTTTAAGTTTCATTTGTATTAGCTTTATATCAATATTACATATCCGCATGAAGCGTCTACCAAGATGCACTCCGATATATTTTACCTGGTTTTCTTTAGGAATTGTTTGACCATTAATCCTAAGAAAAGAGAATGTGTTTCTAGGTATTGTGAGAATATTTTAGCTCATTATATTTTTTATTTTAATTATTTTAGCCATCTCTTTACGTGGACGAAATGATTTTGAAAATATTGTGAAGCTATGCGCGCAGGATAAAATTTAAACCGGAAAATGTCGATGTTAGGGTTTTTTTGTAAGTAAGCAAATCATATGCATAGACTGATTGACGTATTCGTAAAAAATATTTTAGGTTTATCGAAGGATTATTTGATAAACTTGACAATAATTTACAACATCTGTCAAATGAGCCTTAATAAATAATAACCCTTAAACATTTTTTGTCAATACGACAATAGGTAAGTAGAGACTATGCCTAGAATAATAACTTAAATAGCATTAGCTTCTATTGTTGGAAAATAAAAAAAACCTCCTACTTGAACTTTGAATTTGCAATTTAATAAATAATTTTCGAATAGGGGAGACAATTGTTTTAATTGGCTTAAAACCATATCATGTCATACTTTGGGAACTGATTGCGAAACATCGATGAAAAATCCGGAACAATATTTCTTTTCCTTGAAGGTTTTTTTTCAAGATATTAACGAGCCTATAAGTAGTTTCAATGTTACTCTGTTTTTTTTTCTAAGCCTGAGTTGATGATCTGACATACATATTTTCTCATCCATATTCAGTATGAGCTTATGCACTAATAGTCTTTTAAATAATTTTATTAAATTTTACAGGAATAACTACATAAGTTTAAAACAAAATTCTGAATTATTTTCCTAGAGAATTTCTCTTAAACGAGAATTTTTTTTAAAATTTTCTTGTAAAGGAAATTATACTACTAATATAATTTAAAGTTTGCTATATACTTTTCCTTAATTTTTTATAGAAATTTTCAAATTTATTTTCCCCTAAATAATTTTGCCATACAATTTGTATTCCTTAAAACTCAAAGTGAAGTAGAAACTTGATTAAATTTTGAAGTAAATTTCTATAATTTAAATAATTTATTAAATTTTTCTGTTAAAAACTTTCAAAAGTCAACTAGTGTAAGCAGTTCTTTATGTGTTTTTATTCTGTAACGTGGTAGGAAAAACAAAAATAATATTAAAATAAAAAAAAAACTCTACTGCCTCAAAAGAACCACCGAAATGTGGTTAAAACGTTACAAAGTCGAAACACAATTTAGTGGTTTTTCCTTACCAACCACAATGACAAATAACACAATAACACTATGCATTTTGTTTAACACACAAATACACACTGAAATACACAGACATACAGAAGTACATACATATGTGCTACTTAAATATGAAACTTCCAAAACCATGTTTAATGAATAAAAGAATAAAAGAGTAAAACAAAAATAACTGAAAGAAATAATACAAATTGTGAATAATAAAAAAGGACGAAATAAAATCAAGACCACAACAAGAGTAGAAACAACATAAAACTTTTACAACCACAACAATATAAAGTTATGAACAAGTAAAAAGAAATGGACATGGAATATTTGTACTTGAAAATTTTATATTAACCTAAACTTAAGTTTTAATGTTTTCGTAAATGTGGATAAGAAGTAGAGAAGGCTTCACTGTATTCTGTGTTTGAGTAATAGAAAAAATTACTTGGTACTATATATAAGTTAGATAAGCAAAAGTAGAGCAGGGATATGGATACCTTTAATAAATCCATTTAATTGAAAAGGCAACTACAGAAAATTACGCGATCAAAAGCGTTGAATACCTAGAATAATTTTTAAGATTGAGCTTTTTGAGGGAGTTATAAGAATTTACTAAAATTATATTATTTTTCATCTTTTGCAACATTTCTACTATGAATCTAAATTTCTTGTTTTTTTTTTAGTAAAAACATCCGTTCACTGATTTTCTATTCATTTAAAAACATGCGATATTGTGTAACATTTTATAAGGTACTTAAGAAATCCTCAAAAAAAGATGTCAATTCTGGTAAAAATGTGGCAATTTTCTATTTAAATTTTAATAATAAAATAAATTATTTGATTTTAGATAAGCGACAAACAAGAAATTGTGCAAAAAATATTTTATATTTGAAGGTGTATTACGCACATCCTTTTTATACCCTTCACACAGTGAAAAAGGGTATATATAGGTTTGTCATTCCGTGTGAAATTTCTACAATTTTCATTTCCGATCCCATAAAGCATATATTTTCTGAAAGCTTATGAATAGGGGAGTCGATTAAGCTCTGTCAGTCTGTCCGTCTTTCCGTGTGTATGTTGAAATCAACTTTTTGAAGCCCCCCGACATCGCTTGGACCCGGGTGAGGTATTTAAATATCAGAAATATTTGGGAGTAGAACGGTATTGAAAATCAGAAATATCGGTTCATAAACAACTAAGATATGAACAAAAACCCACGACCACCTTGATTTTTTTTTTCACAAAAACAACAACAACATACATATATACAAACGTGTTTACTGGTTAGAGAAAACGTGGCATCGAATCCCAGCTGAGCCAAAAAAATTTTTTTTTTTAATATTTTTTTTATTTTTTTTTTCTAATTTTTTTTTTTATTTTTTTTTTAATTTTTTATTTTTTTTTAATATCTTTTTTTTTTTATTTTTTTTTTAACATACATACGTAAATTCAAAGTTTTACAATGGAATATTTTTATATATGTATGTTTTTTATATATATGTACGTATTTCATATGGGATTAATGGTGATACAAACTACTGTTATTGCATGACTACACGTTGTGAAGGGAATATAAGATTCGGCATGGCCGAATATAACACTCTTACTTGTTTTTTTTTTGTATCGGCAACTTGTTTTCCTTGTGTTCAAAAAAAGTATGCTACTTTATCTACTTGCACTAGATCGATTTTTCTGAAACACTTCATACATATTGAGCTGTCATGACTACAATTTCGTGATTAGAAAAGTGGGCAGTGCCACGCCCATAAAAAAAGTTATAATTTTAAACTTCTTGCACTAGGTATTCAATTAAAATTCAAAATGCGTTTTTATTCATTAAGGGGCATAGCAACTGGAGGTGAAATTGTGTAGTTTAGTATAAATGCAAATTTAGCGACCTTTAGTGATTGAAAAGTGTGCTAAATTGGAAAAGATGTTTAATAGTTGTTTTTTTTTATTTCAAAAATTGTTGTTAAGGTTTTTTAACTTGATTTTTGTTAGCCAATATTTGTTTTGAACCAAAGTATACGACATCTAATTTTTACTTCGACAGACACATACAATGTTATAATATTTTTTCAAATGCTGTTGCATTGTATCGTTACAAAAGGCTTTCTTTGATTGAGAACCGCCACTTAAGTGGACAACTAATGGGAAAGTGAAGCGAATAAAAATGCCGCATTGGTGTAAAAATTAAATCCTCTCAATTTGTCAACCTTACCCACTGTTCGTCCGAGACTTGGCGCCCTCTGACTCGCAAATGCGGCTCTGACGACTGATTGGGGGTGGTATAACTCCTCATGCAGCACGGAATAAATACCTGCACCAGCTCAGCGTGCCTTGAGGGCATGTTGGCAGCCCCAACACCAAGATTAGACGCTTTTGCCAAATCAGCCAACCGTCTTGCCCCTTGCAGGAAAAGATATATATATATATATTTTTACCGCCATTTAAGTGATAGTTGGTTAATTACTTTATAATTGTTTTTCTAACCTAAACAATAAAACATTTATTCTAATTTTAACAAAAACATTGAAATTTTAAGTTTTAGACCAAAACGTTCTTGAAATTCATATAGTCCAGCACAAACATATATCATTGAAGGATTTATTTCAAAAATATTCCACATATAAGTGCATTAAAAATTATTTGAAATTATTAGTTGAAATATGTACTTGAAAATAATAAATTAATTTATTAAAATTCAAGTAGAAACACAATAAGGGCAGTATTCATAAAAAATATTTTAGGTTTTAGGTTTAGGCTTATTTGACAAATTTCTCTACAACATCTGTCAAATAAGCCTTTAATAAACCTAAAATATTTTTTATGAATACGGCCCTAAGTATTTAGGGAATATAAGAAATTAGTTTATTTTAAAATTTTCTTAACCCCTATGTGACTGACAAGGTACCCGGGTACCTATTACGTTTTAAAATTGAAATTTTTTGTAGAAGTTGGAAAGCTTCGTTTTTAAAATTTCTTGAGAGCTCCTAACTTTTGGTATTTTATTAATTTTCATAGTTTTTAAGAGAATAAATATATTTAGAAAGACGTTAGATGCCAAAGTGAGTTTCAAATTTGTATAAAACAACCGCTGCAAATTTTACGTGTTTTCCTTTGCTTCATACGAAGTTTTGAACATATCGTACAACTTCCTTCTACATTGATACGGCCACTTTTATCTCTGAGTAGATTAGAGGTATCTGGCTTATCATTGGTTTCAATCTGTTGGCCAAGTAGAACTTCAATTGCTGTTCGAGTGTTAGTTTTTGCGATCACCTTTGAATTTTTAGCACGCTGTATTTTCAATAGACAATTGTAAACTTAAATCTTTAAAAAATTGTGTACAGCGGTCAGAGGAAGTGAATTGAGTATTGTGCTCCATATAAATAATGTAAGATGCCAACGTTGCTACATCTATAGAGTTAAAAAATAGAGATAACGGCCAACAACTTGCTTTGCTTGCAAGTGTATTCTCCTAAAAACTTATCCATGTTGTCGACACCGCCTTTTGCTAAATGCGAAGGTTAGGTTAGGTAGAACAGGCAACTGTGCAGCTGACTTGGGTCCATTATATTGATCCCTTTGTGATACCTGAATAGAAAAGTAAGAATAGAATAGAAAGGAAGCAGACAAGTCCAGAGTCTCCGGCGGGAATCGAACCCGCAACCCCCAAACTAGCAGAACAGCACACTGCTGACTAGTCCACCGGGGCACCCTGCTAAATGCGAAATTTGTAGAAAATATTTGTTTGATATATAATTTGAAATATGAAGTACAAATCTCAGAGAAGGTTCTATCAAGTAAGACTTTTCAATAAATACGTAATAATGCACTAACCTGTTTTTATGTGCTTGCCTATTGGCTGGTATGAAACGTTTGTTTTTCTCACGAGGGGAAGATTCCATGAAATTAAAAACATTAAGTTCAAGAGATGTAAAAAAATTATCGGTTGTTACATTCCTTACTTATAAGATCTAAAACCGTTCTTTCTCCTACATTAGTAATACCCTCACTTTCTATTAATTTTCCAGTATACAACTGGCCATGCAAAAAGTTTGAGTTATATGAATCGCAAGCCCAAACTATTTTTTTATGTAGCATTTTTTAAAAAATTTTGTAACTTTTTATAATTTTTGTTTTATATTAGATTTGTATTAAGGTACCCGGGTACCTTGTAGTACAGGATCAGTAGTTTTTTTGTCAATCATATAAGGGTTAATTTAAACAAACTTCAATAACGATATTCGAAGTTTTTACTAAATTTAAATGAAGAAAAGACACATCTCGTTTAATAAATATTTGAAAAAAAGTTGCGGTTTCGCTTTTTTAGGTAAATATATGCCAAATGTGAATGTAACTCAACATACCGATTTAAAAATTTAAGAAACACAAGTACATTTTTAAGTCAATATTTAATTGTCTAGTTAACATTTTTCAATGCTTTATTTAAACATTTTTTTTTAGTGAAAATATTTAATATAAACTAGATTATTAAACTCTATATAACATACTAATTACGGTAAATATCCTTAATTATAAATGCAAAAACTGTCAATTATTTCTCATACCATATAATTAATAAAAAAAAAAGTTTTTAAAACAATTTACCATGTTTACAATTTTCATTGCTAGCCTTCTGCAATTGTTAAAAGTATTTTCTACAAAACCACTATATTTCGGTTAAAAATGAATTTCCGGTGAGAGAAAACAGAAAGGAAGAAATACAAAAGCAATAAACAAAAATAAATCAATAATCTATCTAAAAGTGGTAAAAAGTGTTAGAAATCAAAAATGAAAAATACTTGAATGGTTTTTGGAAGGACAAACAAAATTGTGGTAAATTTTAGGAATATTTTTAGACACACACACACACACAAGCATAGCAACTCATTTATGTGTAAACGTGTGTGTGTTAACAGAAAGAAAGGTATAATTTAATGTGGGAACATGTCTTGGTTAACCAATAATATAAATGTAGTAGAAACCGATTAAAATTATATTAGACATTCACAGACAAACGTATTTACAATACAAACAAGACAAACGAGAATGTTAGAGCATTTTTTAAAGGGGAGGGTAAATTTTTTGGAAAGATTTACTTAGGAACGCACAGTGAATAGTTATTAAACTGTATTTTATATAAAATGTTCAACAAATTTACTATAATTTTATGTTAGAAATAGTTTAACCCGAACCCGGCATTGCTGGCGGACAAAAATATTTTTTTGTTTGAAAAATACTATACATTGTGGTAAGTGGAAATTAATAGTTTGTTCTTGTTAGTGTAATTTTTTTAAAATTTTTCCTTATGTCGTTTTCTTGTATTAATTTATTTCTTACGCAACTTCTAGTACCATCTTAATTAAAATTTTATTTGTTCTTTTTTTAATTAATTTGTTAGAAATGATATATTATATCACAAAATACCCTATATGCTAACTGAATTATCAGTGAACCTACGTACGAATTTTTATCAAAATTTATCGTAAAGATTTTAAGTCAATTAAGCTCAGGGAGACAGATAGATAGACAGGCACACAAAGAGACAGATAGACAGTTATCAGTGAACCTACGTACGATTTTTTATCCAAATTTATCGTATAGATTTTAAGTCAATTAGGCTCAGGGAGACAGATAGATAGACAGGCACACAAAGAGACAGACAGACAGACAGTCGGACAGACATACTGACAGCAAGACAGACAAACAAAAGCGACGGAAATTGGCATTTTGTATTCTAGATTATGTACAGACAGTTTGATTACAATCTTTATGTAACTATTGAATTGCTTTCAAGTCTAACAAAACAATTTAATTGAAACTGAACGAAAGTTTAACTAGTTCTGCACCAGAACTAAACTAGTATTTTTTTAGAACTGAGCAAAAACCTAATTAAAAATTATTGAGGGCTGAACTATAACTTAATTAAAGTAGAACACCAATCTGAACATTTTCGGTTTTTTTTTTGTTTTTATTATTTTAATCAGCACTGCATTCGATTGGATTTTCTGTCTTGTATTCCATTTAAAAACGGAAATCACGCACTTTACTACTTAAATAAATGTAAGTGTAAGTGTATGTGTTTCTTTTTGTAAATATATATAGAATGGTCGCCCTGTAGATAAATTTTTAGCTCGTTTTGAACCAGTCATATAACTATTTAGTTGGCAAAAGTGATGGATCTCACACTCATACACTAAATATAAACAAAGGTATCATTTGCACATCACAGAATTGAAGGGTACCTTGTTTTTTAAATAAAAATCTTATTAAGACTTAATATAATAATGTGTTGGTGCAGTGGAAAGAGTGTGAAAGTTTGAAACCTTAATGCCCTGGTTCAAATCTCGGCAGATATCAGAAAAAATTTCATAGCGCTTTATACTTAGATTGCTGGATAAAAAGCATAAAATTTGTTTTCAGTATATCTATATGTTGCGTGAGCCCACTCACCACTATCAAACAATAACTAATTTAAAATCATGCATAAAACTATATACAAAGCAGCAAGTTGAGCTCCTGTGCCAACTTAATGTTAAAATCGATAGTTTGTTATTTGAAAAAGGATAGATATATAACTAGTCTGAAGTTAAAAGCAATTAGTATATTTCTAACCACATACTAGTTACTTTATCTGCAGGGCGTTTGTAAGGAATAAATACTTTTTTTTCTCTACATAATTTTAAAGGACATTACATGCATGTAATGTGAATGTGTATGCATGTGTAAATATATTTGTTTGTCTGTATAGAAGACAAATTGCTTGTTTTTGTAACTATTATTGTTTTTGTATTCTGGTCATTTCGGTTATTCTACATGCACAGATATACACAACACAGACACATATCGAGCCAATGTTATTTCGATTGACATGTTTGCGGTAATTATTGAACATTATGGAAAATAAATGAGACGAATTGTGAGGAACGTGACACATGTCGGATGAACAACAATTTTCAGCTTGAATATAAATATGCTTGTGTGTGTGTGTTTAACATGTATGTGTATTGGATTTTAAATAATGTAATATTACTGTTTTTTCATTGATTTCCTTCGCTCTTGAAATAATTTTTTTTCCGGGGGGAAAATCCTCCATTGTAGTATAACAAGGTTTTAAAGTTGAAATAATAAATTAATTATTGGTTGTGGCTTTTCCAATAAAAATAATTATTATATGCTTAACTTTTTTTTTATAAAAAGCTTGAGAAATATAACAACCATTTAACCAGAATGTGGTTAACTGAGATTTAGTGCGGGATGAAAAATTATCTTATTTATAGCAGTTGCCTATCGGTTATTGCAATGTAAGAAAAATTTAACATAATTTTAATATTTTTTACGGTTTGTAGCGAGCAACCAAAATGTATGTGATAGTTTGTAATTAATAACGAAGGTAATTGCTGCTGTTTGTCATAAAACTTAAGTGAGAATCAGACTGAGACTTATTCAACGCATTTAGTAAGTAGCAATGATTTAAAGTTCAACATCGTCTAATACTCTGTGAGAAATTGTGGTTCACATGTGGATGGCATGGTTCTCTTATATACCTCAAGTTTCTGCTCGCGCAGAAACACTCAGATATTAAAACTAAGCTGAACTAGATGACGATGACGCTTTAATTCACTCGGTTATGCATCAATGTAACGAAAACCAAAACGATATGTATATTGCTAACAGTCCGTGAATTATCAATGTTGGAGACCTTCCATTAGAAATCGTACACTACTTTTGCTACTCAGACGGTATCACTACGATTAATAGTGGATCGGGCAATGACATTCGTTTCCATATCAACAAAAGTAAGGGAACGTTTGTGAAACTCGAAAAATTATCATTTTGACAAAATGCAATACACTGTTAAAAAATTGTGAAAAACATTAAAAGTAATCTTTAAAGCTAGTGGGATTTCGAATAGTTTTGAAAATTATGATGATGCCTTATGCATTGTTTTTAATATTTTCAATTAATATTCATGGAAAACTATTTCAATTCGTAAGTTAAGATCATTACATTCCATTCAAAAATAACCTAATTACTAATTATTACTTTGCAGTCATAATTTGTAAGTAGCACGCAAATCCTTTGAAAATAAATTGTTCACTGAAAAACGACCTTCTCTAATGTGTAAAATTTTTACTGGAGACTAATATTCTGGGTTAGTTCTACAGGGTGGTACAACCAAAATGCATGATATTGATTGTAAATAAAATAGCAAATTTTCAGAGAATAGTCTTAAGCTTCAGATCTTAGTCAATTTAGCCTTGTAAGCATGTTAATTCTAAGTTTTTTTTTTTCAAAATTAGCATCAGTGATGTTCGTGAGATGTTTAATTGTTGGACACGACGACAAGTCGAGACTGATGGCTCTTCTTCCACTCTATCGTGAACAACAGCAATCCTGCAACAGCAAATTGAGCGAACATTTACAGGTTTTTTCACATTTTATACAATCCCGGCTTGTTTAAATTTGCGGACAATTCTAACAATTGTGGACACATTTGTTCTATTTTGCTGACCAAAAATATCACAAAGTACATGAAATTGATTTTGATTTAAACGCCCGTTTTCTTTTTCTTAATGAGCTACTCAATTGTGCTCCTGTCCATGGTAGAATTTGTCAAGCACTGAATCAAAGAAATGTTATATAAAGTTGGTTAAAAAAAACTTAAAACTACTAAACTTATACTACTAGTGGTATAATAGAGTGGATATACAAGGTTGCCATAGCTGGACTTTTAATTACAAGTTAAATAAAATAAATATCTATATATCGTTAATTTATTATAGAAAGGCCCTAACTCAAGCCACTTTGTACACTAGTTAGGGATTTTTTATATTACGGAAATGATATATATTTTGTACCTTTATTTATGATGTGTGATTTGTGCCAAGGCAGATTAATAAGGTATTCGTATCCAATCAGCTGATTATTTTTTTTATATACAATTAATCAGACTTACCAACTTTTTTGAATAATGTGTCTGCATCTGTCGAATTTAATTTTTTATTTATTTTTATTCTACAATAAATATTTAAAACGTTTTAAAAAATAAAAAACCGAGAATAGATATTTTTTACATTGAAAT
This sequence comes from Phyto melanocephala, assembly GCA_941918925.1. Taxonomy (NCBI): domain Eukaryota; kingdom Metazoa; phylum Arthropoda; class Insecta; order Diptera; family Rhinophoridae; genus Phyto; species Phyto melanocephala. Next base: position 113,802,159 of record OW799236.1, read on the forward strand.
TTCTTAAAAATTATAAAAATAAGAGAAAAAAAAATAAAAAGATTGTGTGACATATGCAGACATTTATACAAAAAAATGATTGTGTTTTTTTTTATTGTTGTGTTTGCTACCGCTATGCATATACCTTATGAATATGCCTTGATTTGTGCTTAACGTGTTTCTGTTAATAATTGAGAAATAAACAATTACACAGTGATCAGACTTTAACTGTATTATTTTTTAAAGAAAATTCTTTAAATTAAGAAACAACAGTCCACTGAAGTTATAATTTATTTTCTAATTAATTTAAATATTATTAAATATGTTTTGTTTCCTTTAGCTATTCATAGTATTAATGCAATATCAATTAATGCAGTTTACCCAACCTTTGTAATATCTCCTTAATAAATTATTCATTTAATTTTACTTAATGTTTTCATTGCACTTATGCCAAATAAGGGTCAACTTAAATTCTAAACAATTGTCATAATCACCATGATTTATATTACAAACATACATATGTACATTAATACAAACCAGAGATTAGATTTGTTAAAGTGGACAATAATAATAAGATTTTAAGACTAAAAGAGTATTTTAAAGAGAAAGCCAAATTAAGTCTTTCAAATTCATCATTGTCTTATAATTAAAAAAAAAGTTTGTACTTCAAAGCTTAAGCTTCGATCGGACTTTAAATGTTACAATTTAGTATAAAAAAAGGGTGACATGTTAGGTACGGGAAAAATCTGCAAATTTTCAAAGAAGGCTATCTATCTTGTTAAAAATAAACAAGTAAGAGCACTATATTCGGCTGTGCCGAATCTTTTATACCCACCACCAATTTTGTGTACATTTAAAGCACAATATTTATTATTTTGTTAATCGCTATAGAATAATATCTTTATAATAAAATATGTATCACTTTCTTTGTAGAGGGTGGTTAAATTCTAAGGGCCACAGGGTGATTCAAAATATACATTCTCAGCATTTTTCTAAAACGGGAAATTTATTAGTAAGATTTTGATTTTTAAACTTCTATAACAGTTTGCTTTTAAAAGATTTTCAAACGAAATAGGTTTTGTATAATTTTAAAATTTGTTAGCCACTAGTACATGAAAATAAATTGTTTATAATGTTGAGATAATTTTTTTTTTTCATAGGTCAAAATTCTCCTAAATTCCCATTTTTAATAGAGCATAACTTCAGGAGAATATAAGCATAAGTTGTTAGCATGCCAGCTAGTAGTTGCTAGTAGAGTCATCTATCCTATCATCTTTATCTTATATTTAGCTACAGTACAATAAATGGCGCAGTGTAAGATGAATAAATGCTTATATATATGACTAATATATTTTTATAAAAGTTTAAAGAAAAAAGTGTGCATGGCACATCTATTTTCCGTTATAACGAAGATTTTGACCAAAAAGCCATGTTTGCAAAATTTCAGAATCGTACATAGTTTTATTACGTTTTAAATTTGAAATATACACTGTGTGGTATAAATTTTCGTACATTTTTGTCTATTACTCTTTTCCTAATTCATAGATTTAAGCGATTTTCAAGGAAAAATATTCTTTTGACTCGATAAATATATATTCGAAGTTTCATGACTCTACGCTTATGCGTCTGGACACAATTCAATTTTATTCGATGTTTGAAGGACACGGTTTTTTCGACCTACTCTTGCTTTTCGAGCCATAACTCTCTTCAATACCAAACAAACCTTGTCTATAAGAAAGATTCTGGCAAAATTTGAGCCCCCTAGCTTTTTCGGTGCGACCTCTATCGTGCTTTCAACAGACGGACAGACGGATGGACATTGCTAGATCGTCATAAAATCAAACCCCGATTCAGAATATATATACTTTATGGGGTCTAAAATGGATATTTCGATGTGTTACAAACGGAATGACAAAATGAATATACCCCCACCATTTTTTTGGTGGCGGGTATAAAAATTTAATATCAAGAAGTTAGTAACCTAAAAAAACCAATATTAGGAAGGAAGTATGCAAGATATTATAATTTGTGTATTGAATTTCGCTTCAAAAATAAAAACCGCAAAAAAAATTAGCCTGTATCCAATCCATTAAAATTGGTATACAATATATTCGGATTAGTCTTGAAATGTCGACGTAGTATACAAAAGCTACATCAGCTATATTTGAAGATGTGGTAAGAATTTTTTCTAGTTTAAGAATTGTCACATCTAAGGGGTTGACAGGTGTTGTTGTTTCGTTTTTGTCAGGAGGTTTACCAAAATAATAGTAATAATAATAATTACAATAATAATAATAATAATAATAATAATAATAATAATAATAATAATAATAATAATAATAATAATAATAATAATAATAAACAGTTCATGTTTTATTAAAAAGAAATTAAATAGAATAAAATAGTAACATACTACAAAAAGTCATAGCAATAGCGATAGCATACACAGGATGTTCGACTATAAAATGAGAGAGGGAGAATGCAAAATAAAATAATGCAATTTTATTTCCAAATTTACAATCTATAGCAGTAGCTGTCAATTGTAAAAAATTCACTTCAACATTTTGTTTTTAGAAGTATAAAATCGATAGCAATAACTGGCTAACACCACAAAAATGTTTAAAAAATGTGAAATGGAAAATTATCTTCAAAATTCGAATTCTGTTTGCTAATTTTATAGAGCACTTCGTTAAGCTTATGGTGCGCATAATCGTATATACAAGTAGGAAATACGCAAAACTATGGATTGATTCATGACCACATTTATTCTTTTAGATAATATCATTTTAAGTCGAGTCCGTACCGTGCAAAGTGAGAAGCTGCAGACGCGAGTATAACAGAGAATTCGAATTCAAAAATACAATGTCAGTGTAAGCAACTCAGTCAGTAATTAGTGAATTTTTATTACTGATGTCATTTGAAGAAATGGTTCTAACAAGAACCCATACAGCGCATGAAATCATTACTTTGTTGTGCCGAACGTTTGGTAACCGAATTATCTCATGAAATGAACCATTAAATTGGCTACTTCATTCGTGTGATTTGAAATGTTTGAAGCAATTTTTGTAAATATACATTAAATCTTTGCTCTATGCTTTCAAACCAGCAAAAGTAATTAAAAATGTCAATTATAGTTAATTTCATATTTATTTAAAATAAGCATAATGCAGTAACATTTTGACCCAATTATGCCATTGTACTCGTGTGGGTACAGGCTAGAGAACACATTTCCATAATAATTTTTTTTTAAATTTTATTCTTAATTAAGCCCTTATAAAATAAACTAAATTAAAAAAAAACCTATTTTCGGTTTTAAGGATGGTGATGCCAACATTCGAAATTTTACCACCAGGATTGCATTCATAAGGCGCAGTCGCGGAGGTCATAAGCTAAAATTTATTTTATATGTTTAATGCCACAAAATTTGTGAGCTGATAGAGTCAACATTTTAATTATTTCATTAAATATGTTGTGATTTTTTTTAAAAGTTCTATACAATTAAAAACATTCTGTATTAGAAAAACGAAGATAGAATACATTTGTTTTTCTCTTACGTATTTATACGACAAAAATATAAATATAAGAAAAATTGTTATATGCGTTGTACAGCTGTTATAATATTCAAATTGAATGAAACAATTTTTTTATTTATAATTTTTTCACAAATATTTATGATGCGTTCGAAGAAAATTAAATTGGTTTAAATTTAACAGAACCGAGTAGAAACTGTATAAGAGTATTGTTCGCTACACACTTTGGTGAATTGTCTGTTTCTGTTTCATTTACTTAATATAAATTTAAATTCTTTAAGAAAATCAATGAATATGGCATTCTCTGGTACATGTACATATATTTACATAATGTATGCAATTATGTATGTCCATGTATTGTTCACTTATAGACGGTCTTTGCTGTATACATGTGTATGCCTTTATATTACATTATTGACATACGTTCAGTGAACATTTTTATGTCACACTTACCTTAATTGAATTGATCGTTAAAGCTGTGAAACATAAATTTTTATCTTACTTTATATAACCAGAGTAGTAAACTGCAAAGAATGAGCCATATAAAAAAAGAATTCACTTACAAAATTTGTTTAGGTAAAACACGACCATTTCAATACCTACAATAATAGTAATACAAAAAAAAAATAAATAAATAAATAAATAAATTTTGTATAAAAACTAGTTTTATTCAAATATTTTCATAAAAAATATGTTATATTTTCTAAATGTCAAAGCATGTATTTTTTATTTTTTTTTTAATTTTTTACAAACCCTTGCCTTAAACTAATCATACCACTTAATGTCCCATTGACAACTGTAAAAATGTTCATGGGAATGTGAGAGGAAAATGACAAATTACAATACGTAATGCTCAATTGGAGACTATTTATACGATGGGTATTACGATGTGACGTGTCGCGTTGTCTTTGCTTAGAACGATGAGGTTAGTTGATAATAAATTCAACAAAAATTCAAATACTAAATAATGGGGGTACGTGGACTTTAAAACAGCTACACTTATACAAGTCGTTTGTATATGTGACAATATGATTTTCTTTAATATTAACACAATGGTGACGACGTCGCCAAGACTTCTATGGCAAAAATAAAAAAAAATAAAAAAAAAACAACAATATAAAAAAAGAGAAAAATAATTTGTGCTCACATAAAAAGATTGACATTTGAAGAGCGAGGTCAAAATGCCGCATAATTTATGGGAAGTATACATATATTTACACAGACAACAAAAAATAAAATAAAAGATTTATTTGTTTTCTTTATTTGTAATTAGAAAGAAATGCAAAAATTTAATGTACGTGAACATTAATCCAAACGTAAATATTAGACCATAATATACAGTATTTTTGCATGGCAATTTTGAAAAAAAAAATTGTTTTAGTTTTGCCGATCATAAGGGTTGCCTTTGTTAAATGTTTGTTAAATCTTCATTGCCGTTTTCATAGAAAATATTTTTGGTTTTTTTGAAGGCTTATTTGTAATAAATAAATATGAAGTATTTTTTTATGAATACGGCAGCCAGTGTTATAGTAAGATATTGGAGTTTATTTTGCTCTAAGGGCCATTAATTAATTTAGAGAGCCTCATTTAAGTATCTACCTACTTGACCTAAGTTTCTATCACCCTAATATACTATCCTGATATCAGATAACGAAGTTTTTACAAGGAATGTATTGCGACAACCGTGTTTAAAGCTTGTTATCTGTTTTATTGCCGAACATAGGAGTAGCCATATATAAAATTTGCAATGCTGCTCATAAATTCGTTTACATTAAGTGTCACCAAACTGCAAGTCGTAGTTTCAAAAATTATTTCGCAAAAACAGCAAATTCGCTTTGTAACTAACTGAGATATAATACCAAAATATAATTCATTTGGTGTTTTTCCTAAAAATTATAAATGAAAAATTAATAAATCTTAGCTTCAAGTCGATATCAAATGAAAGGTTTTGAAAAGTAGACTATGTTATATTCAAGAATCCAAATCGCAGCTGGCGTATAAAACTAAATGGATAACCAAATGAACCAAAAAATGGATGTCATAAAAAATGGCTTGACTGGTAGGAAATTAATTTATTAAAAAAAAAACATCAAAATCCAAATAGCATCCGAAACAAAATCACGGATTGCCTATTTTGTAAACCCAAGAAAAAAATTGCAGTTTTATCACTAAATAGGCTTGATTATTAAGCCATTAGGAAAATGTATAATCAAAGATGGCTGCGACAAAAATATTATAGATTTAATTTATTTTTCATAAGTTAAATATGTTTATTAATAAAATTAATACGTAAAACGCTCTTAATTCAAGATGGCGTATTTCATATTATTTCGATTACAAAATTACCACTTGAGGGTTAAATTTTATAACTACGGCCGCATAATAATTTTTCATTTGACAAAATATTGACGAGTAGTAATTATTAGTCAAGCGGTACGGTTTTGTAAACATAGGTGTAAAGATGTGTGAAAATAAAAGAAATACACACACGTTCCATGTTCGTACGTTTATTTAATATTGTTTCTTTAATGGACGACAAACAAATTTACGTAAAATAGAAAGAAAATTGTTTACAAATCAAGTGAAGTAAAAATCAATTCAATTTAAAGGGTAAAATAAATATATTATTAAATTTTTAATGTGAACCATTTTTTATTTTGGCTTAAGTTCATTTATTCTTTCATTTAATTTTATAATTCAAATTTAATTTAATTGTAACCATAAATATATTATGTTAGTATTTTCTTGACGGGATCGTATATAGGGGTGTCCAAATTTGAAGTACGGTTTTGATTTTTAAGTCGCTACCGGAAAATTACCCAAAGATTTTTGTAGCGGAAAATTTATTGTTTAGACGTAGAAAATATGTCGTCTCGACAGAAAAATGCCACTTGCATCAAAAGAAGCAATGGATCTTTTGAAAGAAAACTTCGAAAATTATGTTATTTCACGTAGAGGAAAAATGACAAAATTTTGCCATTGGATACTTTAAATCATTTTTTGTGAGTTACAGCAATAATTCTGCAACAGCTCAAGCTTTTATATTCGAGCAGATATCAACCATTGAAAAACAGTTTATTGAAATTATAATTGAATTTAGAAATTGTTTGAAAATATTACTAAAAGATCGGTAGTCTGCCAAGCCGGTATAATTTCGACATAATATTTAATGTTTAACCAGAACCTATTCGTAAGAAACTGAAATAAAATTGTTTTTAATGTATAAAAAACTCTCTTATTTTAAACCTTAAATTTAAGCACCCTTTACTGGAATAAAATTAATATTTTAAGTAGCAAAACAACTTTCCTGACTCGACACAAATACTATTCTAGGTCAAAACTGTAATATTCAGGCTCGTCTAGAAAAAATTTTATAAATTTTTTTCGTTTATATAAATTTTTTTTATTTAGTTTTTAATTATATAAATAACACCTGGAGAATAAAATTTTAAGCGATTCATAAATACATAATTTTTTTTAACGCAAATAATATTCCGTTGAAGTGACGATTCGTTGCATAGTTCTTCGTCCCTCCCAACATTGCATCGTGATTGATTTTCCTTGAACCGGAGGACCACAGTAAGTTCACACTGCGGAATATATAATGCTAGAAATAGCTGTCACTATGGCATATTCTGTTATATTCATATGAATATAACTGGTAAAAGAATTAAAACCCACAGATAAATTTTGCAGTTGAGTTTTAACAGTTTTATAGTAAATAAATCAATTTAATGAAAATCCATACTTAGTGTAAAAATAATTTTAATTTTTACATTTCGTAATGTAAAAAAATTTAAGAAAAGCTTTTTAAAGCCCCATCCATTGTGACTTTTTGGCTCATTTTGTAGGTTACAGAATGGTTAATAATTTTTTATAACCTCTTAAAAACAATAACAAAACTTATATAGACTTTGGTATTAATCTTCTATATATATATAAATCAATGTGTGTTTGTATGTTTGTTTGTGCTTTATAGACGGTTGGAGTGCTACGCCCTATTAAAGAATAAGTATTAAATATTATATATCACGAAAGTTTATGCATCTAGGGTCTTCAAATTAACTACTGTAAACTTTGACATTCACACGAACATTTGGGTAAAAAATGGGCGGACTTGCAATAGTAGGCGTGGCCACATGAATTAAATAAATACTAAAATTCGTATATTTGGAAATGATATCGATTAGAGTGGTACAATTTTGCAAGAGCAACTTTGATATTCAAATAAACATTTATGGAAAAAATGGGTACATTACCAATAGTGGGTGTGGCACCAACATATGAATTAAATACTAAAAATCGTATATTTCGAAAACGATATCGATTAGAGTAGTAAAATTTTGCAAGAGCAACTTTGACACCCAAATGAACATTTAGGCAAGAAATGGGTGCATAAACAATAGTGGGCGTGGCACCTACGATATGAATTAAATACTAAAATTCGTACATCTAGAAAACGATATCGATTAGAGTACTAAAATTTTGCAAAAGCAACTTTGATATTCAAATAAACATTTATGGAAAAAATGGGTACATTACCAAAAGTGGGCGTGGCACCAACATATGAATTAAATACTAAAATTCATATATTTGGAAAACGATATCGATTAGAGTAGTAAAATTTTGCAAGAGCAACTTTGACACCCAAATGAAAATTTAGGCAAGAAATAGGTGAATTAACAATAGTGGGCGTGGCACCTACCATATGAGTTTAATACTAAAATTTGGGGTGACGAAGCATACCGGGTTTTAGCTTGTAAGTGATATAACTCAGCTCACATTAAAATGATTACCACTGGATAAGAACTTAAGCGTTTATAACAACCTTATAAATATTCATATAAAGACAAACCTGTGGAAGGCCTAGAGAAAAACTTTTAGATTTAAAAAATTGTAGATCAATTGCGATATAAAAATGCATACACATATGTCTTAAACAGTGTAAACTAGTGTAGCAAAATACTTACTTTTATTAAAGGTTTATCGAACAAAAGATTATTATAGTTTTATTATGATTTTTTAATTTTTATGTTTGATTTTTTTTTCTTATACTTATTATTATTTATATATTATTTCATTTGTATTTATAATTTCAGAAAAAGAATATATATATTTGAAACATCTCTTATTATTATTATTTTTTGTATTGCTAAACAAATATTTTTTAAAATTTTTTTTATTTATTAAATTTTTCCATATAATATACATTTGATTAAACAATTTCTTTTAAAATCACTTTTTGTATTGGCAATTAATATACTTTTTATTTATTTTTTTTTAAATTTTATTTTTAGCAAAATTTTCATATACAGCTTTTCCACAATCAGTGAAATTAACACTAAAAACATGGAAAATATCTATATAAAAACACTTTTTGTTGATGTTGTTGCTCTTTAAAAGAAAAACACTTTCGAATGGCGCGGGATGAATATCCGAATGACCGAAGAAAATCATATACAGAAGAAGATTAAAAAAAAAGAAACGTAACGAACTGCGAAAAAAGCACTTTGCTGGCTAAGAGTGACTGACTTAAAGAACATGGAACGGATTTTTTTTTTGATTTTTATGGAAAAAAACACACTTTAAATTTTTTTTACATATTTTTATTTGCACTGGTTGTGCACTATTTAATTAAAATTTAAGTCTTTAAGAAAAGTATTTTTTTTTTTCAAAAAAAGAAATTTGCACTGAAAGTGTCATTGGCCATTAAAATGCTTAAAAATGAGGGTGGCGATGTGTGGGTAAGTGTCAGATAGTTGCGCGTCGACGATATATTTTCACAAGTTTGCACTACAAGCACACATTTTCTTTGCTTAAACGAAAATTATTTACAAAGTTCTTTAAACGTATCAAAATATTTATAGCACCTTAATCTTACACGCGTTTCGAACAACTAACCAAATGACACAAAATTCTCCAAATATTTACAAAAGCAAAACAATAAAAAGTAAAAATAAAATAAAAATCAAATAAATAAAAAAAGCGCCAAATTTATGTTTTCCTCATTCTTTTGTTGTTGTGTTTTTTCAGCAATTTTCATTCAATCAAATAAAATTATGACACTTTGTCTATTTCCAAAACATTTCAAAAATCAACACAAACAACCAATAGAAATATTGTCACCAATCAGCTAATTTGAAGTCTCACTCTCTGCTGCGGACAAGAACGCTATAGTTTTTTTATGCTTAATCTTTTGTGTCGATTTTTGTTTTTAAATCACAAAACACAAATTTTTATTACTAGTTTTATTCTCATCAACATCATTTTACGACATGATATTTTCAATTCAAATTGATTCTGAGTGTGATTATATTTTAGTAGGTGTTGTTATTTTCCAACACCATGCGAGAATATTTCATATTATAGGGCAGTTATCGCCACGTTGAGTGCTGTCTGTGCGATTTTAAAAGACTCAAATATTCTATTAAAATATTATTAACTGTGACGAAGTCACTTCCATTAATTGCCGCACGTTGAATGAAAATGTTGGCATAAAAAAAAATATATAAATAGAAGAATTATAAAATTTGCACAAACCCAACAAACACTTACTAGATGTAAATTCAGAACAGCTGAAAATTAGCTCATAAATATTTTTTTTAAATGTTAAAAGTTTAATATTTAGAAAAAATTAAAAAAAAAATGAATTACTAAAATAATTTTTTTTAATAAAAAAAAAATACGTTTTTGTAAAAAATATTTTTTTAATAAAAAATAAATACTTTTTTTATAAAATTTTTATAAAATTTATAAATTCAAAATATGTTTTATTAAAGAAGTATAATTTTTTTTAATAAATTTTTTTTATAAAAAAAAATATTTTTTTATGAGACATATTTTTTTAATTTTTTCTTATAAAAATTTACAAACATTTTCAAAAATAATTTTTAAGAAAATTTTAAACTGTTCTTAATTCAAAATTTTTTCATAAATAAATAAAAAAAAATCGATGCATAAATATTGTTTTTATACAAGACTAATTTCTCTAGAACTTATTGACAAATGATTTGTTTATGAAGGAAACTCTCCAAAAATTGTCTGATTAGTGAAAATGTTAGACTAATTCTCTTTTTGTAAAAAAATATTATTATTTTCTATATAAATAAACTGTTTTGTAAAATATTGTATTTGCTAAAAGGTTTAAATAAATCCACTTTTTATACAAAATTAATAGTAAAAAGTCTTTCAATAGGGACATTAAGAATATATGGCAGCAGTTAATATTAAACAAATATTTGACGAAGTAACGTAACAACTAATATGTTTTTATTTCTGCTCTAATAAATAAATCTTTTTTTAATAAAAAATTTTCTTAGTTAAAACATTTTTCAATTTCAATTTATTCCCAAACAAAAAAAAACAAGTAAAGTTCTATATTCGCCCGTGCCGTATCTTATATACCCTTCACAACGTGTAGTCATGCAATAACAGTAGTTTGTATCACCATTCATTTCATATGAAATACGTACATACATACATATATAAAAAACATACATATATAAAACATACCATTGTAAAATTAAAAATTAACGTATGTATGTTAAAAAAAAATAAAAAAAAATAAAAATTAAAAAAAAAAAATTTAAAAAAAAATTAAAAAAAAAAAATTAAGAATAAAAATATATAAAAAAAATATAAATAATAAATATAAAAAAAAGTAAAAAAAATTAAAAAAAAACAATCATAATAATATAAATAATATATTAAATATAAAATAAAAAAAAATTTAAAAAATATAAAAAAAATAAAAAAAAAAATTTTTTGCGCAGCTTGGATTCGTTGTCACGTTTACTCTAACCAATATACACGTTTGTATGTATGAATGTTGTTGTAATGTTTTTTTTGTGAAAAAAAAGATCGAGTTGGTAGTGGTATTTTGCTCTTATCTCAGTTGTTTATGTACCGATGTTTCTGATTTTCAATACCAATCTACTCCCTAATATTTCTAATATTTTAATATTTCACCCGGGCCCAAGCGATGTCGGGGGGCTTCAAGAAGTTGATTTCAACATACAAACGGACAGATGGTCAGACGGACAGACTGACAGAGCTTAATCGATTCCCCTATTTATAAGCTTTCAGAAAATATATACTTTAGGGGGTCGGAAATGAAAATTGTAGAAATTTCACACGGAATGACTAACCTATATATACCCTTTTTCACTGTGTGAAGGGTATAAAAACATGCAAAAAAAATAGTGAATGCATAAGTTCAACCCCTGATGAAGTATTTTAATTTAGGTAAAAAATGCATGATTTTAACATTGACGTGTCATTGTAGAGTATGTGTTTATATAAATATATTAAAAAAATTCACATCATATCAATAAGTGCATAAAACCCATGTATAGTAGATGAAAAGAAATCCATGTGTCATGAGTTAATAATTATAGTTTAAGTGAATTGTTTAAGATATATTGCATGCACTTGAATGTGTTTTTAAAGGCTATAATACACGGCATGTTTTTTACATCTGACTTTAAAACTTGTGAGACATATGTAAATCTACATGTCTGTCAAAATTGTTCTTTTACGCTGACTGCTTTGCAGCAGCAGAGATTTCTGCCAACGGCTGATGTCACATGTTTTGACAGAAGAAAATAGAGCGCGCTCTAATTAAAATTTTGTCAGATGTCTCAACACATGTTTTTTTACAGATGTAATGTTTTAAAGGTAACACACGACATGTTTGTGTTAGCAGTGGAGAATTTGACAAGTCAGATGTAAAAAACATGCCGTGTATTAGCTCCTTAAGCAAACTAATAATAGGCAACTATTTTGTATTTGTATAAGTCATACATTATGACTTTTTTGCACTTTTGAATTAGGGGCCATGAAAAATGGTATTCATATTGAACTAGTTAACAATTTCTTTGCTGGGTTGTAATATGTTTGACATATTTATTCTTTAGGTAGTTGCAGTTCGGAGAGAATTTTTTTGTTAATATTTTTTATATATGACGTTTCACATTTGAAATAAATTAGAAAAGAGAGAGAGAATTGTTTTGTATTTATGCATTTTGACAGCGGAAATTTAAAACAAGTGATAAAAAAAATAATCAGCTGACGAACCTGATGAATAAATATGCCTTGGATTAATTGTTAAATTTATCGAAATTCATTCAACGGGATATTTATGGAATTCGAATGCGATCATAATTTTTTATTCTTTTTGGAATATATGTATATATCAAAACCATAGTTTACTTGAAGTTTGAATAAAATTTCCATCGCATTCGAATGCCGTAATTTGCCCCAGTATGTTTTGTCACTAGCGCTTAGCAACATGTGAAAATTGTTTTCTTAAAGTGGGTGTTCTGTTCGGGCAACGGATCATGCAAAATTCCATCAAAAAATAATTTTCAGCGATGAGGCACTTTTCTGAATGCATGGATACGAAAGCAATCACAATTGTATATTTTGTGATTAAGCCAATTCAGAAAAAATCAAAGTGCATCCAATGCACCCAGAAAATGTCAATGTTTGGTGTTAACGTTGAGCTGGAGGCATCATCTGACAAAAATAATATGTGGTTTTAACACAATGAAGCTATGTACAATACAGCTCATCCCACATAGTACATTCTTCACGAGCGACTTGAGGGCATGGTCATTTGGCGTAGACCTAATTTAAAATGACCACCGTGATCATGCGGTTCTACACCGTTAGACTTCATTTTTCTTATAAGTCACAAATTGCAATAGCCCCAAAGCCAATGTTACATATGACATGTTTAATTTTAACCTGTCTTGTGCACTACATTATTGAAAATGTGACATGTCGGATGAGAGCCACCTAGTAAAGCCGTTGCATACCTTTACACGATGTTATATCTAAATCTAATTGTAACAATAGTAATTTTAAACAAATAAAAATTATTGATAATATTTCACACTAAATTTTTTTTATTTACATTTAAATATAGATAACGCTTAATTGAAGACCGTTTATATATATAAAATATTATGTAGTTTACTAAGGAGAGGGATTTAAAAGTAATTAAATTTTTTTTTAGTTTTTAAGAAAATAATTTATAACAAATTTCTTAAAACGATTTTGCAGTTTATTATTCATTTTTTATTTCTTTAACCATTTCGATAAAAATTCATCTATTTCAGAAGATAATTCTTTAATTTTTTTAATAATTTTTTTTCCTGGAGATAAGAACTTTATTCGCAGAATTTTTTTCAATTTTATTTTTTTAATAAAATAATTTTAATTTGACTCTATAAGTACTAAATATTCTGATATTTTTCATTTATTTTTCCACACATTTCTGTCGCAGTCTAATAAAAACATTTCTGTTGTGTATGTACGCCAGAGTATGCATCTTGGGATTTAACAGATGTCAACAAAATTAAATTAATTATATCGTGTTATGTTATTATTTGGTTCTATGTGCGTCTTTTTTTTTTGTACTCTACTCTATGATTGGCAATAATGCAAACATATAAGTTTGTTATTACATTTGTAACTTTAATAATAATCAATTGAAAACCGGCCAGAATGTACAGTTTATAGCCTGATAGATTCGATAGACGATTTAGTTAAATGATAGTTTTTAAAATTTAAGCTGTAATACAGACTAATATGTAGTGCACGCATGTTTATATGTATGAAAACGGTATCAAAATGGTAAATATTAACACAAGACTTTTTCGGTAAATAATATATGTGTATTTTTTAAATGATTTAAATTTTCTAACAATTAGCAACATCGAATGAATCACATATAACTGAGATTCTAGAAAAGAACCACTTCTTGAAGAACTTCTTCTATAAGTTGAACGATAGGTCGTTGCAATTTATTGTTCGATCTTTGGCATATTTGGGGTGTAGCAAGTCCTTCAGCGACTTCTCGTAAAAAGAGTTATCGAGCTTTCTTTGCTTGCGTTGATTTCCACGAAAGATGCAAGTTTTTTCAAACTACGTGCGCAGCGATTCCGCAAACGTCAGGTAGGTAGGTAGGTAGGTAAGGCTGGTGCAAAGTTACCCTCACACCTTCACTCGGAGACCATTACGGTCCATTGTGACGACTTAATAGAGAGAAGAATAGAATAAGAATAGAAAAATTTAGAATAGAAGAGAAAGAGAAGCAGACAATTCCAGAGTCTCCGGTGGGAATCGAACCCGCAACCCCCAAACAACTGACTTGTCCCTTTACCGACTAGTCCACAGGGGCACTCCGCAAACGTCAACTAAATTGCAAACAAATGCAAACGGTCATCTGTTAGATTTTCTGCGGCAAGTAAAACTATGTGTAAGTTGATCCAGAGTGTCAACTGCTCCTTTAGTTTGATTATAATTCATGTTTATCTCTGATTTGTTTTTACTTTATAAGTCGCAGTGAGTGCTGTAATGCATTGATGAGAGTAAAAGAACTACACTATTTTGTTTTGCGAAGTAGGACACTAAAGTTATGTCTTCAGTTAAACCAAACAAATTACTTTCCACTTCTCTCCTTCTATTTGATAAAAAAACGGTAAACATACAAAAATATGTAAACAAAAACATTCATATATGCATATATGTATGTGTCTCTGAGACACATGTCAGTATTTACTGCTACATTTTTATAGTTTGGCATATAAAAGATATAAGAAGGCAATACCTAAAATTTTTTTCTTATTAAATTATACAAAACATTAGTCAAATAAAAGTCATGAAGTTTAGTTGCGATATGTTATATATTTCTGTAGTTCAATTGAATGGAACATCCAAATGTGTCTCACAGACACATGTTAGTAAGATTAGGGTTAAATTAAAAAAATAATAAAAATAAAAACGTGAACTGACACAAAAGAAAACGTAATCTTTTAATAAAGGGTACATAAGTATCGAGACAACCAAATATTTTTTTCTAAATTGTTTACACAAAATCTTTTCTTTTTAATCGATCGAATGGGTAGCAGCTTTTTATACTTCACAGTGAGTGTAGGCTTGTCATTCCATGTGAAATTTCTACAATGTTAATTTCCGACCATATAAAGTATAAATTTTTTTAAAGCTTATGAATGGGTGAGTCAATTAAGCACCCGTCTGCCCGTCAGATGTCAGAAGTCTGCATAGTCGCCTTATCACTTTCTGAGATATGAGCAAATAGGCATGACTGCTTCTAGGATAATTTATAGACACGGCTGTAACTATGGAGATATTCCTGAAAAATTGGTCACTTATCCTCAAAGTTATAGACAAAAGTTATATGAAAAATTATATATTTTAAGATATATATAAATTTCAACAAATTCATAAATAACTTTTGGCCATGCTTAAGATTCCAAATTATAATCCATAATCTCAAATAAATCGGTTTAAAACTAACTGAGATATAAGTACCAGAGTAGAACTCCTTCGGTGTTTTTCCTAAAATTTACAAACGGTAATCGATAATTTTCAGTTTCTATACAACCAAGAGGGTTAATATGAGAATTAAATGAAAGGGCTTGAGTATTACAATATAGTTAGCTATAATTTGCAATTTCTATGCAACCGGGAGAACCAATATAAAGATCAAATAAAAGGCCTAGCTATGAAGCTAAAAAAAAAAAATCTAAAAGTTTTTTTTAGATTAAATGTCAAATATAGTAGTTTAGTAGTTACGGCTTAGTCCTCTTTAACCACCACATAATGAGTATAAAATAAAATGGCTTGACCATTAAAATGTAGTTAACTAATAAAAAAAAGTGTAAAATCCAAGTTGGCGGCTGAAACATAATGGCGTTTGTTTAAATTTACATTTTAAATAATAGGGTATCTAATCCTAGTTTATATATAAAATTTTCAAGATTGCGGCCGACAAAATTTAGAAATTGGCCAATTATATCAATTTTAAAATGTAGGTCTAGCTACGATTTGGTATGTATAACTTCGTACATTACAGTGAAGGGTATTATCAGATTCGGTATTGCCGAAAATAGTATTTTTACTTGTTTTGTTTGAAAATACACAAGCAAAATTTTTGTTTTAATATCTAATATAAAAATAATATGTGTACAAAGAAACTGAAAAATATAAACACTGATCAATAAAAACAATATTAAAAACAAATATTTTAGGAAAAAGTCAAGGGCATGTCAAACTTTATCTTCTTATCTTATGTTATCTTATTTTTTGTTTTTAAATTCTTATTCATTAAAATCTTACTTCACATATTCACTTAAAATCAGATATTGATGACAATATTCTATGAATATAGAAAACACACTTTAGATAAAACATCTTAAGTCAAGAAAAGATATGCCAAAAGACATATGCCAAATTTCTTAGTTATAAAAACAAAATCTTCATTACGCTTTGCTTACTTTAGTTCGTCTCTTTCTTCGATTAATACATTAAGATATGAGGCAAAATGACCAGAACTTTTTTAATTTTATTTTTGAGTAAATTTGTATTGTGTTAATATAATAATACTTACATATATATATATATATATAGTTTTTTTAGTATTATTTATTTGTCTATATTACATAATTCGAGTGTAGCTACAAATTATAAGATATGAGCTGTCACTTGAAAAAAAATAATCAGCTTAAGTGAAGACGTTTTTTTGATTTTTTTTTTTGTTTTTTTTTTCCTCCCTAAATTTTTTAAAATGCGAAATACGCTGTTTTATTGAAAAGACATAGAATATATTGATTTTTAAATAAATGCTAGAAATGCTAAGCTGATCAATAAGTTTTCATAAACAATACAATTTAATTAAACATTTTAAATTAATATATAAATTATTTCTTCTCAGATATTCATAATTATTTTATTTATATATATTTATATTTTTTATATTTATATTTTTTAAATTATCAAAAAATATTAAAAAATAAAATAAAGGAGAAGAAAAAAGAATAAATTATACTTTTTTCATTTATAGTAAATATCTATAAAGAAATTTTAAAAATATTTCTGTCCAAAAATATAAAATCATATAAAAATACACAGGGTGATTAATTGATGTAAATAATTTTAACATATAAATTTAAAAATTTCTATAGCAAACTTTAAGGCACCAACAATTAGCATCCGTTCATTAAATAGAAATTTGGAAGTCTTCACTTTCTAGACCACCATAAGTTAAAATGATATCTTAAATTTGCAGAAAATTTAGTATTGCAAACCATTACGTATACCAAAAAAATTAATTTGTAGGGGTTTAACTGCGATCATGCGTATTTACATGCAAAGAAAAAATATGGTTGTGATAATCGTAATCTAAAAGCAACATACTATGATTGAATTTTATGATTGTGATTAAAACATATGATTGTTTCCAGTTATCATTAGAATGTGTAATTAAATTATCGTGCAATAACCGTATATATAGCTAGAGTTTAAATTGAACATCTCTGCTTTTAATCTATGGCAAATTATGGTCCTTTGCTTTTAGATACATATATTGATTGCCTTTTTAATTACAATATTTACACCATTATGTTTTTACATCTCCTTTAACTTTTTAAAAATTTTTGTGTATTGTTTTTTTGACATCTCAAACTTTTAAAATAATAAAATATTATTCAGCTAGAAGATGAGTAGTTGAAATTCATTACTTTTTAATCATACTTTTATTTAATCTATTATTTAATAACTAATTTGAATATTAAATGTTGTTTTTTTTAAAGACGACTACCATATCGAAGTTTGTTCGAAAAGATAACATTAAATGATAAAATTCAAGCCAACGCTTGATTATCGTGACAAAATACATGATCAACTGAAACTAAAATAACTATTACTTGGTTTTGGCAACCAAACATTGCTATAGATAATTTAATATGACCATCGAGATCACGTCGTAACCATGGTTTTACTTTGCGTGTAGCGCAAATACAAATACATTTTAACAAAATCATTAAATAAAATAAAAAAAATATATTCTTGAATTTTTAATATACACACTTCTTAAACGAGATTTTAATTTGCAATGCTGTCTTCTTTTATTTAATACTTGGTTTGGCATCCCTTTCTTTGCCTAACTTCTATAAGAGACTGGTATCTTGCTGGTAATATTTTCCTTTAAGTCAGTGTGAGATGTGTGCTTCGGATAATTATCCTGAGAAAAGTCCATTAAAAGCACAATTTTTGATCAGCTAAATGTATCAACTTATGCTCCAACATACGTTTGTGTAGATGCTGATCCGTATTGTAATCGATCTTAAAAAATTGATAAATTAGTCACTACTACTAATGTAGTGTAATAATTCCCTGCAGAAAAAACTGTACTACATGGTCCACTGTAGCTAAAATGGACTACTTAAAACATGGTCCTATATAATGCAACCATGAACCACATAATTTTCAAACAAATAAACAAGATAGTGTTTTAACGGTTAGTGATGTCAAGAGATGTGTAGGTGTTCCACCGAGCAGTAAAAAAGAGTAGTTTTGACATTATTCCGTTGATTTGCTTGGGCCAGCTCTAGGAAATAATTGTAATCAGAAAGATTACGAACATCTTAATACAAAATTATATATATAAATAAAAGTTGCGTGTTAACGTTCTAGCTTTTATCCTCTTTCGATATGTTAAAACTTTGTTTTACTAAATTCTTATGTTAAAATTGCAATAAAAATTAAAAACAAATATTTTTTTACTTTATATGTATGCTTGCACATATATAAATTGTGGTGTAGGTTAAATTATGATCGGACTTGACCCGGTACTGTGATCGTTTTCCTAAAATGACTTAAACAAATTTTCTTAAATTAAAAGAAAAACCAAAAAATTTCTAAGAAATTTTCTCTGCATGCATTATTATTAGAAGAACTATACTTTTATACACAAATTTAAAATTATTAACTACCAACTTAACTTTGATTTTTTGCAGCTTTCTTTAGAAAGCACAAGTGAGAAGTAACAAAAACACGTTAGAAAAGTTTTTGGCACTTTTGTCAAAAAAGTTTTCATAACGCAAAAGTTTGCTTAAGATTTTTTACTTTTATGTACACATACATACATATATACATACATACAAATATACATACATATATATAAACATACATATATATCTCAAGAGTGTGCAAAAAGTATAAATAATTCTTCTAAAATATTAGACATAAATTATTTGAGATGATGTGCCTAAGATTTTGCAATTGTTTTTAATGAATAAAAATTCAATACAATAAATAAATAATTGGACGAAATATGATAATTCTGATAACAACAGAGAAAACAAATTGGACTTAGTTACCGGAGACGGCATTCGATAGCAATTGAAATTTTACACGAACGTAAAAATTTTCTGTACTTTTGGTATAGAGATGCTTATAAGAACTTAATATTACCGTATTTGGAATTAGTGTGTTCACTGAATTCACTAATACAGGGTCCGCCAAATATATTTTTTTTTTTGAAAATGCTATAAAAAAGTGTAGCTTTGTCTGTGTGGCACGTAGCGCCGTCGTTTTGAAATCAAATGTTGCCAATATCCTCCTCTTCAATTTTTGTGAACAAAAATTCGTTCAACATGGCCCGATAACTATCGCCATTGACTACGGCCACTCCTTGCTCGTTTTCGAAGAAAAATGGCCCAATTATGCCTCTGGATCAAAATCCGCACCAAACAGTGGCTCGTTTTGGGTGTATCGGCTTTTTAATGTATGCGAGCAGGGTTTCTGTGCCCCAAATGCGACAATTTTGCTTGTTTACATACCCGCCATGATCAAAATGAGCTTCATCTGAAAAGATAATTGGCAAAAGTAATGTCGCAATATTTCCCAGCGTTGTTCAAGCGTATACACAACCATATTCGTTCAGCGGAAGGATAAAACTAAATATCTGTCAAATCATACATGAGCTAAGTGTTACCATTCACGAAATAAGCACTAGCTGCATTCGAGCGATATTGAAATTTTAAAATTATTTTTGGAATATCTATACCATCTGTACCAAAAGCAAAACTAACTCGAATATTCAAGCAAAATTTTTACCGTAATGGAATGCAGTATTTTGCCACAACAATATAACAGCACGCTAAATTAAAGACTGTGCCTGTGCATTACTATTTTTAACACATACATACATATTTTCTTCGTCTCTTATTGTTGTAGTAAAACTTTGAACTTCTTAATTGTGTATTGAATTGATGGTTTAATAACTGAAATTTAATTTGTGCTCTAAAAACTTTCCCTTAATTCTTTTATTTTCTTTATTTTTCACATGCTTTTTTGTCTCTGCTCTGTAAAGAACATACATATTTTCTAAGTTTAGCAGGAGAAAACAAAAAGATTGAAACTTTGTGATTGGCAACTAAATATGGAGAATGGGAGCTTGGAGAATATAAAGGAACAATACAATCATATGGTTGCTGGAGTATATTTTTAAGTTTTTGATATAAAAAGATTCAATGAAAGCAAGAAAAAATTAAGAAGATGAAGATGACATCAATTAAAAGTACTTGGATACACCTTTAGAAGAAAGTTGTTTCTTAAGATTGTTAATATGAAAATTTGTAAAGACAAATAATTAAGAAATTTTGTTTTTATGCAGAAACAAATGTGAAAGATGTTTTAACAACAAAATGGAAGTTGTATTTGAATAAAATAAAATGAAATTTTATGAGGACTTGTAATGTTTTTGTACAGATAAATATCAGATAAAATTTTTTAAAGAGAGCATGTTGGCAAATTTTTGAAATAATTATAAAAGCAAGTTACTGGCATTAATAGATTTATCTGTCATAAAAGAGTTTCTTTAAAACTTTTAAAAGAAAACAAAAAATGGATATCGAGCTATAATTTCCATTTTATTTGTGCAAAGGCACAACCTTGTCCTGTTTTCAGTTAGATGGATGAATGTTGTCATTTCTTACTTCATATTGAGTAATATACGAAGATTTAAAGTATTCTCCGTTATCTATATCCGATAGATCTTAACAAAATTTAAAAAATTGGGTTTTGCGCGGATCATAGGAGTCGATTGAACTATTAAGAAAATTGGCTACGAATTTAATCCAAATTTATTTTAAAAAATAATAATCGCAAACATACAGAGCAAACGTCTGTGAAGGCATGGTACTCAATGAGCCAGATAGTTCCATTTTGCTTGACCTAAAAATACTCGCTTAAGAAGGGGACCGAAAAAGAATACATTTATGGAAGTAACATTCTTCGCTATCCCCTTAATAAACATAAATATAATTTTTTGCTCTTTTTTCGAAAAGAGCACCACTGCAACCCTGGGCTTTAAAACTACCCTCATCCGAATTTTTGACTGTTTTGAAGAATTTTACAGAAAGTATTGAATATGTTTTTTAAGGGATAATATCAGTTAAAATAAGAACTAATTTAAATTTTTAAGTTAAACTAGATTTTAGAAACCGGATATACTTTTCTTTTAATATAGCGCGAAAATTGTACAATATTAAAAAAAATCAAATTTATAAAAAACAACTAAGAAATGTGCAAGTTTGTTCCAAAAAGCA
Organism: Phyto melanocephala; assembly: GCA_941918925.1. Lineage (NCBI taxonomy): Eukaryota > Metazoa > Arthropoda > Insecta > Diptera > Rhinophoridae > Phyto > Phyto melanocephala. The sequence continues at coordinate 113,824,087 of OW799236.1, forward strand.
ATAAAAAAACAGACATAAGTAGTTTTTTCTTCTTGCCACAGATTTGGTAAAAAAAATTTGAAATCTGTTAATACATATATATTTTTGAATATTTTCTATCAGGAAAAATTATTTTTAAACGTTTGTTATGCCAAAACGATTTACTAAAAAAAATTTAGCGAAAAAATCTGCTGAAAATAATCAATTTTAAATTTTCCATTGCAGTAAAATTAATATCGCTGGTAATAATCTTTCAGATTCATTTGCATTTAAAACAACTTCCCTTGCATTCCTTAATAATCTTCGTTTAATAATGCTTTTTCTTCAAACTTTTCTTATACACGTTCTATGAAGTTCTCCACTTTTTATTATGATGGTTTAATGGAAAATCATTTAAAAGTTGAACAGCTTTTTCGTGTATTTAATATTTTTAAAGAGGGAAAATGACCTTTTCCATTTGAAGGATATTAAATTCACATCAAATAACAACACGTATTTGATATTCTTGATTATGTTTTTCGTTGTTGATGCTTTTGTTGTACTTATTGTTGTTCTTATATTGGTCGGTCATACTGTTGCTGTTAAACATTATTACTGCCAATGACAGTACAGCTGCTGCTTGCTATTATTGTTGTTACTGATGATATTAGATTTGCTTTTGAAAAATATCATTACTAAGCAATAATTTTTAGCACTGACTTTTTATGGATTCCATAATGGGACCGGAGTAATGTGTGGCTGTTTTCTATATATCACCGAGTTCTTTGTATACAGAATTGAGAAGACCCTATAAATCTTTCATTTATTAAAATTTTATGGACTATTTTCAATATAAAAAAAATATTTTAATGGTATGATATTAAAAATTAATGGGCTTTACATAATAAAAATCATTAATTTATGGGTAATTGTTTTGTTGAGTAAAAAATATGTTACTTTAAGGATAACAGCGTAATTTTTTTTGGAGAGTTAATATCTAAATATAAGAAATATTGAGTCCTTGACGTTAGATTAAGATATAATTTTAGGTGAAAGTGTTAAAATTTTAAGTCTGTTCGACTTTTATATTCTCATATGATCAGACTTATACCGGCAATAAAACGGACAAAATTATTTTTCTAAAAAACTGTTGCTTTTTTATTTATTTATAATTTTAATAAATTTTAAACTTTTAAAAATATCATGATATAACTGTGAGAGGATTTAGCAGTTTTTCTTATTAAACCTTCTAGACTTAAATATAAGAAAAATTACATGCTGGTCGACGAGGCGTATCTTTCTTTTGCACACGGCATCAAAATCTTTATGTACTTAGAAAGTAGATTTAGAAGGTTTGCATATATAGCCGACGATATAAAAATTTAAGATAGTTTCGAGATTTTTTTTTTTGATCCTTCAGTGCCCGTTATTAAAATTATACCAAGCGGCATCCATTCCTTCAAAAAATCATGCATCATCATTGGCGTTCAGTTAATTTGTGCCTACCTGTATTCTTATATCTTGCTGCGAAGCTATCACAAAAACCTCCAAGCATATTCTATAAATATCGTCTTCGGTTTGTATTCTCTTAACATAATATTTGAAGCCTCAAAGTTTCTGTGAACTGTAACAAATTGCATTACCAAGTTTACAATATTTCAAATAAATTTGAGCACCTTTGATTCTCTTCTGCTGCAAGGTTCCTTCACTACTATACGAGCCTCCATCTATCCTTTCAGGTTTTAAGATTAACCCATTAAAAGATCATTACCTGTACCAACACACACATTGTCTGATGATGTTAAGAAGGAGACATTCAGTACAACTAGAAGCTGCAAGTGTTACAAATATTTTTTATAATTTGTGACAAATTTTCATATACAATATTAAACAATAGTATACCATACAACACTATATAATACAATATTGTTATCGGGTTCAAAAATTTCATTCAGCCGCATAAAGTGATCTTTCTCATTGATATACGGATTTTAAAAACAACTTTTTGTTAATGAAAATTTATTTATTTATTAAAATTTTGGCAACCAAGCCTCTAGACCATAATTGGATACAAACTTCTACTAAAAAAAATTTACAATGCATTTTACTTAAACTATACAAATATTATGTAATAATTTATATATAAATTTAATAAAATAGTTTTTTTACACAGATTTTTAATAAGTAAATTATTTTTTTTAACACATTAGTAAAATTTAATTTTCTAATTGAATTTTACATTTTCAAATTTAAGCATGTTAAATAATTTTTTAATTTTTTTATTAGTGATTTTCTTATCAAAGTTCATCTTCTTCTAATTTAAAATTTTTTAAAAAATCACTTTTAATTGAAAATTGTATCTATATAATTTTTTATTGAATATTGCTTTAGTTCTAGTAACTTTTTTTATATTATCCTTTTTTGAAAGCGAAACTCATTAGTATTTTCTTTAAAAAAATTAAAAATTTAAAAAATTTAAAAAAATTCTGTTTAGTAGTTTTATTAAAAGAAATTTTATGAAAATCTTTTAATCCAATCTGCCAAGAGGTTTTATTTCAAAATTTCTTTAATTCCAAATTGTAAGGAGTTGGTTCTGTTGTTTACATATAACTGCGATTAAGTAATCGCTATGTTGGTGTGTGTTACACTTTTTTATTTTATTTTTAGTAAAACGTTTGAAAAAGCACGAAGTGCTGAGGAAGCAAACCATGAAATTAAAATGTGATGAAAAACTCATTGTGGCATTAATACAACGAGTAAAAGTACAAAGCACACTTGTTGTACTACAAAACACATTAAATGGATAAATGTATAAACATACATACACATTTACACTTACGTATACACTACACTTACCAACACTACACCCTATGTCCCTAACAACAAATGGAGTGTTATTTTAGTTACTAGTTTTTAAGACGTCACTATTTTCTATCAGCTTAACGTTTCTCTCAATAAAATTAAATTTTGATCCTGAAAATCCTTAAGTAATAAAGGTACAGTAAAAGTAAGCAGCTTTGGTTAGTTAATAGAAATTAGTGGAAATTATTCTATACAAATATTGTCTGTTTGTTAAAATTTTATAATACAGAAAAATATTATAAACATCTCAATATTTTATTGTAATCCTTTTTCGAAATAAATAATAAACTAATAGTCTAAAAGAATATTTTTTAATATAATAATAGTAATTAATATATGAATTAAGATAATTTTCTGATAGCATTGACTTAAATTATTCATCAACATCTCTGCCGTTTATACTACTTACACAATTTACAAACTGTGTGGTATCGATGCACGTTGCAAAAAAATTTAAATAGATTTGTTTTTTATTTCAATAAATTTTTTAAAATTGTGAATTGGACAACAATATTCTTTGATGTTTGCAAGCGGTCTCAATATAAGTTCACATAGTTTTTTTTTTTTAAATATTTTACAAATAAAACGCTTTGTGCTTTTGTAAGGTTCTCAAATTTTAATAAAAAGAATAAACACAGATGACAAGTGCCAAATTTCAGAGATGTCATTCGTACAAAAAATTTCACTTAATTTTAAATGTTCATTCTTACTGAGTCGAACAAAATTAAGGTCTTATTAGTATGATATAATTTTCTATAAATATGCTTTACAAAAGGTTTTATTAAAAAGGTTTTAAGCTAAGCATATGAATATTTAGAAATTACCAGAGCTTAAAGTCACAGCACCTAATACCGCGCCAGTGCATGAAAGAATTTTTTCAACGAAATATTTATTACAAACATAATTTTTATTTTTTTTTTAATTAAATTTGTCTGGATAAATTTTTTGGTTAGTTTTTGTTTTCTTTTTTAGGGAAATTTTTCGTGGGCAAAATTAAAAAAGGCCAATGAAGTCACACAGTAAAAATTTGTAAGCTTTCTTCAAATTCTTACAATTTGCCATCGTGTTCATTTTTTTGCACTTTTGTTTATTAAATACTTTAATAATTTTACATGAATATCTCTAATTTTATGCTTCGTTTTCCGTTTTTTAAAGATCCAATGATACAATCTCCGCTTGCCGAATAAATTTTCTGAAAAAACGAAAGAGGTATTGGCATTGCCATATTTGTTATATAATCCCATAAAACCACAATCAATAATCTCCAAATTAAAATCTTGTCTTTTTGCTGAGATTTAAAAAAGATATATGCTTTAGGTATTTACTAAAATGCATGCCCATTTTATTTTCACAAGGCAGTACCTTTTTCGTATATAAAAACTATATCGCTTTCGCTGAATTGACAACTTTGTGTTTTATAGCGCTTCAGTGGCATTTTTATTAGAAATTGCTTGCAGGTATAACATGCATTTATACCTCTACCATTTACTTGTTTTATAGTCAGTCATTCAACAAAATAATACAAAAGAAAAAGAAGTAATAAAAAAATTAAACAAAATCACCTTTTGTCAGTATGTATGTGAAATTCTAAATTTTAACACACATTAAATCATTGTGACTGCCACCTTAAGATGAGCCATGAGCAATCGTTCTACTCTTTGACTTAAAGAGTTCCAGAAGCAGCCAACCAAACAACCATTTATTTAGTTGTACATTGCACATACACACGTAAATAGCATCTATAAGTTTATAGGAATGTGTATGGGCAAGAGTATCTGCTGCAACAATCATTTTCCGTTTAATAATTTTACCATCTTTCTTTACGACTTCGAAACTTTGCCTCTACTATTTACTTCTTTGTATAGTCGGTAACATATCCTTCATTACCTCCATCATTAATTATCTCTCTCTTTCTATCTTTCTATGTAGTAGTAGTCTTTGTTATATTTATAATTTCATTTAATGCAGTCAGAAAGCAATCATTGTCGAAGTGTGAATTTCATTCATTCACGAACCCCAGAGGCATAAATTCATTCAACAGCCAACAGAGTTAAAGGAAAAAACATGAGAAAAAAAATTAAATCAGAAACAAACAAAAAACTAACCGAAACCAACAACGGAATGAAATCAGCTTTTATATGTATGTAAGGCTAACAATTTATATGAGTTTTTTATACTGTTTCAGTTTTTGGGATTATAGCCAAATAGGCTTTTTTCCATCCAACAAAAAATATTAAAAACAAGCAGTCAACTTAATGTAAAGAAAAAGATCATTTTCCTTGACTACCGAGTGTACAATTTTTCCTAAAGGTTTTAATAAAATTATATATAAATATCAAAAAGATAAAAAGTTTAAAATAATGACTTTGAAGCATGCTACTTAAAAATTAGCAAAAACAAGCGGGTGTGACATTACGGCATTCGAACAAAATCGAAATTTTAAAATTCTTATTAGAATTTATTTACCAAATGCACAGCTTAGCTAAACGTTCGAGTAAAATTTCAATCACGCTCGAATATTGTAATTTCCCCTGGGTTAAATATTAATGCCTTTTGTCTTGAAGATCATAGTGAAAAAAGGACGTAAATCCAAATAATTTCTGGTTAAAGGGTTTTAAAAAAATTTACGCTAATTGATAGCTTACATTTTGCAGTCTTAGCAATAAGAACCCATTTTAAGTATGGCCAGAGAAGCCAAACGTTATAAAGGGATAAAGAAAAATAAAGAAAGAGAAAAAAGTCTCGAGGTGCCTAAACAATTTGTTGAAGATGCTTGCCATTCAATATACTGTGAAATTTTACGGGGTTATGGGTCAGAATTGCAAATTCATGCAGGTTCTCTACATCGTATATTCGCTATAAAAAAAATGACCATCATGATATTTTTAGGATGATGCTACAGAACATCACACAACTCGGCAGTTCTAATTGGGGAGGTTTAGAAAATAGTATAGCTATATATATAGAGACAAACTTTCTAAAAAATTTATTTATTCTGGCTTCATACAAAGTTTTAATCGGAATCCTTGTTAATTGAAGTAGTATTAGTAAGGCTTTATGCCAGAAATGTTGGTAGGTTTCATTCATATTATACGGGCTCTAAATTATGTTAAATATGTAAGGCTTAATACTTATAACAGAAAAGATTAAAAATCATGTTATCTGCTTTAAAACAACATTTATCGAATTTGTTAGTTCATATTCCTATTTATCTGGCTTGGTTGCCGAATTTGTAGTTTTAAAGCAGTGTCGTCCAATTTAGTTTCCTGGGCAACTTAAATAACTCCATAGAACATTTATCTCCATTTGGCGATTAATTAATTAATTTGAATCTATATTTTCTATACTCACCAACTTAATTGCAATTTTTACACCAATGTTTTTTTTAAATTTTCTCGTTTATTTTTAAATTTTCTTTAATTTTTCAAAATTTTTGTTCCTTTTTTTGATATCTCAAACTTTTAAAATAATAAAAATTTATTCAGCAAGAAGAAGAACAAGTGAAATCAAATAATTATTAAAAAAAATCATAGCTTGATTATTTTGTAATCATACTGTTGTCTCACTTATTATTTAGTGATTATTTTTAATTTCTAATGATTTTGAATATAATGTTATTGTTGTCGCATTATTTTTTTTTAAATCATACTATTTTTAAATGATAACCATTTTAAAATTTTTACGAAAAGTAATCATTAAATGATACAATTCAAACAAATGCTTGATTATCGTCACAAAATATATGATGAAATAAAACAAAAATAACTATTACTTGTTTTCGACAACCAAATATTGTTTTAGAAAAAATAATATGACCGTCGTGATCATGCCGTAACCATGGTTTTTCTTTGCGTGTATTAACAAAGATGAGAACCGATGCCTTTCAACAAAATTTGCTTGGTTAGACTGTGATACTGGGAGTATACTTGTACCTCCCAGTAAACTACAACCGGTGGTAGGACTAACTAACCTCATACTGACGTAAACTTCCTCAAATCTGTTTCTCTGGGAATTTAGTTGAACACTATTTTATTATTAAAGACTTTAAAGAAATCTGAATATAATAAAACTCATTATGGTTCTATACGACAACCAATATATCGTCAGCTATATTAAATAATATCTTTTATGACAGGTGTGTGCGTTTTTTGTCTTCATTATTACTTAAGTGTAGCCAAACCTAAACAAGAGTGGCAAGCGTTTTATAGCTATAAAAAATAAAAATTTTGACGCAATTTGTACTAAATTGAAATAATTTTGAAACTTAATGCCATTTTAGCTATTTTCGGGTCAATCAAGCGCTTTTATCCCTATTTTAATTTATATTTGTTAATTTTATTTAACAACACAAGTGAACATTCTACTGTTCTTTACACAAAAGCTTCTGTTTATGTTGGTCACTTCAACGTTAGGGCTCATTCAAAGACTTGACATTCTTGTTTAGACTTGACTTTTAGCTTATTCGTTTGGTATTAAGTATTAGGAAACATCCGCAAGTATGTGGATTAATGATTTGTGCGGCTGAAATAATCTGTCTTCTCAAGCTCAGCTTTTCAGGTATGATGCATGAACTTGCATACGCAAGTGATCTCTGAATAAATATATACTCAAAAATAAAGCCCTGGACATTAATATTTACGGAGGCTAAAAGAAATGACAATAAATTGAAAATGTTTTATTAAGGAAGAAAAGCTTAGCACATTTGCGGAGAATTATGAAATGTATAAAGATTGCTAATAACGTAACTACATGTGAAACTACGTCGTATTTGACAATAGTAAGTTAACGAGTCTATTGTAAATATAAAGTTGTTTATTTTTATCATATTTTCCTAAAATAAAATAAAAACAAACAATGGAAATTTAAAAGAAAATGTAAAACTTCAATTTGTGGGGATACTGACAAACGAAAATAAAGGACGGCAATGCCAGAAAAGTTTAAAATGATATTTAGGCAGTTGATAATTTCAGGAATAAATAATGGAAGCAAATATACTGAAACTGATGGAAATATATTTTGTGGATATTAAAGTGTTGATACAGGAGAGATCGGAATGACATACATCGGCTTTTTCTTTTTGTTAAATATTAAAAATTAAGGTGTTGATGTTAAATACATACATATTTGAAGTTAAAGGTAAATAGATGTCAAAACGCTTACATATTCGTGTGCATTATTAAAAAATAAAAGGTCCTTTTTCTTGTCTCTAATGAAATCTCACATCAATTTAATAAGACATATCATATACCTGCGATATTGTTCAAATGGAATAACAAACTGAATATACGCCACTTTTATTTTTAGGGGTGGGTATTAAAAAAGCCTGCAGTATTTAAGCTGTCATATTTCCATTTTGGCAAAAAGTCAAAACGTTTCTGGCCTTTTTATTTACCAAACACCGTAGTCATCTCCCTTGTTGTCATACTCATTTTCATTCTCGTCATCATCGTCGTCGTCGTCGTCATTTTATTAAAACATATAAAATTTATTACGAAATTGAACTTTTATCTTTTGTTTGTCATATGTTCAATTGAATTAAATTGAGTTTCTTTTCTTGCCATATTGCCAACAGTGTTTTGTTTTTATTTCCTTCTATATCTCACTCTTATGCTTTTTGGCGTTGAGGTGTTTGATTTTCTAAGTCCTGCTGTGTGAACTCAATTTGACAAAACAATTTTTCTATTTTCCTATTTTATATTTATGTATTTGGCTTTTCTTTTGCTGCAATATCTCCACATACAAGATATGTATTTCAATAATGAATATGATTTTATGTATGTGTACGGTTATGTGTTATATGTATGCCTATGTGTGTGTGTGCATTCAAATACAAACATGTATTCAACAGCAATGCCTAAATGCCTAAGAGCTATAGATCACAGAGATAATATTTGATTTAATTATGGTTGTGTTTGTTGAGATTAAGAGGTTGTATTAATACAATTGAGCCCCAAAAAAGCGAAATTTGTTATAATTGAGTTGACGAAACAAGTGCAAAGATTATTTTGAATTTATTCCATCTTTTCGCTCGTCCTTAATAATTAAGTTAAACAAATTTGTTAGATGAATTTAATTGAATTTAAATGAAGGTTAAAAGAATGACAAGTATTTAGGAAAATTTATGTATTTTAGTTTTTATAATGGAATTCTTGGTAAATTAATCTGCATAAGAACTGTTTGAAGAATGGATATAACGAAAAGTATGTGTATAATTTAAGTAAAACATTTTAGGGCAAACAATTTTTTAATCAAAAATTGTTTTTTATAACCTAGACTATCTGAGAGAGAGTAGTACATGCAAATATTTTTATAAAAATTTATTCAGAATTCTTGGAAAATGTAATATGTTTGGTGAATTTGTCATATTTTTTTTAATACAAAATATTGAAAACGTTAACAAAAAAATTTGTGCTTTTATTTCGTTAACAAATTCATTTAAATATTTGTTAAAAATAATAATAAGGCAACACACATATTTTTTAGTGTCAGCATGTTCTGAAGTCGATCCATTCGACCGTTATCTAGTTGTATGGCTAAATTTTCTTTGTTTCGTTTTTAATATCATACCGCAACAACTCTTTACAAATAAAATTTTTGTCGACAATATTGATGAAAAATTTTTTTGTTTGTTACACAGATATGATCTGTGCATGTGTTACTAGCAACTTAAATCCCTTAAAACTGCTAAAATACTGAACTAATATTAATTAGATTAAGAAAGTTCTTTTAAATGGTATAAAATCTTTTAAAATAGGTTTTATATTTTAGTCATAAACTGCGTAACAAGAATCGGCTTGCGTGCTAATATATAAGAAATTTTTATTTTGTTCTAATACCTTTTCGTTAAATTTCCCAAGTCTCAAGCAAATCTGAATATATTATAAAATGTTTTTTACTTAACAAGGAAGGAATGTATACGGCTCTTGAATCGTTGATAGTCATTTGAATATGTTTTGTAAAAAAGCAAAATTATATTTTTTGTCTTTCTAAGTTTGATAAAATCTACAGAAGGGTTAGCTTCTAAACGTTTAATCTTACTTTGCTTACTCTTTAAAATTACAATCAGTATACTCTGTCAAATCATATTTTTTTTTACTTTTAAACAACGCTACCGAATTATCAAAATTCACGTGGAAAATCATTAAATGAAGCTTATATCTGGTAAACAAAATTTCCATCTTTGAAGTGAGACCAATTCACAACAGACGCTAAAAACTTCACTACATGCAGAAACAGACACCGTTTGGTATGATTTGCAAGCTGGTGGCATCATTGGAACTTATTTTTTTTTAAATGAAATTAAAACTAGCTTAGCGGTCAATGGAGAATGTTACGGCACCACAGCTAATAACTTTTTCAGTTCGAAATGTGAATGATGTTGATCTGGGTGTGAAGTGGTTTTTAACAGGATGGTGCTCGCTAGACATCCTTCTATTTTGTGATATAAAAATTTGGCAATAAGTTAATTTCGAGAAAATCAACCTGCCAATTGGCCTCTAAGGTCGAGCGATTAAACATCTCTCATTATATATTAAGATCACTATTTTAAAGTGATAAATCAGCAACAATTGTCGCCTCGAAAAAGTAGGTCAACATTGTATATCCAGCATGAGCTACGTCTAGAATATCGGCATTAAAGATATGCCCTAAATCATTAACACACTTTGTTAATTTATTTTACAGTTAACATTTCCATACCGATTAAATTGAACAATAATCTCGAACTGGACATGCCGCCGCACATTGGAATATTCTGCCAATCTAGCCGGACATTTGGTCAAAAGTGAAATTTCAAAAATTTAAAATTTACGTACGCAGCTCGACAGACAACAAAATTTTGCATTGTTTGGTAAATTTTTAAGACTTTTGCTTGAAATTTGTCGTTTTGAGTTGTCATAATCCTACTACATACTTCTGTTAAGTTTCATTGATCCTAGAAGCACATTGAAATAAGTTCTGCGGTTTTTTAGAGTTGGGACCTTAATAAAAAAAAGTAGAGAAAAATTAAACAGGCTTAGGTGTAATCCACGTAGATAAAATAACAGGAACTGCTTTTGAACGAATTCAGTGACGTTTGAATGACTTATATTTACATATTTACACCCACTAAAAAACGAATTGACGTCATTTTGAAGATTTTACTGATCAGAAACATAACGATAACTAAAAAAAAATTTAACGTCATCTGCATATATTAAAATATTAGAAAATTTGAATTTACGAGGTAAATCGTTAATGAATAGAGAAGCAATCCAACATGAGTTTCTTGTGGTACGTCTGAGAATACATCTATTCTTCTAAAGCAGTTAATTTTTAAACTAACAGTTTGTTTTCTGTTGGGATATTATAAGTATATTGATTTAAGTTTCCTTTTAAGAAGCATATGATTGAATTTATTAAAAGCTTTACTAATATCTGTGTATATCACATTATTTCGCTATTGTTGACGAAATTCACGGTATACTGCAGTTGTAAGATTTGTCGTAGTGCAGCATCCTTTTCAAAACCCATGCTGACAAGTGGATATTAAATTAGAAACTTAATATAACATGTTTTCATAGATGATTTTTTCGAATTGTTTAGCTGTAATTCTTAATTTTGCCATCCCACGACATTTGATTAATATTATCACTTTGATGATTGTAGTGTTTCGTAGCTGAAACTCATTTTAATTTTTTTAATTTTTTTCTGTGTAAATCTCTAAAGAAAACATAGTATAAATTTCATTGCTAAACGGTCGATATAAACAAGCCAGTCAGTTTCTATCTATAACAATACAAAATTAACTTTACCAATTACATATGTATTCTTTTCCCTTTTCCTTATATAAATTTTTTGTTGTTTACGAAACCTCAGCAGTGTTTAGAAAAATGTCCTGTATCATTTAATTTATAAATTTTCTTTCAGTCATCTAGACGAAAAAAAAACTAAAAAAATTTCTGTAGACTAATGGAATATTATATCTAAATGTATATGTATTTGCAAATGGTATGTTAAAAAAAATACATTTAGGAGTTAACTTAAAATCATCTACTAGGCTGAGTTTAGTTGGTTAGATATTGCTTAGTCTATACACGGCTTTTGTCTCTACAGTATTATTTTTCCACTCTTTTTGGTTGCCTTTTAAGTAGTTTTTTCTATTTATTTTTGTTTCACTGATTGGTTTTATTATTTCGTTCTTTTGTTGCTGCCGTCATCGCCGTTGTTCTGTATGTGGTTTTTCTATAATCAAGTGAAAATTCATTCGACTGGATTAAAAGATTAAATGGATTAAGAATCATCATCAAAAGTCTACATGTTAACAGTTTTTCTCTAATATATATTAGTCAGCATGTAAACACATACATACAAATATGTGTACATTAGTAAACGAACAGTGACTTTAATAAATTGCATATGTAAGTATTGTCTTTCACAGTGATTTTTGTTAAGTAAAAGTTTTTTTTTTAGTTTTTGGTTTCATTTATAAATTAAAGCTGCTAAGAACATCACAAGTTTGGATTACAATGCAAAAAATTAAAAATTATTCTGTGACAATAAGTAAAAACTGCTTAAATATATTTAAATGTTGGGATTTTTTTAAATCACTTTAAAGTTTGCTAAAACCCTTTCAAAATCTTTGTTTCAATTACTTTAAAATCTATTCCCCTTATAGCAAAAGGAAATTTTAAAAATTTTTAGTTGACAATACTTCATATCTTTGTTGATAATTTAGTGGCCAAAAAGCACGTTAGAAAGTTCTTGTTCCTTGAGCTGGAAATTAAAATGTTTGATTTAACCTTTAACTACGGAGGTGGTGGTAAATTTTACACCCTCTTTACATTTTTGTTATTTAACTCACTTATGGTTTGCTCTATGAATTTCATTCTCTTAGTATCTTCTCAAAATGTTATTATTATTAACTCAGTAGTGTTTTGCATGCATTTGGTGACGTGTGAGCGCTGGAATGCTGATGCTGGTGTAAAAATTACCACTTGTCCGCGTTTCTGTAATTTTTTGACAACAGCTCAAGGGGAGACTTTTTAAAAAATTTAGCAAGGCAACTAGTCTTACCACATCTACAAAGACGTCAACACAATCAAAGACTTCCTCGGATATTTCGAAGCATAATTGGCAAAATTTTAGGCCCAGATTCCGTAGCTCCACCTCCAGTATCGTCTAATCCTGGAACTCGGAAATTATGCTGCATATGCCCGAGCAGACTTAAACGTAAAACAACACACGTTTGCTTGCATTGTAATGAGCCAATGTGTATGAGTTGCAGCAAACGTTTATGCGTACATTGTGCAAATACGGAGTCTAATGAATAAAAAAACCTGGATGAAGGTCGATCCGTACTTTTTACAATTATAATATTTTATGTGTTCCCTTTTATTTTATTATTATTTTATACTATTTGGCTGTGAAAATTGCCCTTTATGTTTTTCTTAAAATTTTTGATTTCGTTTTTTTTTTAATTAAAAATGTACTGTTTTTTTATGTTAAAAAAAAGCTGTGAAATAAAGTGCCTGTTATGTTAACCAAAGAATTATCAACTTTTTATTTTGTTACGGCTTTAACTTTGGAAACGTTGTCTGTTAACTTAAAAAAGCAAAAACTTGTATAAAAATTTTGTTTTCTTAAAATTTTTCGTAAAATTCAAAGGGGTAAAATTTACCACCACGTCACTGGCTATGTCCAAAAGTTTTACCTCCGTAGTTAAAGGTTAAAAAAACTTCAAACTTAAACTTGAATGTTAAAACGCTAGATTATTCCTCTAAATCTGTTCATTCAATGTTAAACTTTTTATTAAAATCAATACCTTAAGTCTACTTAATCATCGCTATTTTGATATGTGTACAGGAGTAAGAGAAAATCTACATGTGGCCAGAACATAACAACCACTTCCGCCACCAGAAAAAGTTGCAAGCAGTACACGGGAATTTATATTAATACAGAGGATAGAGATTCGAAATCACTTATACATGCACATTAATATATTTAAAAATATGTTTACATGGATAATTTCATACATATGAATATCAAATATTTAAAAATACGTCACATATAAATGATAAGAAGACCAAAGCAATGGTTGAATGATTTTTAGTCATCTGTTATACAATAGTTAAACAGTCTTTCAAATTATTATTATGGTGTCAGACGGTTCGATGAATTAAATCTTAAACAACTAAATAATAACAAGCAAAAAAGCTATTAAATTTAAACATTCTGGATTGGTTTAAGTGTAAGAATACTTCACAATTAAAAAAAATTGGTAGAGAACAATATTTTATTTTCTCTTTAAAATTTATAAGAAATTATGGTGAAACTTTGAAAACAATACTATTTATATTATACAATATAATTTTTATTTCATTTCTTAAAAAATTGTAATTGAAGATTATGTAAAAGACTGTTATACATGAAACATAACTGCACCGAAAAAAAAGATTGACCTAAAACTAAGTTTGGCATGAACTTAATTTTAGTTTATTGAATTTCCTAAAAATAAGTCCAAATTAACTTAAATATAAAAAATTTAACTTCATATAAACAAATTGTACTTGATAAAAGTTCACGCAAAATTCTGACTAACTTAAAAACAGTTCATAAATTTCCTTAATTGTACATACTAAAATAAAGTAAATGGTTTTTAAATTAATTAAAATTTTTCAGACCTACAGTAAAAATATCTTAATATTGAGGTATTTCCATACTTAAAACAAGTAATAAGATTTTTGTATTAAATGTAAAAAATTTAGTTCATTGCTTTCTTAAATCTAGTTAATGCTTTTTTATTAACTTAAAATAAGTATGTTTCATTCTTTACTTTAAGTACAAATTTACTTTCAAATAAAGAAAATATATTTGACTATACTACCATTGGCTTAATTCTAGTAAAGCGTACACTTGGTAAAATTTACTTAAATTAAAGAAAAATTTCATTGATATAGTATGATTAAAAAAAAACATATGTATGTAAATATCAAAAATATGAGCAAATATATTGTATGCATGTATTAATAAATATGTATATGTATTTACTTCTGCCAATAGTTGTTTTTTAAATTTTAGTTAATTCGTACTTGTTTTAAAAACAAAATGTTATTATTAAGTACAAAATCTTTAAAATGTATATCAGGAATGGGAAGTGCAAATCAAAACTAATGAAAATGGTTAATATTTGTATGTTTTAAAACTTTCAATTGCTACTAAAAATTTAAACTTGTATAATGGTATAGAATGGTTTAATAGCAAAAATAAAAGCAATAATAAATTAAATACTTAATGCATAATTTTTGATTTTTGTACTTTTATAGCACAAAAATTTTTTATTTTGTTATTAACAGAAATCTATAATATTTTTTTTATATAAAACAAAAAGATTTTTTATTATTGAAAAGACCTTAAGCTTAAAAAACTATTATATATTATAATAAAAGGTCAAAGAAACTAATAAGTTTTAACAGAAATCGCTATAGAATAATATTTTTAACTAAAATATATATATATATTACTTTCTTTGTGCAACTTCTATTTGCTATTAATTTATTTTCTTAAATTTAGTCTTGCAATGGAATCCTAAGTATGTCTACATTACGAATAAGATTTTTAACTTCATTAACAGTAAATTACATGAGAAGGGGCGTTGAAGTAGGCGTGTCAAAGTAATTTTTGCTGATAAACTCAACTTCAATATCCAAAATTTTTATCCATAGAGAAATTAATCGAAATTAATATAAATTTTAAATATGCCGTAAAATAAGCTGTGCGGTATAATTTTCGTACATTTTATCTATAGATTTAAGAAACGTTCATAAAAAGATGTTGTTTTTACTCAGGAAATATACTTCTGAAATTTAAATGCTCTATGCCAATGCGTTTAGGCACAATCGCATTTTATTCGATGTAGGATATTATTACATATTACTGAAAAAACATAAATCATCACTGTGTTTTTGTAATGTTACCATGCAAAGTAAGGCAGATTAAATTTAGTCACTACACAGAAAATTAAGATCTACAAAGCCGTTAGCCAGTCTGCAATATGCAAATGCATATTATATTGCTCTTAAAGCAAAATTTGTTTCGCGCCCATACATAAGTTTACTACTTGCTAACTTTCTTATACAATTTAAATTGATTAAATATTGTAATTTCGCAGTATTCTATATGTAAACTTAGATATCAAAGTACCTTCATCCAAAATTTATCAAAATCAAGTTTTTTTGAGTTAATAAAGTTCAGTGGGGCAGAATGACAGATATTAAAATTTGTATTTTGTATTATAAATTGCAGATTTAATTTGGATTTTGTTAAAATTGCTGTAATATGACAAATTATCCAAAAATTATTCAAAACTTTTATCACTTTAAAACTATCAAAATGTTTGTTTTTTAATGATTAACCGGAAAGTTGCAACGCTGATACAAACAAATCTTTTGCTTAATTTACTACTTTTAGACTACTTTAGACGAATGAAATTATAAAAAATAATAGTCTCCATACAAATATATTAATTTTGACTGTTTGTGGTCTGCAGACTGCCGTCGTCTATGTATTTAATTCATATTAAAACAATTACATTGATATATACTTTTCCAGCCCCGATGTAAGCATTTTAGTTTTGATATACATAAATGAAAAATAAATAAAAAACGGAAAAAATTAAAAAAAAGCTAAAAATATAAATAAGAAATTGTGAAAAAGTGCAAATAGTGAATTTAAAGAAGGTAAGTAAAAAATGAATTTAAAAAGTGTTATTTTAAGTTAATTTAGTATAATTAGTTCAAATTGTTCCAGGTTTGTAAAAAAAACCGAAGTCGGTGTTAAAAATTTGCCGGTGACACCGCCAATTATTTCAAGAGCCACCGGCGTTTACAGAAAAAAATGGGCGGCGGCTAAAAGCTTAATTAATTTATCAAAAATTGTAAGTGTGTTTTATGTAGAACTTTTGGAAAAGTTTAATTCATTTAGAAATTAATTTATTTATTTTCGTTTTAAAAATAATTTTCAAAAAAAAAAGTTAATTTAAGCGATTTTCATTAAATTCATTATATCGCTTTTTTACTACATTAGTGCCATACATCAAAAATTTCATATTTAAAACCTAGTGCCAAGAAAATTTCAAAAGGCCACACTACGTGATAATGAGATGCTTTTTCTGAAATAATTAATACATTATTAATTGCATAATTTTTTATTGATAAAAAATTTTATCATTATCAAAACTTTGTTTAAAATAAAAAATTTTACATATAAATCTCCTTTGTATATAAAAATGTTATTTCTCCTTTTTCAAATATGTGATATTTTAAAAGTAATTTAAAAAGTAAAATTTTGAAAATTTTTTGATTTTTTTAAGTTTAAAAATTAAAATAGTTGAGCTTCAGTAAATAACTTTGGTTTGCTTTTAATTGGATCTGTTTGCTGTAAGATTCAGAATTTACATTAGGCCATTGAATTATTGGTTTAAAGGATTGTAGATGCAGGTCAAAGCACAATTGCTCTTATCGATCCCCATTTATAATCTCGCAAGAGGATAAGCGAATACGCATTTTAGTTTATTATACTGTTTTCATTTATCCAATATTTTGTTAAATGCATTTGTTTATTTCAATGAGCCAATTTCACAAATGTGATTGGTAAATATATGGTAGCATATAACAGACCATAGCAAAGCTGGTTTTCCTAACCCCAAATTATTTTTCTGTAGAGTAACCTCTAAGTACATAATTTTAAATTTTAAACTTGAAAAATATCACTTGTAAAATCGTTTCTAATTCTTCATAAAAGAAAATAAAATATATACATATGTACATATTGCTGAAATAAATCCCATTTTATTTTATTATTATCAATATTAGTTGTAACATCCTAGCAGACACTTAAGTTTTATCTCAAATTAAAAATATTTTACTAAATACTAAAAGCTTTTAACGTATTCTATACGGTTTTTTTCGTTTTCAGAGCTATAAACATTTATTTTAAAGTATTTTTTATTTTTTCAGATTTAAGAAAAGTTGTGTTCAAGCAAAAACTTTATGCCTTGTTAAGCCAAGTTCCCGAAAATCTTTTGAATGTACCCGAAGAAAAACATTTATCAAAACATGTATTTAAGATTTCAAAAAATATAGAAAAATATAAAATATAAAAAATAAACAATTTGTACTAATTAAGGCCGAAACCACTCTTTTAACTTCAAACAATTAATTTTACCAACTAAAAAATAAGATATGTAAATATGTATGTATATTTAAAAAACTATTCAAATCTATTTAGTCTGTTAATAAATAGAAAAGTAACAAGAATTAAAAGTCTTTATTAAAGGTGTATGTACTGAAAGAAAGTTAGATTTTACTAAGAATTAGTTCACTGTTCTTCATATAATAAAAGTTTAACTTAAATATGGAAATAACTTCTGTTATTTAAATTAGTTTTGCATACTTTAAGTTGATATTTGTACTCAAATATAATACTACTTTCTTAAAAATAACACAAAATATACTCAAATTAAGTTAACGTCCTTTACTAAATAATAAGAATTTTTTGACAGTTTAAAATAAAACTTCATAATATTATGTACAACCATGTACTAAAATTGAAGAAATTTGTAATAAATAATAATCGTAAAAACTTTATTAAAGAAAAATTTAACTTGAAACAAGTTAAATATTTTTTAAAAATAATAAAAACAACTTTATTTAAGTTAAAAGCGTTCCTAAAAACAAGATAAATTAACTATATAATGCTACCATACTCATAAATTTTTAACTTAATATTAGAAAATTTTATTAAGTTTGTGTAAAAAAAGTGGTCAGTTGTAGCAAAAAATTTACTTATTTCTTAAAATTGTGGATAAGTAAAAAGTATAATTAACTTTATCGTAGTAAAAATTTACTAATTTCTAGTTAATTATATAAAATTATTTATACTATAATTTAGGAAAACTATAAACTTCGTTTAAGCTTTATTTTACTTGGAGCCAAATCATTACCGAATTTCTTTAATTTTAGTAAAATTTACTTAAATTTAGTAAACTTTTTTTTGAGTGTGTACTGTCAGCAATATTGCTGGCATATGCCGCCACTTACAAAATTATAGCATCTTACAAATATTAAAATCTTTAAACAAAATTTTCCATTGAAACCTAGTTAATAACAAACTTTATATTAAACTTTATAAAAAATTGTCTCTAAATTGTACAAAAAAGTTTTCTGTAAAAAGAAAAAATTTTAAATATGTAAGTATATTCTATAAATGGGAAATTTATTAAAAAAAGATAATTAATAACAAACTTTTCTATAATAAAAATTTATCAAATATTTTATCTGTAAGAAGAATATTTATTAAAACTGTTCTATAAACAAAAGATTTTTGAATTTTTTTAAAGAAAGCTTATAAACAATTTACTATAGAACAAATTAATCAAAAATTTTCTGTAAAAATAATATTTATCATAAATTCTATCTTATTAATGAAAGTTTTGCATGAATTATGATTTTTTTTTTCAAGGGACGCTGATGAAAGTTTTCTATAAAAGAAAAACTATTAAAAATTTTCTGTAAAAAGGATATGCGTCAAAAATTATTTGTAAATAGAATATTTATAAGAAATTTTCTGTAAAAGAAAATGTATCAAAAATTTTGTCTTAAAGTTAAAAGTTTATCAAAAATTTTCAATAAAAAAAATTGATCGAAAATTGTCTTTAAAAGAAAAAATTTTTTATAATAGAAAAAATTTCCTATTGGAAAAAATTTATCAAAATATTTTAATAAAAAGAAATTATCAAAAATTTTATATAAAAAAAAATTATTAAAAATTTTCTAAAGAAGAAAATTTATCAAAAATTCCCTATAGAAGAAAATTTATCAAAAATTTTCTATAGAAGAAAATATATCAAAAATTTTCTATAGAATAAAATGTATCAAAAATTGTCTATAAAAAAAATATTCAAAAATTTTCCATAAAATAAAATTTATCAAAAATTGTCTATAAAAGAAAAAATTTTCTATGGAAGGAAATTTATCAAAATTGTTTTTAAAAAAATTATTAAAAATTTTCTGTAGAAGAAAATTTATCAAAAATTGTCTATAAAAGAAAAAATTTTCTATAATAGAAAAAATTTTCTATTGAAGAAAATTTATCAAAATATTTTTATAAATTTTATATAAAATTTTTAATAATTTTCTATAGAAGAAAATTTATCAAAAATTCTCTGCAGAAGAAAATTAATCAAAAATTTTCTATAGAATAAAATGTATCAAAAATTGTCTATAAAAGAAAAAATTTTCCATGGAAGGAAATTTATCAAATTGTTTTTAAAAAAATTATTGAAAATTTTCAGTAGAAGAAAATTTAATTAAAATTAATCAAAAATTTTCTATAAAAGAAAGTTAATCAAACATTTTCTATAGAATAAAATTAATCAAACATTTTATATAGAAAAAAAATTTATCAAAAATTTTCTATAAAAAAATATTTATCAAATTTTTTTTTAAAGAAATATATCAAAAATTTTCATCAAAAGTTTTATGTAAAAATTAGTAAATTAGCAGAAAAATTTATAAAAAATTTTCTATTAAAAGTAAATATGAATATATTGGCAATTTAAATAACAACTGATAGAAGAATTTCTTCAGAAATTATATCTAAAAGTAAATCTATCAATAATAGTGCATTTTTATTAAAAGCAAAATGATCGGATTTGTTTAGTAATCAAAAGTTTAAAAAATTGCTTTTAATAAAATTTTTATCACTTTATATTCATACTTCAAGCCATACCCTCTTCTGCCTTAGTGAAAAGTAATAAAACATTTTTGTACTAAAACCATACATGTACTATGCTTACTTAAGTGTATGTTTGTTTTTCAATGTATACAAAATACATTGACAGCATGTTGTATTCATGGACATGTCATAGGCTTAAGGACGTATGCATTTTGTATGCAATAATATTGGATTACTTACACATATCAGTGGTTGCCACTGAAGTGGGTGGCATAACACTCACAAGCTCGTACATTAAAGTGTATTTATGCTGCTGTTTTTGCTTTTAGTTTAAAACCAATACTTTTTTTGCATTTGTTATATATTTAGAGTTTTTATTGTAGTTGTCAGTTAGGAAGCCTTTTAAAAGCATTTTTTGTTACGTGTAAAGATGTTTTTTCTTCTTCTTATTAACCTTTAACAAATCATTGATGACCGACCATGTTATTTCAGCTCTTGCTACTGCAGATGAATACGATGATGTTGATGGCGATAAGAGCGACTACAACTACATTTGTTTTTTTTTTGTATTTCATCTATTTTAGTTTGTAATTTTTTTTTTCTTTTGTGTAGAATATTTCTTTTCAATAAACACAACACATCCATTTATTAATGAAAAATCTTTTTCTTTTGTGAAAAAATGTTCAAAAGGTTATTTGTTTGTATGGGTGTGTGTGTGTGACTAAAAGAGTTTTTTTTGCTAGTTTTGTTCGGTCTTTGTTAAGTTTGTTTGCAGTGATGACATGTCATAACATTTTTACTCTTGTAGTGATAAAGATGTACAATTCTTGTTTTTCATATTGAAATCCAATGAAGTAGAGAAATTTGTTTGGGTCATGGTTGTGGTGGGGAAGATTGTTGGGGAGTATTTCAGTATAGGAATAATGTGTTTTACTTTAATGCAAAAGGAGGGTATACCGAGTTAAAATAAAGATTTCTTAATTTTATCTAAATGTGTCATTTTGTTATGTTAAATAATATCTGCACTTTTAGCTACTTATAAATATGCAAATTGATATCAATATCCCTCCTTACACAGTCATGTAAATCTTTGTTCTACTGCAAACAAAATTATAAACAAAGGCTCAAGTGTTTGCTATAAACTTAAGCCATAAATCCTTTTTTGCATTAATTTTCTCGCGGCAAGTGTTATCGTTTTAAAAATAAAACCCAATTTATTGAAAAGCTCTTTAAAATAAATTGAATTAAAATAAGGTTTCCTTAACACGCTTAAAAAAATATAACAACATCAAATAGAGATTTCCATAAGCTTATACGTATAAGTTTAACACCCACATTTTGTTAAAGTTTTTTAATGGAAAAGAAAATACGAACATGAAAAATATAAATATTTTCCCACACGTTTTTGTTAATAGTAAAAAAGGAAACTAAAGAAAAAAAACACACACACAAAAAAAACCTTTAGAAAAAAAAGGTGTGCAAATACCAGATAAGCAACTAAAAATATAAATTTTTTATTTATTCTCTGCTAAAAGAAAAAGGTGGCGAAATAAAAAATATATATTTTTAGCTAATTCCCAAAAATATGTAGGACTATTATGTTCAAAGCATAAAAAACAAACACAAACATACATAAATTTAAGTGTTAAGCAAAAGAAAAGTTTTTTTTTTTTGATTTAAGCTTCCGATGGATGTGATGCGTAACATGTATGTAGATGTATATTCGTATACATTTGTACTATGGAATATGGGACACAAAAGGGTCCAGGACCAACTAAATGTATGCATAGTAAAGTTATCAGGCATACATTAAGTGTTCCCTTATTCTCAATTATGAAATTATGGATATTCAAGGGGCAAACTGAATATTGCCATAATATTCAAGATTTATTTCATGGGCTGTTTATATAATGAAATCTAAACTGACTAAGACAGTTTGAGCATTGTATGGTAGCCATAGTTTCTGTTATGGGTGACTTGTGATACACTTTTTATTTCTACAAAAAGAAGACTAAATATTTACCCCTATTTTCATAAAAAATTTTTAGATTTATCCAGGGTTTATAAAATAAATTTTAGGTATAAATTTTATTCAGTAATAACCATTCTTTCAACCCTTCATAAATTGAAAAATTTGTTATTGAGACGGAGACTAAATTTGAAGAACACAACTATTAAATAATGTATTATATTTAACCCTATTATTACACGTTTTTGCTTAAAAAATTATCCCCTGAAATGCATAATTCTATTTCAAATTACTGTCATATTTGAATAAGTAATATACGTCTGTCTCTCTCTAAATTTGCCAAGTAATATTTTTTGTCAAAGTTAAGATTGCAATTTGCAAAAGAATTTTGTATTGAGAACCTCTTCTAGAGCCAATATTGATTACTATTGATCTTTGCTAAAGTCGCTTCGTAACTTCACCTGCGGATCATTAGAAAGTCATTTTTAAGTTTTGCAAATAAATTAAAACTTTTAAATTCACAACAAATAAAGTATATTTTGAATGCGGATCTAGTCTATATTAAACTATGTTCCATATTGAGAGGTAAATATTAAGAATCTTCCTTCAACTATTTATTGAGTATTATAGTGTATACAACAAATTTTTGTTTCGTTTCAAAAATTTCGAATACTTCTTTATTTCTTTTATTAAAAAAATTGCTGCTGTAGGGCATCAATTGCTCACCAAAGCGTATGATGAATGTGTTTTATTGGTTTTGATAAGCGAGAGATTGTTTGTGTGGTTAAAAAATGGTGATTTTGACACCAAAGACAATGATCACCCAGGCCAGCTAAAAATCAATTTTAGACCAAGAATTTGAGAAATTACTGTTAAACTCAACGAAAGCTTGATAGTTCATTGGAAGGTTTCTAAAGATCAATTTTAAAATGTTTGCAAGCAGTATCATTTATCCAATAGTAGAAAAATTGGCTACATTACGAATTAAAGTCGCTAAAGCTTTGAAAATGATTTTGCATATTTGGCATTCTGCATAAACGCTATAAAAAAACCGTTTTGACACCTAATTGATCCATTACGCTAATACGAAGGTTAAAAAATAGCATGTGAATCCACCCAACCAGCTGAATCGATACAAAAGCCAAATATTTATGGCGCTAAAGTAGGGACCAAAAAGACACTTTAAAAAGTGAGCAGCTGAATTCCTTCCCAAGCATCATAAACATCCTGTACCGAATGCAGTCAATAAGAAGCAACATAAGTTATTCAAGTTTTGCGGAGGTAAGACCTTTGTTCAGCTTAAGCTTCAAAATTTTTCTTGGTTCTTCTGTAATGACCGCCAATAAATTACAAAACTATTATTACATACGACTTTTGTAAGGTTTTCCTAAGCGTAAATTCACGACTCGTCACCTGTTGCGATATCCTACACATGTCTTGAAGCACCGCAATTTTTTTCTGATTATGTTTTTCTACAAATCGACATGAGTAACTTTTTGGGCGATAATCAAATTTTGCAGATCCAACGCTAACAAATCTTTTTTAAATTAAAACGTTCATGAAATATTTAATATTTTTGGTTGTCTCAATCTTTCGAAAAGTTACGTGACGATTTTGCAGTATCATTTCATGCACAGGATTAATGATTTTTGGAACAACACCCAATTTCGTATGACTCTTACGAAGCTCGTCGTTGAGCGACCTATGGTCACGATTAAACTGAGTAAACCATCGATAAACACTGGCCTTTATATATATATATATGTTCCTCTAACTCCCACTGGAGCATAGGGCGCCAAGGAATTTTTTACGTCATCTTTGGCAGTTTCAGTTGGGCAAAAGCACTTGATAATAGTAATATTTCTGATCTTAAATGCAAAACGAGCTATCAGTATTCGGTCAGACACAGGCTTTCAGCTAATTAGACTTTTCAGAGCATTTTTTGCAACCATCAATCCAACACCAGATTAATGGTTGCAACCAATCTCTTTTCCCGAATATAACATGTTTGTTTGGGAAGTAGGGGATGAAAATTCTCCTGAGCCTGTCCATCGCACTTTACTGAATCCTAAAATAGCAATACCATACCTACTCATTTCACGTTCCACCTGCAAGTATTTGGAGTTCATATTAGCACTGATGTTATCGCTGTCCCTTAGGGTTCTTACGTTCCAGTGTCCAATCATAGTCCTTGTTCGATATGCAAAGTTCGTCATCAAAGGTTTCGGTTTATCATTTAGAGGCTGTTTGTTTAGCAATTCATTAGCAACGAAGTTTTCGGAAAAGTGGATTGCTAGTCCTCCTGTCTTAGATTGGTGATAGGGCTGCTATCTTCGCGTCCAATCCCACGTTTCATTCATGCTTCAGCACTGTTGTTGATTTAATTTATGTCAAAAATGTTTAAAAAATAAACGCACGAAAATTTTCACAATTTAAATAAATTTTTGCAGCCGACGTGAATTCTTCAAGTTATTTTAAGCAACACAAAAGCATTCGTACGTTAAAAGGTTCTGAGTACGTTTATAGTTAAAAATATCTAATTTTACTAAAAGAACGTCAACTGGAAGATTGTAGCTCTGTAGTTGCCCGTTGCCGAAATATAAAAGCAACCTTTGTAAGTCTTAAAAATAAATACCGCACAGAAAAATTTGCTGAAAATTTTTGGAGTTGCTTAGAAAATTATCTAGAAATCCATTTTCATTGAAAGCTGGCAATTATTTTAGTGTTTTGTGCAAGAAAGCAAATTTAATTTGAATGATTTAGATTGCAGGCAATTTATGCGGCGTAAACCAAAATCCGAATTTAATTTTAAAAATAAAAAAGCTGTGAAGCATGGAGAATTGGAGCCCTTTAATCAGCAATTTGCCTTTTATAGACTGTAAAATGCACCAATTTGTCTATATCAACATTTTAAAGCTGAATGTAAATCATAAAGCAGAATATTTGTTTATTGGGAACAACTTTGTTTTTAATTAAACCATCGCACACGTTAGAAATTGCAATGACATGGTTATTTTATAACTGCCCCAAACTAATCGAAAACGAAGGCCTAACCTAAATTAAATTGAGAAAAAAGTGCGATAAAACAAAAACAAAATTCATTTTAAATTGAGAACCTTTGAGCAGAACAAATTTTTCTCATAAGTCCTGTAGAAGGAGGGATTTTAGAAGTTTAGAACTTTAAAGAGCAGGAAATATGCCAAAACTTGATCAACTTCCCAGTCCTTGCAAAAGATATACAACAAAATATTATTTTTTTGAATTTTGTATTAAAAATATTTTGTCCGATTATTCATTCAGCGATAAAAATTTATTTATTTTTATTGGTGTCTTTAAAGTAAAGCTATCGTTAGAAAAATGATTGTGGCACATTATTATCGGCAGACGAAAGTGTGTGAGGTGTAAATAAAATCGAAAAGGCAAACGCCTAAAAAATAAAAATTTAATTTAAAAAAAAAATTCCTATTGTGATAGTCAATTTTAAATTTTTAAATTATTTTACTTAAACTTAAAAAAAAAAATTACTGTCTTTTCTTTATCAGCTTTCATATTTGTTTTCTCTGTTTGTAGTGATAAGCCATTTGACTACCTGACAAAGCTTAACTTAATGCTTCATGTTTCAATTATTCTTTCATATTTATCTTTAGTACACCTTTAGTCATTTGTCTGTTTTTTTTTTTTTTTTTGCAAAAATTCACACCTTAGAACTTTTAATAAAGCAAAATAGCCCAGAGGAGATTATAATAAAATATGACAGTAAATGAAACGATTACGTTCATATTTCAGACAGAAATACACACACATACAAACCCACATTATTTTTATTAAATACATGAATGATTATCTTCTTAACCATTTGCATACATGCTCCCGTCGTATATGAGAGTGCCCAGCAGTATTACATTTCTTTATTTTGTCGTTATAGATAAACCAGCAAAAAATTTAATTTAATTAGTTAGCATGTGTTCAAAGATGACTGCGTGGTTTAGTATTTGAATTTTTATCAAATTTTTAGGGATCGACGAGAGCAACAGAATCTTTTGGAATAAACCCATTAATCAAGGGGCCAAAACTATTAAGCACCTACTTGCCTAATTTTTGTCCATTTTATAGATATTTAAATGCTTTAAAACCCTCCTTGTACAATATATATGAACAAATATTTTCAAAATTTCTTAAATCAAAAATATCAAAAATTACTTTATTCGCAGGACATTTTTTTAAAAAATAAATATATTTTATAATTAGTTTTTAAATTATATATTATTTCCCGTATTGATATAAGACATTTAGTTCAACGTATGGAATAAGGCAGTGTTGCTTATTGTCGCCCTTATTATCGTTATCGATGAATTCTCTAGACGGGTCACTGAAAATAGAAACAAAGATATCGTAAGGAATCCTTTGAATACCATTGAGAGATTATAATCCTTAGATTATGCTGATACCAAGTGTGAGATGACTCACCGTTTTACGGATATGTAACAGAAATTGAGTGACCTAGAAATTGAGTTGACTAAAATCAGTCACTAAAACAATTCACAGAAAACTAAAGAAATAAGAATAAATACAACCCGAAATGAACAGCTCCAACTTCAAGGGTGAACAGTGGAACAAGCTAGTGAATTTTAGTATCTATGTAGATCAGTAACTGCAGATAGAGGCACTTCATAAGAGGTCAATGTAAGAGTTCGTAAGGCGATTGGTACATTAGCCAAGTTAAATTCAACTTCTTCAATCTGCCGACAAAGGTCAATATCTTAAAATCTTATGTAATATCAGTTTTGTTGTGTGGTTGCCAAACATGGTTTGTAACTGGAAGCATGCAAAATAAATTGTGCGATTTCGTAAACAGATGTCTCCTTAAGATACAACGAATATATCTTAAATGTTCAATTATGGGAGAGTACCCATTCAAATGATATAAATCTCGAAATCCTTAAAAGAAAATTTGGATGAGGCACATGCTTCGTATACCACCTAATAAAGTTTTCTTTCAAAAAATTATAGGATATGAGCAAAAACCCACGACCCCCTCGATTTTTTTTCACAAAAACAACATATTTACATACATAAAAACGTGTATATTGGTTAGAGTAAACGTGGCATCGAGTCCCAGCTGAGCCAAAAAAAAAAAAAAATTTATATATTTTTTTTTATTTTTTTTAATATATTACATATTTTTGCTTATCCTATAATCATCAAGGCAACAAAGTAAGGGTAGCCCAAAACTAACATTGCGCAGATCAACCCCAAATGAAATTAATAAACTATCCGAATACCTTGGCAGGACTTTTACCAATATTACAGATTTAAAGACTTTAGCACAACGAAGACAGCGATTGAAGCATATCGTAGACAGCCTATGTCCAACTGAGAGGCTGTGCGGAATCACCCAATTCCTACACTGATTTCTACAATGAAGGAATTGATAGTCTAATCAGTATTTTTACTGATCGGCCTCGAACTCAAAGAGGTTTGGAAAAATCTTTGACGATGAAACTAAAGAGGCTTAGGAGTGAAAATGGTCAAAGGGCTGCATCACACGCTCTTAATGGATGGATTCTTTTGAAATCCAGTGAAGGAATTGTTATTAGAGTATTAAAGTTTTTTTTTAAACTTAAAATGACGCCTTTTTTATTTATATAGAATTTATTAAGATAAAGTATTTTAAAGTGGCATCACTGATTTCAATGCTAAGCGATGTAGCAGTCAATGCTTATGAACTTTTAACTATATTTTTCTTACAAATTTATTTAACATAAATTAAATAAGCCACTTTACTGGGTTACTTTTATAACAATAATAAAAAGGCTAAACTGAAATCAGATTCATAAATAATCTTTACATGGACTGCATTTTACATGTATAGAGTATGTACATACTTATATGTTTAAACACAATCACACTTATTTATATAAGCTTCAACTTAAACATACACTAAAGTGAATCTATATAAACATACATGATTTTTCTTATGTATTTATTTGTTTATATGTATGTGAACATTTGATAGTGTTGTATGATACAAGTATATACATACAAATATAAACAAGTAAGAGCGCTATATTCGGCCGTGTTGAATCTTATATACCCTTCACAACGTGTAAATACGTACATACATATAAAAAACATACATATATAAAAACATCCCATTGTAAAATTATAAATTTACGTATGTATGTTTAAAAAAAAATAAAAAAAAAATTAAAAAAAAATTTAAAAAAAAAATTAAAAAAAAAAATTTTAAAAAAAACTTAAAAAAAATAATTAAAATATATATAACAAATATAAAACAAAAAAAAAATTAAAAAAAAAATAATAAAAATATAAATAATATATTAAATAAAAAATAAAAAAAAATTTAAAAAAAAATATAAAAAAAAATTTTTTTTTTGGCTCAGCTGGGATTCGATGCCACGTTTTCTCTAACCAGTATACACGTTTGTATGTATGTATGTTGTTTTTGTGAATAAAAAATCGAGGTGGTCGTGGGTTTTTGCTCATATCTCAGTTGTTTATGTACCGATGTTTCTGATTTTCAATACCGTTCTACTCCCGAATATTTCTGATATTTTAATACCTCACTTGGGTCCAAGCGATATCGGGGGGCTTCAAAAAGTTGATTTCAACATACACACGGACAGACGGTCAGACGGACAGACGGACAGACTGACAGACTGACAGAGCTTAATCGACTCCCCTATTCATAAGCTTTTAGAAAATATATACTTTACGGGGTCAGAAATGAAAATTGTAGAAATTTCACACGGAATGACAAACCTATATATACCCTTTTTCACTGTGTGAAAGGTATAAAAAGGTTAAGTGGGAAAAGTGATGTAAATTGAGTCACGTTCTAACAATCACAGCCATCGTTGTCGTCTCACACTCACGCTACTAATCAATACACAGACGTTAATGTTCTGCTTCATATAAATATTTTCAGAATGCGCGCGTGTGTTTGTTTAGTCCAGTATATTCAATTCAGTTGGTTTTTTATTCATGTCATCTACAATTGCCAACATGTTTAATGTTTTATACCATAAATGCTCTGATTCAAACTTTGAATTTGTTTTATTTGTTTTTTGTTTTTTTTTTTTACTTTTTTCCACATTTATTTACTTTATTTCATTTATTATTTTTGATATTGAACTTTGACACTAGAGCACAACAACAGCTGAAATGAATAAGAAAACGGCAACATTACAAAATTTTATAAATTATTGAGCCCATTTAATAGAATTGCAAATGATTATTTTGTTTACGTTTCACACTCTCCTTTTATCTTTCGCTCTATGTATATGTGGCAGATTTTTATGAAATATTGAACAAATTTAACAAAATGCGAGTCGATATTGAAAGATTGCCTTTGCTGTTTGGAATATTAAGTATGCAGTCAGTACTTGTGCTAAACACAAGTGTCATATGGGAGAAAAATATTTAAGTGGCAATTTAAGACTCAGACTTTTAACAACTTGTTGTTTTTTATTGTCCTGCACTTTAATGTACTTTTTGTACTTGTCTCCTCTAGGGGTCATGTCGATATAATGGTGGATGATTTTGTAGTCAACATTAGCGAAATTAGAAATTCTGAAATTAAAAATATTTAATCTCTAACGCCCAAACTCAAACACACAACAATTTTTATTATTTTTTTTTATTAAATTAATTATCATATTAAGTGTAGTTTTTCTTAAAATATAAAGAAAACTGTATATCAATTTTAATACATTTCACAAAAAGTTCACCTCGACATAAAAATTTAACGCCAAAGTATCAAGAATAACAGTTTTACAAGCAATTTAACAAAAGAAATTACATTATTATAATAGAGTTGCTGTTACGTTTTTATCTTCTCATGTTAAATTACAATTATTGAGTTAGGTCATTTCAACTTGTGACCAACGATATAAAACAACATGCATGTTTCCAAACCAAAGTTAAAAAAAATTTTTTTTGCAATCAAAAGTAGGATTTTTTGTCGTACAGTAACAAAATTATGTCTAGAGAATTTAATCTTATTTTGGAAAGTATTCATTTCAAGATATAATTATTATTGTATTTTTTGTTAAATACTTTTGTGGCAAGTGATTGTTTTATATTTAACACAGTTATTGCGATATTTCCTTAGAACATGTTT
This sequence comes from Phyto melanocephala, assembly GCA_941918925.1. NCBI lineage: Eukaryota > Metazoa > Arthropoda > Insecta > Diptera > Rhinophoridae > Phyto > Phyto melanocephala. Next base: position 113,854,731 of record OW799236.1, read on the forward strand.
ATTATTTTTTTTTTGAGGTTTAATTTTTTGCTAAGTAAGAGTAAGAGGTAAATTCGGGTGTCCCAGTTAAAGCGCCGGACTTAAGTTTGTCACCATTTTGCTAATAGGTATTATATCATGATTTTTTGGCAGTTGATAAGTACAAACCACTCATTTTAAGATTTTGTAGAAGTATTTTAACAAACATCTCTGGCCTTACCTGAAAAAATTATTTTTTTACACGAAATACGCATTGATTTAATTATGGCTTACAGTCAATCAGCAAATCCATGCTACTGCGCATGATTCCGTGCCTTGACTTTTTATACCAATTGAATCCTGTATGCATGAATATGTAGAACTTTAACCAACTACCTGCAGAGTATTTTTGGAAATATTTATTTTCCCTAACTGCGGAAATATTTTCGAGTGACTATGGTCTTCTAATCTGCCAGCCTAAATTTGGTCTCTAATTTTTTATCTAAATGGCACATGGTTGTGATCGAAAACTTGACGTACATGAGGAACTGTCTTATTTGCTCATCACTATTGTAATTTGTTTGACAATAATAAAGCGTAACTGTGCTGAATATTTCTCTATAACATAAAAATATGTGGTCTGTTCATGACAACTGAAAGCAAAATTACCGTAAAACATTTGTTCACAAACTCAAAACTCAGATCCAGCGCTCTTTCTTGGACACCCGATACAAGAATGAAACATTTGACGTCAATAGCTTTTGTAGCAAAACAATGACCCTTAGAGAACAAAAATTGATATAGAAGATTTTCAAATCTGGCTGTAGCTGCTGAAAACACAACGAAAAATTTAAAAAGGATCACAAATATTCGACAAAAAAATAAGATAAAATAAAATAGAACTATAATTTTTTTTTGCATTCGAAGGTGCACCTTAATATTGTGCGGTCTATAACAATAATAAAACAAAAAAAAAAATGAATTTGATTTAGCAGGCAATAAATAATTATTGCCATAACTCATAAGGTGATAAGTATTTTATGATAATGCTGGATAATGTTATGGTTACGTGAGATTATATTATGATCATTTTCAACTATAGTATACTAAGGCTCGGATAGCATCTGTGATTATACGGGACTATTTAATGATCATAATCCAGTTAAAGTGCTTACGTATTTTGATTAACTGGGCTATGCCTTTTTATTATGTATTGGATTTGTGCTGAGCAGCCTAGAGTACGAGATAAAGTGGAAAATCTGAGGACAACTGAAGAAAAGAACAAAGCTAAAAATACCAACAAAAAAACTTAACCTAATATAGTAGTTTTATTGTTTCTTCCAGAAAGAAATAAATTTCAGAAATGTATTTCTATAAAAAATTATCACTTCCATCTATAAAAAGTGTTAGTGGATTAGGTTTAGATACACGTAAATGCAGGCACATAATACTTGTTTAATAATATTTATATTATTTCAGAAATTTTTTACTTTTAAATTAATAACAACTAATGCATTGTATTTATTTTTATAAAGTCTACTCATGTAATATATAAAGGTCTGTGTATTCATTTCGTTCTATTGGTAAAATATTAAATCCAAACTTTGTCTTCCAACGCACTAAACAAACACCAACATTTCACTTACATTTCAATTGCAGTTTCAAACTGAAAACTGTTGCTAATTTCTTCGCCATTTTCTTTTCTTTGCCAGCATCATGAACAACATCAGCATTTCTATTAAAATAATGCAAAACGTCAAGACAATGTCTTGTATAATGTGATGTCATTTATTCAATGTTTCCATTGTCCTGTAATTTGTAACTTGAAATGTAACAAAAGCTTAAATGTTGCAACTCTACTTCAAAGTTAATCTAAAGCTGTCATGTCATCATCGTCATCGTCATCAAAAATCATTATATGAAAAGAGGAACAATAATATAAATTGTTATTATGAGCTTGTGTGTGTGTGTGTGTGTGTATATATAGCTGTAAATTATGACTTTTTCTTTAATGTGGATACTGGTACACAGCAGAGTTTGGGGGTTTGTTGTGTCAGCATAAAATTTAAATGACAGCTTGAGAATAAAATTGTAATATAATCTCATACTAATATACGTACATACGTAGACATACTGATTACATGTAGGAATTTTATACATAGTAAAGCCTCACAAACATACAAAGACATGAGTTGGTGTAAAAAATTTTAGAAATTTTATGGATAACTTGTCAAGAATTTTTCACATTGTTATGAGGGTGAAGCATATTGTATAGAAATTATTAAATTAAACTCTGTTTTATTAAATTTGAATATTAATTTAAATTAGAAATTACTCAACCGTTAATTTCTCGTTTTATGAAAAGCCCTATAAAACTGAAATGTCTTGACAACTTAATTGCCCTTTTTCAATTACATCGAAAAAACACAATTTACAAAATAAACGTCAACATCAGGTGCGTTTTCCCATTAAACATAAAGTTTTTATAAAACTTTTTGTTTTATTGTTTTTTTTTTTTTTGGTACAACAAATAATTCACTAATAAATGAGAAAAGTATGCACCACAGAATTTCCATAAATGTTAAATTGAATAACAGTGTTTCTTAGAATTTGTGAAAACATTTTTTTTAAATTCTTATTTATGAAAATTATATCGTAGGCTTAATATGCAAACCTTGTAACTCCCTTTTAGAAAATTTTGCATGACATAAAAAAACTCTTATATTTCATATTTGTAGCTTGAGAGGAAAACCGAAATTATATTTGGTTTATTTTATGACATTCTTTATGTATGACTACAATCTATAAAAATAAAAATCGTATTAATTAAGTTCAAATAATTGAGTTAGTAATAAAGAGTAAACTAATAATGTAGTGGCTTAAGCAGTTTTTCTTTAAAAAAATTTTCAGTGAAAGGACTTGGCAGGTTTTCTTATCAAACCTTTTTACGTACTTTGCGGTGAATATGCTCCGAATCTACCTTAGGAAACTAATAGCGGTTATTACCGGACACTGGTAAACATGCGAAAAGGTTAAGTATCCCTTACAACGACTTCTGCAGAAGTTGCAGCAACGAGTAAGAGGTGTCTCCTCCTCTGAACATCTTGACTGTAATTGTCTGGCATTCAGGGACCTGAGGCACCAGATTCTAGGTCAGCGAATATTTGTTAATAAAAATTGTCTTTCCACAGGTGATCTGGGAAAGATTCACACCTTTATAAGCAGGACAGGATGGCTGAGGAATGACAGCCAGAAAACGTAGACGAACGGGAGTTGGTGCCTACGGTTTCACAACGGGACCCTCAGAGGACTCAAGTGAGCTGTGCCTTCGGGCGGCTGCCGGACCTAACCTAACCTAACCCTTACTTTAAGACTTAAATTGAAGAAAAACAACATGCTGGTCGACGAGGCATGTCTTTCTTTACCACATGGCATTAAAATATTAATTTACTTAAAAAGTAAATTTAGCAGGCTTGCATACTAAGCCGACAACATTATAAAAAATTAATTTAAAATTTTCTAATAAAAAAAAATTAAGACAGCAATTATTGTAATTAACCAGGTAAACAACAATTGGTTTTTTAATTCTAAAGAAGATTCTGTCAAATTTTTTGAATCGAATCATTGATAATATTTTTGTTAAAATATAAATAAGAATATTTTTTTCTAATCATCAAAAAGTTTTGTGTCAATAAATCTTTTTCATGGAAAATTTAGAAAATATCTATATAAAGGGTGTGTTTTTTACAGGTTTGTTTTTTCGAATAGAGATAAAACTGGCATTTTGTGGTCAAATCTGGCAACTCTAATGTCATTTATGTTCAGTTTGGTTTGCCATTTCATCATGAACAGGTTGACAAAAGAACAACGCTTGCAAATCGTGCAAATTTATTTCGAAAATTGAGATTGATCTCGATGCTGATTTTCATCGCAAAATTTTGTTCAGTGATGAGGCTCATTTTTGGTTGAATGGCTACGTCAACAAGCAAAATTGCCGCATTTGGAGTGAAAAGAATCCACATGCGACCCTTGAGACACCATTACATCCACAAAAACTGACTGTTTGGTGTGCTCTATGGGCTGGTGGAGTCATTGGGCCATACTTCTTCCGAAATAATGCTGGAGAGGCAGTTACCGTTAATGGAGACCGGTATAGAGCCATGATAACCGACTATTTTGTTCCCGAATTGGATGGCATGAATGTGGATGAGTTGTGGTTCCAACAAGACGGCGCTACATGCCACACAGCGCACGCCACAATCGATTTATTGAAGGAAACATTCGAAGAGCGCATAATTTCGCGGAATGGACCTGTCAATTGGCCACCAAGATCGTGTGATTTGACACCATTGGATTATTTTCTTTGGGGATATGTGAAGTCGCTCGTCTACGCCAACAAACCAGAAACGTTAGGGGAATTGGAAGCCAACATTCGTGGCGTTATTGCCGGCATACGGCCCCATATGATCGAAAAAGTGGTTGAAAATTGGACCTGTAGAATTGGCTTTATTCGAACCAGCCGCGGCGGCCACATGCCTGAAATCATATTTAAACATTAATGGCATAAAATTATCCTTCCAATAAAGCCAAATTGATGGTCATTAAAACGATTTTCTTGTGTTTTATTTCAATTCGAAATTCTATACCACTGAAAAAAACACGCAGTATATAAAAATCAATGCCATTTTTCGTTAAAATTTTATAACTTAAGAACGGGCTCAGCTATCCGACCCAAATGTTTAGGCTTCGTTCGGCCTATTTAATAGACTGCTTATGTTAAGTTTGCACAAAATCCGTCGAGCTGTTTACAGGTAAAAAAGGGTAAAATCAGTAACTTATTTTCTCCGGGCTTAATAAAGATATCACAAGAATTCAGAAAGGACCAAAGAGCTTGTTCAAAATAATTGTCTGGTAGTTTTTGAAAATTTTGAGTTTTAAGGGTACACAACGGGTAAAAACTGAATTTCGGTACTTTTTTGAACAGCATTTATCTTTGAGAGTGATACCAATAGAAAAAAAGTAAAAACGTAATATTACTCTCCTTAAAACAATCTGTAATGAGTTTTTGCACTTTTTAGAAATTTTGGAACTTAGGGGGAAAAACGGGTAAAATCGGGAAAAATCGGTAATATTGTATCTTCGGAACTAATGCATGTAGCACAAAAATTCAAAAAGATCTAAGAAGGCTAATGACACTTTTTTGTAATTTGGTGTTCCAAGGTGATAAAATGGGTAAAAAAATATTTTGGTACTTTTTTCCAATTCCAGTTATCTGTAAAAATGATAAGTCGAACAAAATATTTAAACGACATTTCTCTTTCCCGAAAATGCTCTTAAGTATTTATTTTGGGCGGGTAAAGGGATAAATGCAGACTCAGTGTTTCCGGACTAAATAAAGATATCACAAAAATTCAAAAAGAACCAAAAAATGTGGGAAAAATAATTTTGGCACGTTTTTTATTTCAGTTATCTATAAAAAGGATGAGCGGCTGAAAAATATTTAAATGACATATTTTTTTTTAATGAATTTTATGTTTCAATACAATTTTTTTATTATTTCACTTGATACGTAGCGAGCGGCTAGATTTTTTTTTATATAAAACTGTCTTTTAACAAAATATATGTTTTAAAAATTAGTTTTTTCATAAATTTCCTTTTCATATCACTGTTTCATGCAATTACTTTAACACTGAAAAACAATTTATTTTCTCGGCTTTACATATCAATATACGTACATGTTCATATAAACTTGCACGGGACATTTATCATCTACCATTTAGACTAAATAAAATAAAACAAAAAAATGGTGAATTGAAAACAAGTAAGAAGATATTAAACATACCGCCTCATTGTAATTATTTGAAATATTATTTTTTATATTAAATTCTAATGCTCTCAAAATTTCTGCAAAAATCGTTATACTGTTTTCACTCGTTTCATTTTGTATATTCCATTGCTGTGCTTTGTAGTGTTTAATTTATTTTAATCAATAAAAATATGAATTTTATGAGAATAAATGACAAACTGGATAAAGTGTATATCTAGATTTTTTTTATTTTGTTATCAAAATTGATATCTGTAAAATCTTTCTAGCTTACGCAACAATAACAGTCAGTAGATTTATACTATTGCAATGGTATTTGTAGATTTGTAATAGAATTGAGACATTCCATTAGGAAATTATTTATAGATTTTCATGCGAAAAGTGACATTGATTGATAAGCTGTATATAAAATATCATATATTTTTTGCAAATGATTTTTGGCATAGTTTGAGTACTTTTTTTGCTGAATGCTTATATTAGATTTAGATGATATATTTGTTGTTGTATAAAGAAAAAATAAGTAAGTTTTATGGATTGCAAAATATTATTTCAAAATATGAGTATGTGACGTTTGTTGTCGTGGTTGTAAGAATGATTGTAAAATAAAAGATGTGGGTAAATAACGGCATATTAACTTGATCAAAATATTAAAATTCTGTTTTAAATCTCTAACTAGAATGTTCGAAATGCTAGAAAAGCGGTCGAATGCCGTTATTAGCCTACTGTTTGGAAATTATTTCAGTACTGTCCACTAGTTGTCCAGAGATTTTTTTGGCAACTACTAAATCACTAGGGCGGCTGTTCAAATTGTACGGCAAGTAGAAATAAAATGATTTAATACTTCAATTTATGTGGTATCATCACGCATTCGATTGTAGAAGAATTTGTTCACCTTTAGAACATCAATATCGTGAAAGCAATTCAATACATACATTTCGGGCACTGGGTTCCTCTTCTGATGTATATGGAGATACTATAAGAAGAAATGAATAAAAGTGCTTTAAATACATCTGCAGAGATATAGATTAACTTCGAAAAACATAGAAATCTACTGAAAAAACTAACTTATTTTTAAGACTCTAAAGGGGAACAAAATTAACCTGGTGCCGCCGAATCGAAACTGAAGCTCTTAAACAAGGCAAGAGCTGGAACGATATAAAATAAACTTGCATCGGAAAAATCAAATTAAATAAATTTTTTATGGCTCTACACTCTTTGTAGGAATTGCAGGGAATAATATTAAAAGGGCAAAAATTTGTCAAAACTAAATTTGAGTTCTTTTTCTTGATACTCTATGTAACTTTGTAATAGATTTACGTAGTGAAGAACACTTTTCTTGTATCAGTTACGTTCTTTTTTTTAATTTATAAAATATTTTATTTTATTTTATTTTTATAACAATGGAACTACAAATTATATTATTATTTCATTTAAACGAGCGGAAGAACGAAGGCCATTTGTCCGTTGTAGTAAAACAAGTCGGTCAGAGTCTCTGGTGGAAATCGAACCTGCAAACTTCTGGCTTTATACTATTGGGCCAGTTCTGACTAAATTTCTAATAGGGGTCTCTGAATACAAACACAAAAGGTAAAAATTCAGGAAGTCCGCTTAGTATTTTTTAGAAAATAGTTTGTTTTACGAAAATAATAATACGTTTATCGGCATTAAAGCATGCCTATTTAGGTATTATTCTTATCGGTATGTAGACATTTTAAACATGGTATTTGAGGAGAGGCCTTAAAAGGTATATTTTCCATTTTTTTGGTACTTTTTTTAATCTCTAATTTTAATAAATGTAGAATTGAAAAATTAGGTACTTTTGATGCAAGATCTGAAAAATGTTATGGGCGACCCTTAAGAAACTAGTTTTCTTTTTCATAGTACTTTTTGTGCTCTTAAAATTTATCGGTTTATATTTTTGATATTAGAGTCTTCTAACTGAAGTTTAGAAGGAAGATGCTTTGAAGGAACTATTTTGGAATATTTTGTTTTTTATTATTATTCTTGTTATTCTTTTAGAATTAGTGTGAACTTATGCCAACAGAGTTTGAAACTGAAATAAAAGAACCAAAGGGTACTTTTTTATGTTACTTCTGCGTTTGTAAAAATAGAATATAAATCCATGCTGCTATTATAAATAATATAGTCTTTCTAAAAGATAATTTTTCCCACTTTCTCACTCTTTAATTATTTTTGAAATTCATTATTCTAAAACTTTAAGTTAAGCGTATTCTTATTCCAGTTGAGATTAAACATGCTGTAGTACTTCTTTCAAATTAATGGTATGTTTTGTATTCTATGTGCATAAATATAAAATTCTAAAGTAAGAGACAATGGTTCAGAGTTGATTTTTAAATTGATAGAAAGGGATAAAAAAACTACTTTAATCATGAATCTGAAATTTTTAAATTAAGAAGATTTGAATTTGGCTGAGATAAAAGATTATATTGAGGGACTTTCTCAGTCAATATTTTTATTATTAGATTTATTTATAAATGGTGAAAAATTGCTATAGAGTTCCCTCCTTTGTCATTATAGAACGTTTTATATTTCTAATTAAGATAATTTAGACGACTAACGATAATATAAAAACTGGACTTAAATATTGAGTTATTTGTAATAATTTCGCTAAGGAAGAAGCCGGTTAATCGACAATATCTTATACTCCCTTTCTATCGTAATGAAAATTTTTTAACAATCGATCCAAGTTTGTAATGTCCAACATATTTTAAAAACACAAGGTTGGCCAAATGACATCATCGGGTGTACAAATTTAATAACTTTTTAGTTTATATATATTTTTTATTGTTTTTTAATATTAAAGCTTATACAAAACTAGCTAATACCCGGTGTGCTACGCCACCCCCATCGTAATGAAATAAAAATTTTATAGTTCAAAAATATATTTATTTTGCAAGTACCACGCCTACTATTACTAAATCAACCATTTCTTTTCAAAAAAGTCATATAGATGTCAAAGCTTCTCGTGCAAAATTTGGGTACTCTAACTGTTGTCTAACTGTTTCCCGAATATACGAATTTTAGTATTCACTATTTCTAATGTACTCATTTTTTTCCAGAAATGTTTATTTGGGTGTCGAAGCTGCTCTTGCAAATTTTAAGTACTCTAATCGATATCGTTTTCTAAATAACAAAATTTAGTATTTAATTCATGTGGCCACGCCAACTATTGAAAGTCCGCCCATTTTTTACCCAAATGTTCGTGTGGATGTCAGTGTGTACCATACTTAATTTGAAGACTCTACCTGCATTAACTTTCGTTATATATAATATTTAATATTTATTCTTTAATAGGGCGTGGAAAACCCGCCCACTTACAATTTCATTATAGCCTATAGTTCCTTCCAGACATACAGAAAGATTCTGTGAAAATTTCAAGGAAATCGGTCCAGCCGTTTAACCGTCTATAAAGCACAAACAAACAAACACACATTGATTTTTATATATATAGATATAAATTTTTTTTAAATCAGTATGTGAAATAATGTTCCTAAAATAACCTCGTTTTCAGGTTTCATTATAACGGGCTCGTTTTAGTCCATTTTCGAAAAAGTCTTTTAAAATGTCTGGCTTTAGTGTTAGTGTTTTCGTAACAATGTTGTGCTTTAGTTGAGTATTATCTTGGGCTTGTTCACATATACTTGCTCATTCGAAAAACTCAAAAATAATAGTCTAGTACTGATAAATCTAACATGTTGAAGAATATATTTTTTAAATTTCTGGAAATTATTTGCTCTTCAAAAATTTTACTTAAAACTACATTGTGTAGTGGGCAGTGTGGGCAGTGGCTCCATCCTGCTATTTAAAGAGCAGGAAGCAAAAAATATTCCATCATAAACCCATACCGCTCTTCATTTGCGGTTAGATTTTTTAACAAATCCATTAGATCGTTGTGTGGAGAATTTTGTTGTTTTTTTCTTTATTAATTTCTTTATCGCAAACCCCAAACAAACATTATAGAGTATCAGGTGGTCACTGTAAAAACTTACAATAAAATAATCTGTCACATTTTGATTTATGCGGCAGTTAGACATCTATTGATTCAGATGTGTTTTTTTTTGGTCGTCCACAATTTTTGTGCTGTTTGGAAATACAAAAAGAACAATTTAATTTATTTTAATTAATTACAGCAAATAGTCAGGTGTTTAGAATTTGTAAGTTTTAAAAAAATTTTTTAAAAACGAATTCATGCTGAGAAGTAATTTCAAGGCAATGGGAGGAAGTAATGTTTAAACGTTTACATGCGCTCTTTTATAATTTTTTTTTATGCTAAGAAACGTTTTTATTCAAATGATGAAGTTTAATTAAAAATTGAGTTTGTGTTTAAATAAAAAGAAATGTTGCTGCTTCAATTTATAATAAATAACAGAATTTATAATAAATAACAAGAAAAATTGTGCGTAAGCCAATAACATACTTTTAAATATTTTTTTTTGTGATTTCGTTTTAAGTTTGTGTTGCTAAGATGCGAAAATGCAGAGAACAGCTTCCCAAAACATTAACATGTTTTGAGCATCTCGAACAGATGTTAATTATTACCTACGAATATAACTTGACAAAAAAAAAATCTTAAAGTTTAGGAAAATATTTATCCTCCCTCATTCTTCCGATAATAATTTCCATGTAAAAAGCTCTCCGGGTATAATATTAATTTTCAAAATGTTTCCTAATGCTGTTTTTTTTCTTTCATGTTTTTAAATTAATATTTAAATCTCTCAAAAGTTTTTTGCCTGCCAAACTGTTGTTTCTTCTATATCTTAATCATAAACAGTTTTTCTGCAGGAATTCGTGTTTTTCTTTTTAATCTATTTTATTTATTTGGTCACATTTGTTTACTGCGATTGTAGTCGGATAGAATGTTTTGTACATTTGCCTGATTGTTTGTACACTGTTAGAGAAACGATTTTGAGAAGGGAAGCAAAAAAATGAGTTTTTTTTTTGTTGCAAAAAATTACAATTACAAATTAAAATACAGTCAAACATCTGCGACCACAACTTAATGTCTTCAGTTGGTGGCAAAATGTTTGGAAAAGTAAAAAGTGTATGTTTTTGAAAATAATTTGACAAGGGGTGTACTTTGAACATTTGCGATTATAATGGGAATCATTAGCATACAGTGCGGATAAGGTTTGTTGTTTATTTAAAAAATCCACTAGTAAATTTTCATGTTAAAAGATACTAAAAATTGAGTAATGCACTTTAACTTTTTTGTTACAATGTTGAGAGCTTTTTTCAACTTCAAATAATCAGGGTTGTTGCAAAATTTATGTGTTATTAGAAGTGGTTCTTTAAATAATATCAAAATTATGTCTGTGGCATTGATTTTGATATTTTTGTTTTATAATTTTATCAGTTTAAAAAATTGATTGTTATGTACAAATACAATTCTAATGACTATTTAATTCTGCAACAACTCTAGGAATTCTCAAAATTGAGTTAAACTATAGTAAATAAGACACTGCAGGACATGTTCATCTATTTTAACTTTTAATGCAGTGACTGCATTGTTTTATAACATATAAAAACCTTTTAAATGTTTAAATTGTCAAACAAATAAATAAAATAAATTTTGACTGGTATTACTGCCATTTTTAAAATAAATTGAAATCGTTTGTTCTAAATTTAAAAGAAGGATGTATATGCTCTGATTCTCTAACAGCAAATATCTTTATGAATGTACCATCTCGTTCTACACGTAATTTTGTCCGCTATCAGTCTGAGTTTCAAAACAAATTATGCCAACCTCGATCAGTTTTTAAGGATTTGTACTGAGTTCAATAAACTTATAGATTTTTTATTAAATGTTAATATTGTGAAATGTAAAATAATTTAATTTTTGAATAACTAGTATTAAACAATTTGTATGTACTGCTTTTTAGTCTTTAACGACCTAGAATCCATAAACCCAAATAAATAAATAATTAAATAAATACATAATACAATCACCGCTAACTTAAAAGTACAGATGTTTTAACAAGGGAAAGAAAAGCAATTTAGCGTGATATATTCAGCCGTGCCGAATCTGACAATGCCTTTTACGAAAATGTGCATTTGTCTAATATTGTATTATATTACTAGCCAAACCCGTTAATTTGATACATACTTATTGATGGGGTTGCAAATGGGGTTGTTGTGGACTCTATTACAGATTTTACACTTTTTTGCAGTTTACTGTATTTAGTTGGTCAATTCCTTTTATTTGATACCAATATTGTGGAGGTAGAAGGGAATAAATCACTAATTACATTACTTAACCCATATACCTGCCATTTTGTATATATGTAGCACGCCTTCGTGGATTTTAACTATATCATAGTTTGCTGTATTAAACTGTTTTTTTTTTTTCGAAAAGGGAGTAAAATGCCTGACGCATCTCAAATACTGTCGTCCTAGTTCTGGTATGTGAAGCATGCTTCCACTAAAAATCACTCTTTTTCGATCCGTTCTTCGCCCTTGAACAGCTTTCGTATTGTTTCAGGGCGGGGCTCTTCTTCTGTTCCTATCGAACAGACGTTGTTATGCCTACGTTGTTATCCCGCTTTTTCGTGCGTAATATCCTCTCAATATATGCTGCCACGTGTTCTAAAATAATCTCATTTTCCTACATGAGATCCACTATGATTTATGGGGATATTTCCCTTACGGTTTCCTCTACGTTGTGTCGTTCCACCCTCCATCTCTCACACTTGAAGAAAGTGTGCTCTGCATGGTCTATGCATTTGTCCCCATATACAGATTGCTTTGCTTACCTTTCCCATTCTGTGTAGATAATATAGGAAGTATCCATGTCCAGAAAGCATCTGTGTTACCAAATAGTTTATTTTGCCAAACCTTCTGCTTACTTATTTGTCGAGGTCTGTTATCAGTCTCGCTGTCCATCTGTATTTTACTGGTTAAGACCTTTCAATTGGTACTAATATTGAGGGTGTTGAGGGATTATATATTAATTATTTACTAGATTTGACCCATATATAAATTATATTTTTTATTTATTTATGTAGTGCTGACCATCACGGACTTAAGATTTTTTGGTGCATGATTTTTTTTGCTACTCAAGACTTTTAATTTAATATCAATAAAGATCCTTCCGGTTGTTTAGGAACGGAAAACCGCCGAAACAGTTATATTTTTGTGCCTAAAACGCAGTTAGTTTTGAACCGATTGGTTAGTTTTTTTAACGTAATAATTTCGAGTTTTTTTTGTTGTATTGGTGTCTTTAGTGTATCCACAAACTGTTTAGGAGCCTCAAAAACAAGATATGTTGTAAAGAAATGTATATTTATTATTATTATTAATATATATTAATTGATTGATATAATTGTGGTTTGTATATTTGCATTAGTTTTTCATAATAATATTGTTGTCTGCCAGATTAGCACTATCTAATAGTTACATTGTACCAAAGTAATAGAATATTTACACATTTATTTTGGATATAAAGATAAGATATGTATGCACGTATATTTTATGAATTTTGGAACAAAGAATTTTCAAATTTTAGGTTGCATTCTAATTGTTTTCTCTAAACTTCAGGCAAACATGAAGATGTTTATATAAGCTACATACTATATTAATTTAAGCGGTTTAGAATATTGATAGAATTTTGATAAAGGTAGGTAAGAAGAACAGGCAGTTGTTGTGCAGTTCCTTATTGTGATACCTGAATAGAATAAGCAAAATGGAGAAGAAGAGAAACAGAAGCAAACTAGTCCAAAGTCCAGAGGGAATAGAACCCGCAACTCCCAGACTAGCAGACCAGCACACTACTAACTAGTAGTTAGTAGCACCTAAAGTCTTGTGAAAATTTCCATAGATGATGTATCTTAAGTAAAGAAATTTAAAGTCCTGAAAATTGTGTAGAACAAGATGTTCTTGAATTGATGTACAAAAAAAAAAAATTATTTCAACTAGGTGCTTATCTTTAAGCACCCCCTGTTTTGTTCATTTGTATCTTTATAAAATAACAACAACAATTTAAGTCTTAGCAGTTTGTAAAATACAATATTCATTTACATTTGTTAACTTATATATAGAATATTTTTCCAGTTAAATCAACAATAACGCCAACTCTCGGTTTAGCAAGCTGACGCCAATTGCATTTTAATCACTGGTAAACATCTTTTAAAGATCTTTAGGCAGCCATTTCTTACATTGTTGTGACAACAGATTCGCCAATTTCATGGTTTTCCAAAATATACAACATGAATGAACATGACGGTAAAAAAAAAATTTTTTTTAATATTTAAACAATCTTTATAAAACGTGTGAAATTGGTTGGTTAATATAAATTATTTTTTTTTTCTGTAACTTTTCGTAGATATTTTGTCTAATGGCAATCGTTGAACTTTTGCTAAATTAAGAGAAATGTTAGAAAAAAAAAATATTTTCTGAACTGTTTGTGTATATTTAAGTAAGAATAATAGAAAAGTTCCACTAACCCAGTTTAACCTATTTGACCTTATGAACGTATGACTTACTTTTGTAATGGAGACTACATTTGTAAAAATATTTGCTTCATTCCTATAGCAAATAATAGTGTTTTTCTTTTGCCTTTATGTTTTATTTATAATGATAAATTTGGTTTCTTATTAAGATGTTTTCTTTCACTGTATGATTTTCTTATATCAATTTGCAAAGATTTTTCTTTTAGTTTGTCAAAAAAAAAAAAGAAAAAGATTCAATGATGATAAACGATGCTAAAGTAATGTCTATCTATTGCTTAAGTTAACCATCATTTATATTCTTAGTTTATATTTTTTGCAATTTTTTTACGGTTTGATTTTATAGAAAAAAGTAGATTAGAGTAAAACCATTCTTTATTCATAACTATAAGGAAGTCACACGAAGAAGGTATAAATAGGTAGCAGGGCCTCTGTAAAAATTTCAAGTTAATAACAAAAAACAAGATTTTTTTTTTTGCAAATAGCGTACGAATATTGAAATAACAACAACAATTAATTTACTTTTTTTTTCTTTAAAAATTTAATAAAACTTGCAAAAACTTGTTTCGCAAGTATAAAATTTTGACCCCCTTTATTACAATATTTCCTTAATCTGGGCCCTTTTAATTCTCAGCAAGTCTTTAGAAACTCTATATCACAATACGCGTGAATAAGTTCACTTTGGTACGTGCGTTATTTGATGAATGGCAAAAAAAAAATTGATTTCACAACATGAATGTTCAATTTTTCATTTGATTTTTATTCAATCGTGAGAGAGCTGTTTGATTTTTGATTTTTTGTCATGCATTTGGGGGGTTTACTTTTCTTTGTTTTTGTTATTTTGAAGCAAATGCTTCAGTATTTTTCATGTGAAAGATTTGTCAGTTTTTCCGCAAGGGAATTTCGTAGAAAACAAAACAGTAATAAATATTATTATGGATTTGTTGTCAGTAAGTATTTTACCAATTTCTTCACATGACTTTTCTAAGGGGTATACAATGCAGACAATGATGATGATGATAATGAAGATGGCCATAATGTTGTCAGTTATTGATGTGTACACATATGTATGTAGTAGTTTTATTTTATATACATATTATGGTTGTATGTTAGTTTCACAAAGAGAGGAAAAGGAAATCACACACTTCAGCATACACGCAAACAACAGTCGACAAAACAATAGGAAAATGTTAAAGATACGTGAATGAAATATCTAAATAATGACAATAATTCAACACGCAGCAGTAAGACAATTTGCAAAACTAAAATTCTGACAAGCTCATGTTTATGATGGTAATGCTAGGTTTTGTCATGTTGTCAATTTAAATTCACTTAAATTTGATTAGTTTGAAAATGGAAGATTCTTAGGAATGGGGAGCCAAAGAACACGAATTATGATTTAAAATAAAATGTATATATTATTAGAACATTTATGTTTTTATGTTTTTGTTTAAAGGGAACTTTTTGATGCTTATGATTACTGCAAACAAATTTTGACCTCTTTCTGTCTTAACTCTATAAAATTGCTTGAAGACTTGTAGTCCTGACTATTTCTATACACTTAGCACGAGAGTGTAAAAAAGACACAAGTTTGTCATTCCGTTTGTAATTCTTACAGTATTCATTTGTGATTTTAGCAAATTTATTTCTAGATAAGTATATTTAGCTATGTCTGTATAACCATCCGTTCGTTTATCTGTCCATCCATATCTGCCTTGAAATTAACTTTTAGAAACCCTACATATCCCAAGCCTTTAAGTGAATTATAACTTTAACAGGAATGCTTTCAAAAATTTAATATTAAAAATCAACAATTAAGACCTATTAGGGTATACGATATAAAAAAAATATATGCCTCTAATTTACTAAACAAAATGATTTTTTGCTAAAGGGTCCACCATCTAACGTTTTTTTTTTCAACTAGTGCTTATTTCGTGAATGGTAATAATAGTTTTATCCTTCCGCTGAACGAATATGGTTTTGTATACGCTTCAACAACGCTGGAAAATATTGCGACATTACTTTGGCCGATTTTGCTATAAAAATCATCTTTTCAGATGAAGCTCATTTTGATCTTGGCGAGTATGTAAACAAGCAAAATTGTCGCATTTGGGGCACAGAAAACCCGCACGCATACATTGAAAAGCCTATACACCCAAAACGAGTCACTGTTTGGTGTGGATTTTGGTCCAGAGGTATAATTGGGCCATTAGCAAGGAGTGGCCGTTAGAGTCAATGGTGATCGTTATCTGGCCATGTTGAACAAATTTTTGTTCACAAAAATTGAAGAGGAGGATATTGGCAACATTTGGTTTTAACAGAACAGCGCTACGTGCCACACTGCCGAGGGTACACTTTTTTTTTTAGCATTAAAAAAAAAAAGTTATTTGGCGGACCCTTTATAAGATGAACATATAAGAATATTAACAGAAAATATTAGTTAAATCGGTCCATTAACACCATATTCATAATGACATGCCATTAATGGTCATTATATATACGTACATTATGATGAATTGTAATATCGGATATGGCACGGTCGAATATAGGACCCTTACTAATTCAGAGTCTAATTTGGTACTAAAATAAAGGTCTTTTAAAAATCGACAGTGTTGCATACATGAGAGCACATTTGATAAAAAAAATTTTAAAGGTCTTGAAGTTGTACTAAAAATATTACTAGCATAACTACATACATACATGAAGTAATTATATAAGGTGATTGCAATTCGAAAATAATTTTTTGAACAAATTTTTTTTTAACGAAGTCTGACAATTAATAATTACGAGAAAAGAAAGAAAATGTCTGAAATTTTGATCTTTGGAAGGGAACAGCTAATAAAAAGGTGCTTACTTGATACCACCTTATTAAATATACCCTGATTACATATAAAAGTCTTGCAAAACATTTCGTATTTTTAAAAAAGCTTTGATTTCACTCTTGATCTAGATTGTTAGGTATTAAAATTATATATAAAAAAAATTTTATTCGATGCAAAAGATCGATTGCTTAATAAATAGGCAGAAAATAGTGAAAGAAAAAGGAGGCACAAAAGGAAAATATTTTCATTCCATAAAAAATACATAATTTTCGGATAAAATTGTTACATATATATTTGTAGAAAAGTTTTAAAAGCTTTTCCTGAAAAAACTTTAACTAAAGATTTTACGTTCCATACCTGTCTATTTTTAAAATGTTTTAGTACTTGTACAACTCATAATCAGAAATCAGGATAGACATGGATTTGGATATGGATTTTGTTTACACATTTGGTGCGGGATGGATGATAAGTTTTTATAAAAATTAATGATTTGCCTATGTTACGGCAACTAAAATTATTACCTTCCAAAGAAAATGTTTGAAAAAATATCCTTTTTATTCCTCCTGGATCCGCGCTTGCAGAGATATTAGAGATATTATTATTAATTTTCTTAGTAGTTATGTTATGGATAAAGCACTTATACCTTCAATAATCAGACAGGCATTAGTTGCTAACCATTTTAGGCTATTCATATTGCCTAGAGTAGAACCAAAATCTCGAACAAACCTTCAGTGTAATACCAAAAAAAAAAAAAAATGGTGGTTGTCTTCTTTTAAATACCAAATTGTTTAATTTTGTCCTAGAACCCTTTATAAGATTACACTTAAAGGTTAGACCAATTGGACATAAGTGTTTACCTGATACGGTTTTGGCTTTTAATGCCCTTCTTTCTCAACTTCAATCCAACGCTTAGAAGAGTAGTATAAAGTTTTTCCTTTGGAAGACCTGCAAGAAGTTAATTGATATTCACATCAGAATAAAAATCGATATGATTATCTTATTTTCATCATAATATGACTACACTTAAGGTAATCAGTAAAAATGTGTAACTAGTGATTTACGTTATAATATTTAACGAGTTTGAACTAGGGTGATCAATTATACGACTTATTTAATAAACCGGTTTTCAAATAGTTTGGAATTTAAAATTAAAAAAAACCGGTTGCTATTTTGAAAATTGAGAAAAAACCGGCTAACCGGTTTAAATATATAAAATATATTAAAAAAAAAAAGATTAAAAAATTTTTATACAAAAAAAAAATTATAGTAAAAATGATATCTAAATATGAAATTTCTAAAGTTTATATAATTTTGTCTACATAATTACACAATAACTGACATGAATGCAGTTGACTTATTTGGTTTCAATTAGTTGAATTTAAGGACAAAAGGTACTCTTTACAAGTAAAATAAATAAAAACAATAAATTAATACATAAATAAATAAGACTGTATCTCCTTCTGTACATTTTTAAATGTTAAATAGATCTTTCAAACTAATATGCATTAACGTATTTTGTTTGAAATGATTTCTGTAATTTGAAATACATTTTAAAGGCTAGAGAGAAAATGTTAAAAATTTCATTTTAAAAATTCTTTCTTATACCCCTGACACACATACAAATATAGACATAAACTAGTTTGTTCGATAGTTTAATTGAAATTTAAGTTGACAGAAATTCAATGCCATTAATTAAAATTACGATCTGGAAGGAGAGATTATTGGTTTTTCTTAATTATAACTACACTTTTTACTTTAAAGTGATCGATCAGCTAAGTTTGTACTTCAATTACCTTTAACTTTTAATGTTAGGTTTATATCCTATAAAAAAAATATTTAAGCTCAATTATTTTTCTTATTTTACATTTGTGTTTTAAATAGCAAATAAATTTCTTACAATATTATGGAAGAATATTTAAGTTTTTATTTTTTGGTTTTTTGAAACTTTTCGCGTACTAAATATACTATGGTACGTTTGGTTACAAAATTATATGAAAATAAACTTAAAAAAACCGGCTTTTTCGGATAAAAAAACCGGTGTATTCGTTATTTGAAAACTCAACATTTAGAAAAAACCGCCAGCTAAAAGAGGAAAAAACCGGGTTTTCCACCGGTTATAGAACCGAGTCGATCACCCTAGTTTGAATGCTATGCATTTTTATCCTCTTTTAACATACACAGAGGTTGGGTGTAATAATTAGAATTCTCTCCTAAAGCATTCGAAGTGGGAAAAACGAAAGGTTTTCTGATTAGATTCATCTTAAAGCTACTAATGTGTTGATCATTAGATGCACATTGTTAAAGTCAAAATGGTTGAATATGTAAATAGTGGAACTTAAGGTATGGAATATATGGTGTAATAGTAGGAGTTTCTAGCAATTATGCTTCTGAGTAACGGAGAGCTAATTGTAGTATAAAAATTAATCCTTCTAAATGGGTTGATGTAAGATCCCATTTTCTAGCCTACCTAAATCATGGGAGTTAGTGATACTACTTTATTGCTTAAAATATCTTTCAGTCATTTTGAATATCAAAATGTAAAAGAATTATTACTAAGAGCACAAGACATCGCTTAGAATACTTTATCTGAGCATCATCGAGATTATGAATTTATTCCTTTATTGAGCAATTAACTTGCACAAAATCCCTCCTTCTTTAGACCATTTTTTATTGTATCTTGAAACCAGTAGTGAACTTGGTTTGTTTTGAATAACGTATTTTGATGAAATTAGTTTTTTTTAATTTAGTCAGTAGAATGCTTGGTGCCAAATTTCAATTTGTTGCACAAAAATGTATAAAGTTATACTACTGTGAATTAAGGGGAGTATTATTTTCTTTGTGGACCAATTTGTCTGGATGGGGGTTTAAGTTTCTTAATTAAAAACACAAATACCGTGCTTGAAACTTAGTTTCTGCCGGAATTTGAATTAGGCTCCTTTGGTCTGAAGTTAATATTAAGTATTTCTCAATTTTTCTTACAGAGTTGCTTGTAATTGTTGCTTAAGCATCAGCAATTAGGAACATAAGTATTCTACGACTTAAAATAAGGGAGTTAGAAGAAATCGCAACCACTATTACCAAATACTGTAAAAATTTGTGCTTTTGTATAGGCCACTGTAGAAGCTGTTAAAATGTACATTAAGGTTTGGCGTTTCATTGAAAAATGTTCAAGTAAATGTCTTCAAAATATATAGATAAATTTGCATTTCCTTGTTGGTGCATTAAAAATTTATATTTTTGTTTGACTTTTGGTCATAAAAATTCAATTTTTTGTTTTATTTTTATAGAAAAGATTTTTAATTTATTTATTTATTTTATTCCAATATTTCGACCTACTTCGTAGATCATCATCTGGGGTCTAAAAAAATAAATTATAAAAGAAAATAATAGTCAAGTTTATATATCTATAAATTTTTATAAATTTGTAATTTATTTATTCATTAATTCATTCATTTATTTTAAGAAACTAGAAACAAATAATTGCATAATATTTTTTTTTATATAGTTCCTAGTCTAACTCTTGACAAAACTCTTTCTTAAAGAATTTAAAAATTTTGTTCTGTTTTTTCCTAAAATGTTTTTTTTTTAGAAAAAACTTTCAAATATTTTTCTACTTGTGGAGAAATTAAAAAAAAAAAAAATTTAATGTTTTAATAGAATTCGAATATTTTTATCGTTTTTAAAATTTTTGTCAAAATGTTTCTGTTTACAAAAGGTACGCTTATTCTCTTTAAAATCTTTTTTTTTTTTTTTGTCTAAGATGTGATTTTTTTATTCTATTGTTGCTAGATTTTCAATATAATTCCAATTACTTACACCTTACCAATCATGCACTTAATAAACTCATAAAGTGGGATTTATTTTCAAAAACCACACATCCACATACTCAAGGGTAAATATTTCATTTTATAATACTGTGTATTACTTTACAAAATGCTATAAACGGTAATACACCTACACACATGCAAACTCCTTTAGACAGAAGTATTGCTTAAGACAAACACCCCCCAAACAACTAAATGTGTTCGCATGTGTAAAACAGGAATATTTGAAAGATGTCAAAATATCTTCATAACTTTTGAAGTGGCTGGCATTGGCTCAATTTACAACATATAAGACACATATGTGTGTTCACACACACTCTTACACACTTAGGAAATTTTACCATATTTTAACATCATAATAAGTTTGTTATCATCTCTGTTCATATTATCAGGAAAAGCCATCTGTCAGTGTTTAAGTCTATAGAAAATTTAGTTGCGAACAAATGATTCATTATCTGGTCTTACTTGTAACAAATAGATTTTGTATTGAGGTGTGGAAATTTAGATGAAATCACATTTCAACCGCAAGTGTAAAATGGCAAAGAGCTAAACCAAAAATCTAAATGAAAATTTTGTATAATTTCGAAAATTAAATTTTGCGTTATATGTCATATAAAAGAAAAATTTGAAAATCTAAATTGAATGAAATTTAGATTTGCATACCGAAGAAGAGTAGAAAGTCTTTAATAAATTTTCACTTTATTTCTAAATTTATTCTTGCAAAATTCTTAATAAATTTTCTGTTAAAATTTTCTTTTAGAAATATCCACGCGTTATGAAATATGGAAGAAACAATTTTTTCGTTCTCGTTCTTCTTCTTCTTGATTCTCGATTAAAGTATTTTTGTTTTTGGGAAATGGCTGCTACCTTTTATGAGATCAATACTTTTTTTTCTTATACATTTAAAAATTTTTCCCAGGAACTCTCCTTCGCATTAAAGAAATATCAAAAATATTAAAGAGAGGGCGAATTTAAAAGATTAAATTTAAAATTGCATTAAAACAAAAATGGTTTATTTTTTGTTTCGAAGTATAATTATTCTGGTTAAAAACGAAAAATGATTTCATTATTATAGCTGTATTGGTTGTCTTTCCAGTACCCCTTTCAATCGGACGAATTTTTGAGCACATTTTCGAGTGTCTAAGGTTTAATATCGGTAATGGCATCAAGAATTTTGTTCTTTAATTGCTAAATTGTCTCTGGCTTGTCTGCATAACACTTATTTTAATCGGCGCCCTAGAGAAAATACTCCAGCGGCAAATTTACATTACCATTTCGAATAATAAAACGGCCCTCAAACGGTGTACGCAATAAATGTATTGTGGCGTAAGTTGTGTGGATACTTGCACTATCCTGTTGAAATTAAACATCGTTCGCATGCGTACCATTAAGAGCGGGCACAACAAAATTGATTATCATTGTGCGTTGAGTGTCTCAATTGACCGTTATAATTGCGCCATCCCAATTTTCCAAAAAATATGGGCCAATGATGCTTCCGCTCCACAAGCTGCACCAAAGTCACTCGTAATGGTGCATTGGCTTCTATATGACCAAGTTTGGGTTTTTTTGCCCCAAATATGGTAATTTTGCTACATAACGTACCTACTATTATATAAATGAGCTTCATCCGAAAAGATATTTTTTTTTGATATTTTCGTGCAATTTTCGATCAATTTTCGTTGTTGTGAATATTTATTTCTAATAATTCCCAACGTTGATCAAATGTAAATAGAATAAGCGCCGTATTTGACAGATATTATAGAGAAATTTGTCAAATAAGCCTTCAATAAACCTAAAATATTTTTTATGAATATGGCCCTAAATTTTTAATTTGGTTAAGTGGAGCTAATAAACTGAATTTTGTGGCAAAACAGAATGACATATGTATTGCCAGTTTCGAAGTAACTGCTGGTTAAAATTTAAACCAATAGATGGCCCACTTTCTCTAAAACAAATTACTTGGTTAATTTTTTCCTTTCAAATTTTAGTTTCTCTGTTCTTCGTATATGATTTTCCATCTTAGAAACAAACAATATTTAAGAAAAAAATTTAATTTTTCTCAATACATATCGCACTTAAAAGACGAATACATCACAACTCGAAGCTTTCCAAAGTTGACCCATAAATTGATTCACAATACACAACCCTCACTAACAAAAATATTTCTTTCTCAGTTTTTTTTTTTTTTTTTTTACCTGAAAACACACAGTTACGTTACGTTTTTTGTTGTTATTTGTATTGGTTTTGCTCGATCAACAGTTTTTTGTCTCTTAACACGAAAATTTTGAGTTGTGACATTATTGTATATAGTATGCGATATGTATATCTGGTCTTTCTTTCTTTAAAAATTTGTAAAATTTATTTATTTTGTTTTCCATTTTCAACATCTAAATCCTCGAGTGGCTTAAAATGTCAAATTTTCTTGTTGTATTGTCTCTGAAAACTTTTTGTTGCATTTTACAGTAATTTATTGCAAATACTTTTCGTCGGCCTTTTGTTGTCAGCTTTTAATAAAATAATACATTTGCAAATGCCTAATTGATTCTAATATTTTAATTAATTTCATTATACAACATAATTAAAATTTATCGCCATATTTTTGTGGTAATAGAGTACTTTGGCAAAAAATAACAAACTTTATTTTTTGATTTTAATAAATAATTTTTTTTTATTAAATATTACTTACACATATAGTCAAATGAAGAAAGAATTAATTATAAACTAAATAATTAATACACAACATAGAATTATGTATGTTAATGAATTCGTGCTTTTGCGATTCATTGTGTGCGTAAGTGTCACATCACCTAAAGCATTGATAACTTACACACCTAAACGCCTTCATTTTTATGCAAGTTTGCTAATACATAAGGTTGATAAAAACCCAACAAACAATTTGGTGAATTAAAAAAAAGACTTGTGTTCATGACGAAGTTTTTACAAAACAAAATAAATTAATTGCGTGATGTCTTCTTTAAAGCAATTTTATTTTGGAAAAACTGGAATCTTTTTGGTAAATTTTTTTTAATCTAATTTTAAAAATTTTTAAATTAAAAATAAATTGTTTTTAATAAACGCAAAAAATGTTATAAATAAAAAAACTAAATAAGGACTCGAAAATAAATTTATATTTGTTTGTAAAAAATTATTTTACAAAATATATTTACATATATAAAAAATACAAATTTCTTTGTTACACATATAAACCAAAAAAAGATTATCCCCGAATTCACTGAGTCCCGCGCCATCCCACACGTTTGTTTTCCTAGACTTTTGTGACTTCACATTTTGACTTATGATTATCTACAATCCTCATCACAGAGTCCTTTATGATCGCCAGCATCCGCCTTAGACTAATTTCCCTCATAGCACTCATATCCAAAGTGTGCCTGCCGGTGATACTAAGTCTACGGTCAACCCAGTGCCGGATATTTGCATACTACATGTTACGCTGTTTCAGCAGTCTTAAGGCACATTCTGCAAACATCATCAGCTATAACCTTAATCCTGTACAGCTACAAATACTGCAAATTTTGTTCAAAATTATAAAAATGTTGTTTAAATAATAAAGTTTTAATTAATAAGATTTGACAATGGCAGATTAATAGTGTTTTGTTATTTTTGTGATGTATTAGTTTAAAATATGTGTAGGAAATAGTTTTTTAATTGTTCAAAATTACCAAAATATTGTTTATTGTAAAAAATATTTTCCCGTCGCTTTTATACTATAGTTTATCAATTTTTTAATTTTTATACCCTTCACACAGAGAAAAAAGGGTATATATAGGTTTGTCATTCCGTGTGAAATTTCTACAATTTTCATTTCCAACCCCATAAAGCATATATTTTCTGAAAGCTTATGAATATAAGAGTCGATTACGCCCTGTCAGTCTGTCCGTCTGTCCGTGTGTATGTTGAAATCAACTTTTTGAAGCCCCCCGAAATCGCTTGGACCCGGGTGAGCTATTAAAAAATCAGAAATATTTGGGAGTAGATCGGTATTAAAAATCAGAAACATCGGTTCATAAACAACTGAGATATGAGCAAAAACCCACGACCACTTCGATTTTTTTTTCACAAAAACAACATTACAATAACAACATACATACATACAAACTTGTATATTGGTTAAAGTAAACGTGGGATCGAATCCCAGCTGAGGCAAAAAAAAATTTTTTTTATTTTTTTATATTTTTTTTTAAATTTATTTTTTTAAATTTTTTTTTTTATTTTTTATTTAATATATTATTTATATTTTTATTATTTTTTTTTTAATTTTTTTTTTATTTTTTTTTGTTTTATATATATTATTTATATTTGAATTATTTTTTTTTTAATTTTTTTTTTTAAATTTTTTTTTTATTTATTTTTTATTTTTTTTTAATTTTTTTATTTTTTTTTAACATACATACGTTAATTTTTAATTTTACAATGGAATGTTTTTATATATGTATGTTTTTCATATGGTTGTACGTATTTCTTATGGGATGAATGGTGATACAAACTACTGTTATTGCATGACTACACGTTGTGAAGATTCGGCATGGCCGAATATAGCACTGCTACTTGTTTTAAATCTGTTTGTGTTTATATAATTTGTATATTTTTCATGCCCATACTTTTGTAGCGAAATATTAGTGTTAATGAAAAATATTTTTATAAAAAACAAAAATTTATCTAAAGTTCATTAAAGAGAACAAAATATTAATATAAATATTAAGAAAATTTGACCTTAATGTTAGAACAAGTTGTTTTGTGAAAATTCCACAGGTATATTTTATTCAGAAGAAAACCATATCAAAATTTTTAAATTAAATGCAACCAAACTAAAAATAATTTTAGCAAATTATTTTTTAATAATATATAGATACTTTTTATTAAATTTAATAATGTTATGTTTGCTGGTTTATTTAAATCTGTATTTAAATACATCCTTTTTCCTTAAGGATTGCCCAGTGTTTATTATTACATTCATAGGAAAAAAAAGTTTGAGCATTTATTAAAATTTTTGCACATCACGTGCCAAATAGAAAAAATATTTCCAACATTTTCAAATTCCTATTGAAAACATATGTACAAAGGGCATTCGTTATGTCAATATTTTTATACACTTTTAATATTTTACACACATACATGCTAACACTTGTATTTTTTGGAAGTTAAAATAAACGCATATTCAAACCAGGAAACAGTATGACAAGTAATAACACTGACACTAACCGTTTGATATTTTTGAAACTAATTAAATAAGTATTATTTTAATTTTTAGAAAATTCACAAACTTAACAGTTTTTGTACCGAATAACATTGATGAAGTTTTATTTAAGTTACTTATTGTTTTACTTTAATTTCTTATCAATTTTGTTGATTAATATTTGTATCGCATTTCAATTTATTTAGTCTTCAAGTACAAGATCAATTTATTTCTTAAGCTGAGGACAAACTTTTCACATTTTTACTTAGACACACATATAAATATGAATGTGAACAAACATTATTTACATACAATTATACTCTTACTTACGTTTACAGGTATGCCTGTGTGTGTGTGTCTATGTATTATGTATGTATGTGTGTGTCTAAGTATTATGTATGTATGTGTGTGGCTAAGTATTATGTATGTATGTATTTATAAATAAGTAATTTATGTGTATGTGAGTATGCAAACATAAACACGTGCCAAGCTGTCATGACCAACTAGTTAATGCCAACTGAATTTATTTCATTCCTTCACTCACACTCTCAACTAAACGAAAACGTACGTTACAAAATTTTTGGTATATTAAAAGATAAATATTATTTTTAATATCGCAGTAAAGGTATGCGTGTGTAAAATTGTATGTGTGTGCTGTGAATTTAAAATACTTGTAGATAATCAATTTATAGGCGTCAAAATACATGTACATACATGCACATACACATTTTGCCAAACTGAAGTGGTGACAATTTGGCAGAAATATTGCAGCTCTTAAGCCACGATTTTTACATGCATGAATTGTATTGTTGTATTATATTGTTTATAAGATGGTTTAGAGGCAATTTTAATATTTTTTTTTATGTAAACACAAGAAGCACTTAAATTTCTTCTTTTTTAGAAAAAAAATATATTTTCTCAATACTTCAATTGATTAGAATTTGTATTGATTTTTTTTTTAAAAAGAAAAAAAGAATTTTACAAAAAGCAAAAATAAATTTTAAAATATATGTTTTGTAGAAGTAATACTTAATATAAATAAAAAAAATAATTCACGTAGAATTTAGAAAATATTTTTTGTAAATCAATTTACATAAAACATATGTTTTAATATATTTTTTTCTTCAATTTCAATCTTCATAATATTCCCAGGTCTTGTCTCTACCATCAAGAAAAATATATATTTAATTATAAAATGTACCATATGAATGTACATGATTTTCCTAGTTGATCGGATCGCCTTCTGGTAGATACTTCTGTATTTTTCTTAATAATTAGCTTCATTCGTTAAATTTCTTCCGCAGTGAGAATTTAATATTTTCTTACGTTGCCATGTGGCTGATGTGATTATGAGGTAAGCAAACAACTATTGCTTCAGTCAACGATATGCTATTTGCATTAAAGAATATGATCGCTGATATCAATAATACAATTTTGTTATTGTGGTTTTTTGTTCGGTTGCAAATCTTTTCATTCAGATGTCTAAATACTAAAATCAGAAAATACATAAATGAAAAAAAAAAGAAAAACTGGTTAAGTGTCGATGACCTACGGTAACTTTCAGCCTATCTATTATAAAACAAGTAAAAGTGGTATATTCGGCCGTGCCAAATCTTTTATACCCTTCATAAAGTGTAGTCATGCTATAATTATTGTCTGTATCACCATTCATCTCATATGAAATACGTACATACATAAAAGCATTTCATTGTAAAATTTTAAATTGAGTTGACGTATAAAAATATAAATAATATATAAAATAAAAAATAAAAACATATAAAAGAAACTTTTTTGGCTCGTTCAGACGGACAGACTGACAGAGCTTAATCGACTCTCCTATTCATAAGTTTTTTTTTTTACTTAATGGGGTCGGAAATGAAAATTGTAGAAATTTCACACGGAATGACAAACCTATATATTGTAATATGAGGTTTAAACTCTCTATTCAATCAGATGCAACATTCTTGTTTTGTTTTAAATACACCGGACCATTTTTTTTTGTTACCATATTTTCAAACCATAAATTCCCCTAAACTCTGACTTACCTTCTATAATTATATGCATTTGCCTTTAAAATTTTAATACTTCACTTTCATTCAAAGTAAAACGGGGGAAAAAATAAAAGCATAATAAAAACAACATTTTTCTACAAATTGGTAATGATAGAAACTAATTGGTAGGTAATAATTCTATTTAAAAATATTTGGTTTTTTCACTTAGATATTGGAATTAAAATCAGTTTTGTACGCTTAAAACTCTATCAGTATCATTTTAAAGCTAATTAATAAATTATGAAGAAAAAGAAAATCTGTTGTGTCCTAATGGGTTAATTTCGTGGTACAAGTAGTACAATTATATAAATTGCAATTTTAAAGTTGCACACTTCTACAACTAGAAAAAAATCCTGTAGTTGATATAATCATTATTATATCATTATTTATATTTAACATTCAGGTGACTCTGACTAATCAGCTGTGTAATTTTCGCTCAGTTAGCATTTCAATTGTCAAACTCTTCACACAAGAAAGGAAAATTCTCTCTTTTTTCAAACCTGGTATCATACGCGCGCACCGGCATAAGCAAATATAAAGACAAATATATAGAAAAAACTAGAAGAAAAACTTCCAAACTTAACTTAAACAAATTTGCCAAAATCAGGCGATTTTTTTTTTACCGTATGTGGGTTTAAAAACTAGTCTTGTGCAGTAGTGTAAAGCTAACTTCAATGTAAACAAGTAAGAGTACTATATTCGGCCGTGCCGAATCTTATATACCCTTCACAACGTGTAGTCATGCAATAAAAGTAGTTTGTATCACCATTCATCCCATAAGTAATACGTACATACATATATAAAAACATCCCAATGTAAAATTATAAATTTACGTATGTAATACTATGTATGTTAAAAGAAAGAAATTCAAAAATATATATAAAAAAATAATTAAAATATAAATAATAAATATAACACAAAAAAACAAAATAAAAAAAAATAATAAAAAAAATATTTAAAAAAAAGTAATAAAAATATAAGTAATATACATATAAAATAAAAACTAAGAAAAAAAATAAAAAAAATATAAAAAAAATTTAAAAAAAAATAAAAAAAAATTTTTTTGGCTCAGCTGGGATTCGATGCCACGTTTACTCTAACCAGTATACACGTTTGTATGTATATGTTGTTGTTGTTATGTTGTTGTTGTGAAAATAAAATCGAGGTGGTCGTGGTTTTTTCTCACATCTCAGTTGTTTATGTACCGATGTTTCTGATTTTGAATACTGATCTACTCCCGTATATTTCTGATATTTTAATACCTCACCCGGGTCGAGGCGATATCGGGGGTCAGACGGATAGACTGACAGAGCTTAGTCGACTCCCCTATTCATAACTTTTCATAAAATATATACTAAATTAGGTCGGAAATGAAAATTGAAGAAATTTCACACGGAATGACAAACCTATATACATACATATACTCTTTTTCACTGTGTGAAGGGTATAAAACTGAATGAATAAAGGTTTGCGTATACGTAATATTTTATTTCTTATACGCACTGGTAGGCTATACATAATATATAAAGTCTTTCTGTCTTATTCATAAAAAATATTTTATGTTGGTAAACGCTTATTTGAAAAATTTCTGTACAACATGGCAAAACATCGTTAGATACACAATTTTGGTTAGATTTTAACAATGTTTATTTTAAAAAGAGATGTGGTTTTAATATTTTTTACTTTTATGTTGTTTTTGTCAGAAATTATTATTTATTGACTTTTATTTTTCTGTATTTTTTTAAGGCAAAAATTAAATGGTTATTTTTGACTTTTATTATTTTATTCGAAAAAATATTTTTTTTTTACCATCTATATTTTAAGGCAAAAATAAAAGTCTTGAATTAAGTATTGCATAGTAATACGCTAGTTTTATTGCCTCCAATTTATAGGTAATAATTGATGTATATTACAGAAGTACATAAAAATTATTGTTATTATTATTATTATTAGTATTATTATTATTATTATTATTATTATTATTATTATTATTATTATTATTATTATTATTAATATTTTATTTGTTTAGCTGTTTAATTTTACTATCAAAATTGATTCTAAGCTTTCTTCAGATAAATTATATCTCAAATCCCCCAAAATCAACTTGAGTGCTGAAAATTACCTCTCCACACTGACTTGATTTGCAGGTACAGAATGCACAATAAGAGCTAGTTTGTGCAGCTATGGAAATATACTAAAAGAATTAGCAGTGATTCAGTTATTACAACAATAATTATAAATAACAAAATAAGAGAATTATGTTTTGCAATGCTCTTGAAATTGTGATAACAAATGTTTTATCATTTATAGCATTAAAAGCATTAAAACTAGCGTATTACCGTGCAATATTTAATAAACGAATTTTATTTTTGCCTTAAAAAAATAACATTTAGTTTTTGGGTAAAATAATAAAAGTCAAAAATAACTTTTAACTTTTGCTTAAAAAATAATAGTTAAAATCAAAATTTATTTTTTGACTTCTATCAAAAAAGGCACAAATTTAAAAGTCATAAAAAAATGTGCATGTGCAACACCCATGTATCATAATGATAAGAACCAAAATTTTCCACGATCATTTTTTATGTGTGCTTTTTTGATGTAAATTTTTAAAAATAACAGTTATTTTCTGTCCCTGGTTTATCGGTCTCCCAAATCTTAAGTTAATTTTGAAATTTAAAAAGGTTTAGTTTTTCCAAGACAATAATATTCAAAAATGATTTCATATTTGACAAGTTGTCCCCATTTTCGATTATGATGGCCTGGCTTCCACATTATCTCTAGACGTTAAAGATTAGCATACAAGCTTAGCTCCCTCTTGCATTGCAGGACCTTCAAACACATTCGTTGTTTAGGGGTTTGATTAGTGATTGGCTATTCGTAAAAATACAAATTTGTGCTTAGTCATTGGCCTTCTGCATCCACTTAATGCTTTTTGTAGTTGCGATAACCTCAGCTTGGAAACTGGTATTGTGATCTTGTAGAAAATAGTATTTAACTCTGCTTAGGCCTTTGTAACAAAAAAATTTTTCAGCTCGATTACCAATCTTTGATCTTTTCTACCCTAATTATTTATCCGATTCTTTCTCCTCTGGTATTATGGGGCTGTAGTTAACGTTATCATATCTCTTTGGTATTTTGGTATTTATCGACGGCTGCTTTATATTTTTTTTTGTAAATTAATTTTAAGAGAAATAAAAATAATTTTTTTAATTTTTTTCCAGCTATTCCCGCTTACAGCTTAATTTGTTACCAGTAAATAACAATCCAAATTCAATAATAACATTTTTAGTATGTTACCGTTTAACTAGTATTAGTTCCTGGCATAATTTAACTTATCTTTTTTAAAACAGCTTATAACACCATTATGTTTGATACTATTGGTTTAAAATTTTGTAACATGGTGTATTATAACCTTTAAAAATCCCATTGTCGAAAGAAAAATATGCGAGTAAGACCACTTCTTTGTCTGATCAAAGATGCATATAAATATATTCCTTTGCTGTAAATATTTTTTATCTTTATTATCAATTTACATAAAAGTGAAACTCTGTCTGTCTGTGTGTGTATGTTAGCTATGGACTTGGAATTCGTAAAGCCGATCGGATTCAAACTTTGCCAAGTTGTTGTTAATAGCTTATTATTTTCAGTTATTTCCTCGCATTCCAAAGGTTCCCACCGATTTGCCTTTCAACTTCAAGCAACTTCTTCATTTTTACAGCAAATGGAAAAACCAAAAACATTGTATACCCACTTGCATTACAATAAAAATCAATAAAATATATTTTTATTATATTCAGTTAACAATTTTAATGCACTTTTA
The DNA here is from genome assembly GCA_941918925.1 of Phyto melanocephala. Classification (NCBI taxonomy): domain Eukaryota; kingdom Metazoa; phylum Arthropoda; class Insecta; order Diptera; family Rhinophoridae; genus Phyto; species Phyto melanocephala. The sequence goes on from OW799236.1 coordinate 113,886,686, forward strand.
TTCATTAAGGGGCATAGCAACTCGCGCCGGGCGTGGCTGGTTTTACTGATAAAAAAAATATTTTTGAAAAAAAAAACAAAAAAATAAAAGTTTTATTAAATAATTAAAGTTGTTCTAATAACTAATAATTATTTTTTAGAAAAAAAAAATGTAAATTAAACATATACTGGTTATCGTTATGGAGAAATTATTAGATACATGTATCGAAAAACTGGCTAGAAAACCGAAAATTATTACAAAATATGTTGATGACCTATTTTGTATTGTTTCAGAGAATACAATAGACCATATTTTGGTAACTTTAATTCGTTTCATAAAGATTTGATTTACTATTGAAAAGGAATATGATTCAAAACTTTCCTATTTGGACACATTAATAATTAGAAGGGGAAATAAGTTATTAATGGATTGGTACCAGAAACCTACTTCCTCAGGAAGGATCATTAATTATTATTCGAAACATCCCAAAAGAATAATTATTAATACAGCCAAAAACCTTATAAGGAGGATACTAACTATAAGTGATTTCGAATTTCATAAGAATAATAGAAGGAAAATCATAGATATATTGTATGATAATAAGTTTCCTAGGAAAATAATTTATAGTTTAATTGGACAATAAAAAGGTCAGAGAGGACTTGAGATGACCAACACCAGTCAACCAAAGATTTATAAACCATTAATTTACGTACCTATAGTGTCAGAAGGATTAGAAAGATCGAACACTTTTGAAATTTATAAAACGTACAATACATTAGGTAAATTATTTAGTAAGGCAAAGGACAAAATTTACCGTTTTGAAAGTTCTAATGTAGTATATAAAATTCCATGTAAGGGTAATAGTAGTGAAACATGCAATAAGGTATATATAGGTACAACTAAGAATAAACTCAAGACTAGAATTGCAGGACATAAATCGGACCAAAAATACAGGAATAATGCTTCAAAGAAAACTACATTAACATCACATTATGTTAATGTTAATCATGATCCAGATTTTAGAAATACAATAGTTTTGAATACGGAAGATAGTTACAAACGTCGTTATTTATTAGAAATGTTACAGGTAATAAACACACAAATAACACAGAGGATTAACTACAAATCAGATACAGAGGGAATAGCTCAGAGTTATAGATATTTAGTTCAAAAATGTTAGAAAGCGGAAATGGAATATTTTTATAATGTAATAGATTATAAGCAATTAAGTTTTGCTTTTTAGTGTATAATTTTTTGTATGAAAATTTTCTGAAATTTGTTTTAAACATTTTTATTATTAGTATAAAAAAAGAAAAATTTTGTAATATTTGTTAATTTGTTAATTAATTTTCCTGAAGATACTACACGAAGGAGTAGCGAAATATTGAGAAATAAAATATTGTTTAAGTTGTGTTGCTTTTATATAAAAAAAGAATAAAAACTGTTGTATGACCATAGGCTCGGATAATTAAATTTAAAAATTTAAAAAAAGAGGTAAAATAAAATAAATAATTATATACTGGTTACTTTACCATCTTAATTTTGGAGCTAATTAAATAATACATTGGAGTCCCAGTAAATTTTTTATTAATTTTTTTAAATGTCTTTTTAGATCTCTTGTTTTGCAACAAATTCTTTGCTTATTAACTACAAAAAAACTACCTCATGTGTGATTGTTGTGAAAGTAATTTAATACTTTTAAAGTTTTTAAATATAGCAGATAATGGAGGCTTCATTATTCAATTAAATTTCATAATTTTTTTAAATATTTTTTATTGAACTGCACTCAGTCAAAAAGAAAAAATTAGCAATTATTATTTGAATAAACAATCAACAAGATAATAGTATAAAATCCAAAAATACATGCAGTTTTACATAAACTTGCCATCATTTATATAAAATAATACATTAGAATTTATTAATTTTATAAGAAAAAACCCACAAAGCCAACTAAAGAGAAAACAAATAATAATAAAATCAAGTTTACAAACAAAACATTTCACAAAAACAATGATAAACAGTCAATCACAGTAAACCTTTACATCTTTTTGTTTCAGCTACTTTACATCCTTGTATAGACTCTTACTAATAAACAAACTAACTGAATCAAAAAGAAGAAATAGAATAAAGAAAACCCACTCAAACCAAACAGAACAAAGAGTTCTGTTGCCATCAATTTTATATCCATCAAATGTCCATAACAAAGTAGTAAAAAGAAAACAAAAATTGAACTGCCAGAACTGTAAGAAAGAGGAATTTATATACTTTAGCTGCGATTTAGAAGTGATACACACAAAATGATTAATATTAAAAAAAAAAAAAAAAACACAAATCGAGTTTAACCCCTAGTGCTGGTTCTATACGTTCGTACTATGATTTTGTTATTTTAAGTCCAGTAAGGTCTGGCAGCCTTCTTGTGCTGTGTTCGTCATTATTAGTTCCTGAATGGCAGTTATACAAACAGACAATCTATAATTCGCAATAATATTAAGTAAAATGTTTTGTAATTTTTCTTCCTGTTTACGTATTAGTTCCGTATTAGTTCCGAAAGCCAACACTCTTACATAAATAGAGGAACATAAACACTCACGTATAGAGGAAAATATAAAGAAGAGAGATACGAAACACGTAAAAAAATCTATATCCAGCCAAAACCAAATACAACCAGGCAAGCAGTCAGTGTCAGTTACAAAACTTACCCTAGAATAGATATCTAAATTGATACTAATACGACTGAAGTTAAATAGAAAGGATGGCTTACAGTAGAGAGTAAAAAAAAGTGAAACTGTTGAAATTGTTGAATAATGACCGGAAATAAAAAGTCAATATTTCAGATAAATGTTACATATTGTTTAAACCTCGCTATGGGGTCCACTGGCAGCCAGTTCAACATAGCAAAAATTGCTTTCATCGAAATTTACTTAATCATACCCTTGATTAAGGTCGCCATGTTCCGTACAATTTTATCAACTTTTCGTCTGTGTTCGGTGTGGTTCATGGTACATGGCCATGGTCATGGTCATGGTCATGGTCATGACCACCAGAATACAATTCCGCAGCAAACAATTAACCTAGGGTTTAAGATCCAGGTTCTGCCAATGGCACTTATTTACAATACTTAGATAGGTGTAGTCCCTTTCGTTCTATTGTCTCATGTTCCAGAATAGATTGCTTTCCAAAAAACTTTAAGATATTTGGAATTATCCGATAAAGTAAAGGCAACAGCGTAAGGTATCGGAATGATGTTCTTTCTTGTCAAGGTTACAAGTTTAGTTTTAGAAGGTGTTGAACCATAAAAGAAACGAGAATTAATTTTTGTTTTTAAATTGTACCACGATAAATTTATTAAATTAGCTCTTCATTGGTTGACTATTATTTCGACAATGATTTAAATTCAATTTATGTTACTAGCTTAAAGTCTAAGGAATGCAAAGAATGCAATACCGTTAGTATTTTATGTATTTATACTGGGTATGTACATTTGTATACAAAAACAAGTGTATGTATGTATATAAAATAAACGAAAGAGCAACAAGAGGTTTAAAAGAGTTAAATCAATAAAAGTTAGTGTTACAAAATATTTAGTTAATAATAATAAATATATATTAGTATTTTGACGGAACATACTGCCCCCATTGAAAGGCACTTTCAATCAGCTTCGGTAGGTAGAGGTGCAATTTTGTGAATGGATCGTCGAAGAACCCCTTTTGATGTTTTTAGATCAACTACTCTCACTTTTCCGTCACGACCTGGTATAGCTTTGATGATACGCGCTAAGAGCCAATTCTGAGGTGGAATGTTGTCTTCATGAATAATAACAAGTGTACCTTCTTTTACATTTTCACACGCCTTAAACCATTTGCATTTTTGTTGTAAATTTAATACGTAGTCACGGACCCATTCGAGCCAAAACTGTTGCTTAAGAAACGTAACAAGTTGCCATCGCTTGAGGTAGTTGATATTTTTGTAGCTATGTATATTTTCGTCTGGTAGCGTCAATAAAGAAGAACCAATTAACAAGTGTGCAGGAGTTAAAGCTTCACCATCATTTGGATCATCTGATCTAGCTGTCAATGGCCGAGAATTTAAAATGGCTTCGACTTCGATAAGGATTGTTTGAAATTCTTCGTATGTCAGGTTGGCTTGAGACATGTTCTTGACGAGAAGTGTTTTTGTTGATTTTACGGCGGACTCCCAAAGGCCACCAAAGTGAGGAGAACGAGGAGGAATAAACAAAAATTTGAAACCAGTGACTGTGCTGTAGTGCATTATCTCCTTGACATTGGCATCATCAAAGAAGCGTTGTTTTAACTCTTGCAGTTTAGAGCTGGCGCCAACAAAGTTTGTTGCGTTATCACAATATAGTCTCTGAGGTATGCCACGACGACCTATAAACCTTTTAAGACATAAAAAAAATGTATTAGTTGACAGATCAGAAACTAATTCAATATGAACAGCTTTAGATGAGAAGCAAACAAAAATAGCGACATAGGTTTTATAAGGGGCTTTTCCCCTTATACGATAGGAGGTGTAGAAAGGACCACAAAAGTCTACACCTGACACGAGAAAAGGACGCTGAGCCTTGAAACGATCTGCAGGAAGATTACCCATTAATTGTTGCGATAATCGAGGATTGTATTTGAAACAGTGTACACAATTTCGAACAATCTTTCTAACGATTTCTCTGGCATTTACTACCCATACTTGTTGACGAAGAATTCCAAGAAGCGCCTTGGAGCCAGCATGTAAGTGTTTTCGATGAAGATGTTCGATGAAAAGTTTCGTAAATCGATGATCTTTTGGTAAAATTATTGGAAATTTTGTATCATATGATAATGGTGCATTTGCTAGCCGACCACCCACTCGAACGATTACTAAAGTTGAATTACAGCATTGTATTTTATCTAAAAACGGGGCTAATTTCTGAAAACTAGGTTTTAAGTTTTCTCCTTTGTTGAGCAAATCAATTTCTTCTCTAAATGCTGATTGTTGAATATTGTATACAATTCTATAAAATGATAATTGCAGTTCTTCAGAGGTTACAAAAATTTCACGATTTTGCTTGTTGAAGACTCGATGAATGTAGGCGACGATGCGAAGAATACGAAGATACGAAGAATGGCGAGAAGTTAAATGATTGATAATAGATTCGATGACGATAGTTGTTTTGAGTGCAGTTTTTCTTGTTTCTTGTTGTGGTAGTTCTGTATTTTCGATATTGCTTTTTGGCCAACTTGCTTCTGGTTCCAAAAGAAACTTAGGGCCAGTAAACCATATTGTATTAACTAGATCATTTGCAAAACAGCCCCTCGACACCACATCTGCGGGGTTTTGTTTCGAGGGTACATGCATCCAAGGAATATTGTGTGTTAAATTTTGTATTTCTGATACTCGGTTAGCGACAAAGCAAACATACGACGACGAATGATTAGTGAGCCAGCTTAGAACTATTTTTGAGTCTGACCAAAGAAAATTCGGTAGGTAAAACGATCAAATTTATGTTTGATTTTATCCCAGGTTCGACTGAGCAACAAAGCGGCGCAAAGTTCTAAACGAGGCAAAGATTGGTGAACAACTGGAGCTACCTTTGATTTAGCTATTAGCAAAGTTGTTTTGACTTCGGTTGTATAATTGACACGTATGTATATGCAACAACCATATGCTAATTGAGAGGCATCTGCAAAACCATGGATATCAAATTTCATTTGAGGAGACGTTTCCACAAATCTTGGCAATTCGATTTGATTTATATATGAAAGATTTTGTTCAATTTGTTTCCATTTATTTGACAAACGTGCGTTGAGTGGTGCATCCCAGTTCAATTTCTGCTTCCACATTTCTTGAATTAGAATTTTGCAAGAAATTACGATAGGGCTTAGTAAACCAAGAACATCAAAAATTTTTGCTACAGTTGACAAGACAGATCTCTTTGTTGGAGCTTCTATAACTGGCAAATCAAAACGAAAACAAAAAACGTCATTTTTAGGTTTCCACGACATCCCAAGGGCCTTAGTGATATATTCATCATTTGTTTTTAAATGCATTTCACCATTAGAAGGAGCGATATCTGGGCAATTAGAATTCCACTTTAATAACTGTAGACCAGCCTTTTGTAAAAGTTTTACGATTTCACACTTTTTTGTTGAGAGCTCGGAAAAATTATCTGCCCCCGTGAGCAGATCGTCAACATATAGGTCTTGTTTGAGAATTTCAGAACCAACAGGAAATTGATTTTTGTAAAAATCAGCAATAAAAAACAAACTACGTACAGCGAGAAAAGGAGCAGCAGATGTGCCATATGTAACGGTATTAAGTGGATACAGTGTGATTGGATCAGTGTTTTTATTTCTCCATAAGATTAGTTGAAAGTTGCGATCTCTTTCATCTACGAAAAATTGACGATACATTTTACAAATGTCAGCTGATAGAGCTAGTTTTTTTAAACGAAACGATAAAATTGTTATTATAAGCTCCTGTTGAATAGTTGGACCGACCATTAGAGCTTCATTTAAAGAAATGTTAGTTGATGTGCGACATGAAGCATCGAAGACTACTCTTAGTTTTGTTGTTGTGATTTGAGGGCGTAAAACAGGATGATGAGGGATTACAAAATGTGAATAATTTAAGCGATCGAAGCTAACGGGTGACATGTGACCAAGTCGAATATATTCTTCCATGAAATCGGAATACATTTGCCGTAAATTTTCATCTTTTGATAGCTGTTTTTCTAAATACAAAAACCTTCGGCGAGCTGTCTCGAATGAATTACCAAGTTGTTTTATAGAAGATTTAAATGGCAAACGCACTTGAACTTTACCATTGGTATCAAAAATTGTATTTTTAACAAAATGTTGTTCGCATTTTTGTTCTTCTTCAGTGAAGACAAGTGTACGCTGATTGAATTCTTCAATTTCCCAAAAAGCTTTTAGTAGTGGGTCTAGGTCTTCATGTTTCGTTGTGACATTACACGATAATGCACGATGTGAACGTTGAGTGCTCACACTGCCACCAATGATCCACCCGAGAGTTGTATTAATGAGACACGGTAATCCATTTCCGAGAGAAATTTTGCCATCAAGAAGTAACTCGCAGAAAATCTCAGAACTAATTAAAATATCAATATGTTGAGGTATGTGAAATTGTGGGTCTGCTAGTTCAATGCCATTAGGAATGTTCCAATTGGCTGCCTTAATATGTTCAGCTGGATGTTGAGACGAAATTGATTTTGTAACCAAAAAACATGTTGTCCATTCAAACTCAGAAACACGAGACTTAATAGTAGCTTGTACCATATATTTCATCTGGGTTCGAATGTCAGAAACGCCAGAAATTTCATGAAACGATTTGTTTTGTTTTAAACGAAGACGATTTACAGCTTCTTGCGTGATAAGGTTAACTTCTGATCAAGAGTCTAATAAGGCCCGAAGAGGTTACAGACAGCCAAACTAATCTTTGACGAAAACTATAGCTGTTGGAAGCAAATTGATGCGACGACTACGTGTTAAAAATGACGAAAATTTTGTAAGATGAGTAGTAGATGGATTAGGTTGTGTTGGCAACACTGATTGTTGTGACGACGAAAACTTAGGTTGAAAAGATGGAGGATATGGTTGTTGAAAAGATGAATTCATAGAAGAACTATGTTGCAGCGAAGAATTTAAAGGCGAATGTTTTTGAAGCGGTGAGTTGGAAGAAGTACTTGTATTACTTGTTGATTTAAATTGTGAATTGTGTAAAGATGTGTGGTGCGAAATCCGACAAGTGCGACAACGAGATTTTGATTGGCATTGAGAAACTAAATGACCTTTTCTAAGGCAATTTATACAAAGTTTTAAGCTTTTAATGAAATCGAAACGACGACCTATGGGTAACGACAAATAGCTAGAACAGCTTCCAATAAAATGATCTTTTGATTTGCAATACTCACAAAGTGTATTTGAAACTACGAAAGATGACCCTGTATGTTTTGATATTTGCTTGGATTTGTTTTCACGAGATTGAAATTAGTGTGTTTCTGTAGAACGACTTTCTAGAAACTGGCAACGACGACTTAGAATTGAGTGGCACTGGTCCCATGATGGTAGGGATTTAAAATCTTGTTTTTCATCGTAGACCTTTTTTGACTCTCCATCAATTTTCGACAAAACAATATGAATGATGATTGCATTCATGACATCAAGTTCAGAACCCAAAAAGAGCAAAGAACTACGAAGAGCCGAAACATTATCAAGAATTGCGCGCAAAGAAATAGCGCTCGGTTTAGTCATAGGTGTTATCGAAAATAATGAATTGATATGATCGATAAAAATTAATGATTTGTTATCATATCTTTCGATTATGCTATCTAAAGCCTTTTGGTAGTTCGACTCAACAACTTGAAATGGTTCTATGACTGCCAATGCTTGGCCAGATAGACAGTTAAGTAAATAATTAAATTTGTCAATTGTAGGTATGCTTGATTCATTGTGAACCAAAGTATTAAATGTGCTTAAAAAACGAGAAAACTCCGCATACTTCCCATCGAATTTGGGTAATTTAATTTGTGGCAAACGATTTTGATGCGACATTAATGGTTGAGTTATGTTTAAAAAGCTTTGCTCAATATCACTAGAACTACGTTTGTTATTCATAAAACTTACCAATGGAGCCTTGGCAGATATAAAAAGTTCTTCAATGTCTGATCGACTGGTATCAAACTCATCTAACTTCTCAATTTGTGATTGAATATGGCTGATTTGTTTAAAATACGATTCGAGGATTTGAAGTCTGCATTCAAGAATTGTGTAATCTGATGAACCACCATCTTTTTCTATTTTAGTTTTCATTTGGGTGATGTTTCGTTTCATTGTTGCTCGTTGTTGTTTTAAAGACGAAAGCATGTTGGCTCCTGTATCGGCGTTCGTACCATCAGTTTTATCAGTACTCATTTTGAAATAAAAATTTGATTAACGTTGTTTAAAATGGGCTAAAGCTGGGTTAACGTTGATTTAATTTTAATTGAAGTTGACTAGAATTTTATTAAAGTTGTTTAAATTTCGATTAAAGTTGATTTGAATTCTAGTAAATTTCCATTAAAGTTGATAAAATTCGATAAAAATCCAGTAAATTTTAAAATACTTTCATTTACAAAGAAAGTACCATACGTTGTAAAAAAGTACCAAATGTTATTCAGGTGGGCCAACACTGATAACAAGTGCCAACACTAGTTGTTCAATTCATGCACCAACAAAAAATGTATGCTTGTGTATATGTTCGTATGTATGTACACACAATGTACCGAAAAGACAAAATTATTATGAGTGCAGACAATGTAAGAGAATTTATTCGTTTCACTTACTTGATTATTTATGATGATCTTTATATGATGATGACGATGTTAATTTTAAAAACTGCAGCAGAGGATGGTAGCTAGCAAATGCAGAGCGACGACTATGATAACGATGATGATGAAGTTTGCGGTGACGATGATAATGATGATGGTAGCGATGACGATGATAATGATGTTTGCGATGAAGAATTTTGCGATGACGATGAAGTTGTTCAAAGAACTGCTGCTTGGTGGTGATTACATAAACGACGATGATGATGTTGCTGACGATAATTATTTATTTTATTTTAAAATACCTATGTAAATTATTTTATTTCAGCACACACAATTTTATTTGAACGCTTCTATTGTTTTTGACACTAGTTAGTTTTAGTTTTTTTTTTTTTTTATTAAATTAATTTTTAATTTATTGTTTTTACAATATAAATGTTTTTTAATTTTTTATTAAATATGTCCTGTCACGGTCGCCAATTTTTATGTTGAACCATAAAAGAAACGAGAATTAATTTTTGTTTTTAAATTGTACCACGATAAATTTATTAAATTAGCTCTTCATTGGTTGACTATTATTTCGACAATGATTTAAATTCAATTTATGTTACTAGCTTAAAGTCTAAGGAATGCAAAGAATGCAATACCGTTAGTATTTTATGTATTTATACTGGGTATGTACATTTGTATACAAAAACAAGTGTATGTATGTATATAAAATAAACGAAAGAGCAACAAGAGGTTTAAAAGAGTTAAATCAATAAAAGTTAGTGTTACAAAATATTTAGTTAATAATAATAAATATATATTAGTATTTTGACGGAACAGAAGGATTTAAGTTTAGCCTGTTGCTTGCGCTCTACCCTCTCTTTATCTTCAGAGCTAGTTCAATGCAAAATAGTGTTTAGACTAATGCTCGATACTGCTAGATCATCTCTGTATGCAATAGTATTGAAACTAATAGTATCCATCTTTGTGAGTATCACATTCAGTGTGATGGTCCACAGCAGGGCAAATAGAACTGAGCCCAGCGGTCCCTTATAGTCGCCCTAATAACACTGGCCTTTCTACATCTAGATTTTTGATCCTGAGTGATAACAGAATCAAAGTGAAAGTGACAAGAGAATCACCAACTCCTAGTTTCTCTATGGCTAAAAAGATAAAAATACTAGTTAAAATTATGTAATTATTACTCATTTAAGAAAAGCTACCAATATGTAGTTCACAAACTACAGCAATATTTGTATACGGCAGACTTGGGACTAAAGAGCCATTTCCATCGGCTTTGATGTATGCTTATTGCAATGGTGAAGGGAGGGTCATGTCAATTGTCGACCTGCAATGAAGAATAATCAATCTGTTTCAGTAAAACAAATTATATCTCAACCCTTCGTTTTCGTGTGGGACTTCTTATCACCCTTTTTGGGTAAATTTTACGTCCACCATCCACACCATGACAATGTATGACGAAATCTGCAATGCCCTGTGGATGTACCATTAAACTCTTCAATATAACTTAAATGGCTCAATTTATTTATTATCCTTCCAACTACTGGAATGAGATATATAGATCAAATTATGTCGAATTTTATAAAAAAAAGGCACTTGAAGAAAATTATGTCACAATGTTTTTAATATAATTATATTTTAGATAAAACCAAACTTATTTTTGAACCTTACTGTTCTACAAATCACAAAAACATACATCACAGTAAAAGCACACTCGTTGGAAAATAAAACAACCACTCAACCATCTAAAACATGACAGCGCGTAACTTTACGTAATGGCAAAATCAATTTTGTATTTATGTTACGTGTGTGTGTGTGTGTTTTTTTTTCAAATATACGAAGTGTGCCAATAGAAGGTACAAAAAACAAGAAATATATCGAACTCCTGCCAGTTTTTTTTTTTTTTATTTAACATACACATACGCTCACGTTAGTCTATCGTTTCCGGTCCAATGCACACTTTTGTTCAATAATGTGTGTGAATATTTTTGGCTTTAATAATGTTAAATAAGATTTATTTCGTTTAAAATTAGATTATTTGGTTAAATTATGGATTATAGACATGAGAAATTTGTAAGATTTTATTTTCTACAAATTTGTTTGTTAAGCATAACAAAATTAATTATTTCTTTATACATGTGATTGTGTTAAAAAGCTTTTTTTATTGTTTGTAATTTTTATTTGTTTATATTGTCTATAGATTACATGTCCTTACAAGCTTAAGTTTAATATCAAACAACTGAGTGGTTTTAATATATACCAAAAAAAAAATATATAATAACGATAAAAATATATATAGTACATTTATGCCAATAACGTTATTGTAGCTGTGATTTAATTAAGTTTTCACGTATATCACGACAAGGGTTATTTTTAGCATAGTTGGATCTTAAGTATTTAAGGCTAAAAATTTCTGATTGGTCGGCTTGAAAGGGTTAAAGTTATTTTACTAGGCAAGAATTCATCTTTAATTAACTAATATTTTTTGCTTAAACTAATATTTCTTGCTTTAGTTTCTTGAGTTTTTAAAAAAAATATAAATTGGTTTCTATTTAGTTTTTTCGATTGGAATAAACACCATGTTCTGATATTTTAACTATTTTTTAATTATAAGCTTTTTGTATATTAGATTACTAATAACATAAAAACTATTGTTTTCAGTTTGATGTCTTCACCAATGTAACAATTGCAAAACCTCATGAAATTTGTGAAACTTTTTCCTGCCTCAGAACTCAATCACTTAATGCCAATTAAGTTTGTTTTTCAATTTTCTAAAAACTTAATTGGATTTCATAAAAATATATAAAATAAATTGTTATACTTTTTTTTGTTTTGATTTACAACAAATCTAAAAGAGATTAGATAAATTAAAAAACTGGTTTTAAGCTTCTTTTTTTCAGAAATATTAGGGAGGCTTATGCTACGGTTTTTGAAATTTAAAAAGAAATGGGTTTGAATAGAGAAATTTAAAAACAAAAGATTTTTTTTATAAGATATGGCTAAACATTTTTTGCAAATGACTTAAAATAAAAAAAAAATAATTATTTAACAAAAATTACAAACTCAAATTTTATAATGATTTTCTAAATAACCACGCGTAAAAAGGTAAAACTTTGTAATCCCTCAAAATCACTTTCACAAGTTTACAATTTTAGAAACTTTGGCCTTTTTTAGGTTGGACATAAATAACAAAAAAAAAAATATTTGCTTAGTACAAATATGAGCCCTAACTTTTTCGGTTCAAGCTCTATAAAGCTTTCAACATATGGACGGACAGACAGATGGATGGACAGACAGATGGACGGACAGACAGACATACATAGCTAGATACTCCTAAAATAAAGCCAGGACTCAGAAAATATGGATTCTAAAAAAGATATTTTGATGTGTTACAAACGGAATAGCAAAATGAATATACCCCCCATCATTTTCCTGGTGGTGAAGATAAAAAAACAAAAATCTAAACAAAAATCTTCTTAAAAAATTATTCGATTCTATTCATACTCTAGTTTCGCATAATTTTATTGCTTTATTAGTCCGTTTTATACATAACTGTTCTACGCAAATATTCCTAATTTAATTTTTTTTATTTTAATTACAATATCATTAAGCAAAATTCGAGAAACCTGAAGCACTTAATCTAGTTAAGAGTACCAGTTCAAATGTTGCAAAAAAAAAGTTGCCTGTTAAAGCAAAAAAGCTAGACCAATTCTGGCATAACTTATGGTGTTTTCTTTTCTGACGTTAATGTTGCATTAATTCTGCACCATGCCTTCTTTTGTGTTCTTTTCTTAAAAATATGCAATATTATAAACGGGTGACAAGTTCTTTTGTAATAATGTTGCCATTAAAATAACAAAAAATGTTACATGTTGTACCCTGAATTAAATCAAAGGGTTAGAATATTGCACTTTTTAACAGTTGATATTAAAAAGGAGAATTAAGTTTTTGTAGTGGTTAAAAATAGTTTATGGTCCCAAATTATTAAAATGGAAGCAAGAAATGCAGTTTTACATAAAAATACAGCTATTATGTAAAAAAGGTGAAAATTTCTGTTCTATTCTGCTGATTATAAAGATAGCATTTTGTTAGGATGCAGGCGACCTTTGAAAAGTGTTTAACTATAAAAGGGCAATATTGTTTGTTAGAAAAGAAAACACCATTAAAGAGTAACACGATCAGCTGTTTTTTACTTTTTTTAATCGGTGATGGAAGGATAAGCAATCAGCTATTTCACAAGCCGCTTTCTGTGGTTTTTTGCAGAGTTTCATTTGTAAAAATCTGATTCCCCTATCACTTTACTATTAACAAATATTTATTTAATATGTCTATATCGGCACAATTAAGAAATTTAAACTTTCTACTTAGGTTTCTTTTAGGATAATTATTTTACTCTTACCAGCACTCAATATGAGCAAAAGAAGTAGCAAAAACTATACTGTGAAGAGTTTGACACTTAAAACACATATACCACTAATGAATAAAATCATTAGAGGTCCAATAACTTTAAGGTTTAACATTTTTCAATTGTTTTCAAAACTTTAATTCAACCTATCAAATAAACACGAAATGTTTTAAACTTGTACAGTGTTTCCCAAACATGAAAGGGTATAATGGAAAGATATTTAAAAGTCTTTCGCCTAAAATATGGACGCATTTTTTTTTTGTAATTCTAGCGTATTTTCTGTTTGATACGACATATAATCCAAAACAAATAATTAACTAAATGTCTTTAATTCTCTTAAAAATATTTTCGTAAAGTATTTAAATGATGTGTGCAAATTGTTTTATATTAACCGAATTCAATTGTTTATTTAATCTAAATATAGGGTTGGCCAAAAGTCAACATGGAGTTTCAAAATTTAATCATTTTTTCGGCTATTTATCGCATGAATTACATATCCGCTCCACAACTAATATCAACGGCTGACTAAGTGAAGGAAACAAATAGAGTTATAAGTCACAATTTTATTTTTCGTTCCCACACTCGGCCAGACAGCAACGTAAGCATTTATCTTTACGTTACTTATTTAGAATTAACTTCAAATGTATATTTTTAAAGTTAAGCTACGGTCACATATGTCAAATATTTGCTCAAATATGCGAGACCACTAATTCTGTTAAATGATTATTTAATTTAATGCAATTTTTCTTAAATCAAATTATGTCAAAACATGGAACAACAGAATAATATCGCAATTTAATCGAAACAAGACAATTTTCAATTAAATAAACATTTATTAATTAGGAGAAATAAATATATTTGAATGGTCACGTTTATTTGAGCAAATATTTGTCATATGTGACCGTAGCTTTAGTCTTAAGATTCAATAAATAAGAATTAAAAAACTAAAGTTTTTGTGAATATCTTTAATTTAACTCACGTGATCACAAAAAGGGTATCTCATCGAAATTCTGAAGCTTTCACTAGAGACTAAAAACATTGCTTCACTGCATTTTAGTGAATGTAAAAATCCGAATGGTAAATAATTTTTTTTACTTTTTTTTTTTAATTATTTAATAAATAATATTAAAAAAATATCTTTTGTAGTACTAAAATTTTTTATTAACTTTTTGATTGATTTTAATACAAATTTTTTCCAAAAATATGTACAAACTCAAAATGCAAATAAATTTAAATGAATGGAAGTGCGCTTGTACCACTTTAATTCTAAATTTATAATGATTTAAAAAATGCAAATCTTAATGGACATTTATTTATGTAAGCAGACGATATACATATGCCTATTCTATAAGCATCAACACAGA
The DNA here is from genome assembly GCA_941918925.1 of Phyto melanocephala. Lineage (NCBI taxonomy): Eukaryota > Metazoa > Arthropoda > Insecta > Diptera > Rhinophoridae > Phyto > Phyto melanocephala. The sequence continues at coordinate 113,901,762 of OW799236.1, forward strand.
TGCAGGTTGAATATGATGCTGCAATTTTGTCGGAGTTTTTAAGAGTCAATAAATTATTATCAGGTGCTGAAAAAACTAAGTGAAGATCTTATCAACATATATGTTGTTGGTAGTGTAATATGTAATAATGTTTAAAAATAAATTATTCTTGAGTTTTTAATATATCAATATTTTATTTTGTATTTTTTTTTTTTAATAAAATAAATAAATAAATAATCGGAAAATGTGAAATATCTTGGCATTTATCTTAGCCACAATCTTCTTTGGGATAATCAAACGAACTTAAAACAAAGAGTTCTTCTGCAATTGGCATTCTTTATAAGTTTAAAAACAAATTGAATTTTAAAACGAAACCAATCTTTAGTTCATTCGTTTCTAACATATTTACCCATAATATATGGCAGTAAAACAAATACCATCCTGAAAGTTTTGCAAACAGCTCAAAATAAAGCGCTTAAAATTGTATTTAATCTTCCAATGAGATTTTCCACAGTAAATTTTTATCAAAGCTATGCAAAAACAACACTTCCAATAAAAGATTTTTATAAACAACAAATACTCTTGCATATTTTTAAGTGTATAAATGGGATGGGTTCACAGGGTTTAACTTTCCCCAAAATATGTCATTAACACAAACAACTACCAGACATTCTCAGGATTTTAATGCTGTATAGTGCCACCTTTTGATTACTAAGCAACGTATTAGCTTCAGTGGTCTAAGTGTATATAATGTATTATCAGAAAATTTGAAAAATATTTTGGTGTTATCAACGTTCAAAAACTGAATGAAACAACATTTGTTAGAAAATATAGAAATTCTTCTCTCATTTTAAGTTAAATAAATGTATGATTAAAAAAAATATATATTTGTCAATACAAATTTCAATATTTCAATTTGGTTTTTTTTCCTACTCTATGAATAAATAAATTGTTGCCTTTAGCCAATTCATTCTGTAAATAAAATCTTAAAAAAAACATAAAAAAATAAAATTGATAATTTTTTACTTGAATAAAGGCTGAACCTATGCTCTATGTTCTAAAACGAACCTGTCTTTGTAAAGCTGAAAGCGGGGTTTATAAAGGTGACGTTATTTTTAGTAGTTAGTGTAAAATAAATTTTCATTCATAAATTCTTCATAAGCCTAACCAACAATTTCTATTCATTCTTATTTATTTTATTTTTCTAATCCCTCTATAATTGGCTAACACATGGTTAACACTAAATTAAATTAAACTAAATTTAGTGTTAGCCATGTGTTAGCCAAATATAGAGGGATTAGAAAAATAAAATCTATATATATAAAAGTGAAACTCTGTGTGTGTGTGTGTGTGTTAGCTATAGACTCCGAAACTGTACAACCGATCGGGCTCAAACTTTGGTAAGTTGTTGTACACATACCAGGGAGTGTTTATGGGTGAAAAAAAGTGGGCGGGGCCACGCCCATAAAAATTAGTTATCATTTTAAGCTACTTGCACATGACCGATTTTTCTAAAACTTTGCACACATATCGAGCTCTCATGACTAAATAATTTCGTGATTAGAAAAGTGGGCGGGGCCACGCCCATAAAAAATTTTTAATTTTGAGGTACTTGCACTAGACGGATTTTTCTGAAGCTTTGCACACATATTGAGCTGTCATGACTTTATAATTATGTGATTCGAAAAGTGGGCAGGGCCACGCCCATAAAAAAAGTTATAAGTTTGAGGTACTTGCACTGGACCGATTTTTCTAAAACTTTGAAAACATACTGAGCTGTCATGATTTAATAATTTCGTGATAAGAAAAGTGGGCAGGGCCACGCCCATAAAAAAAACAGTTATAATTTTGAGGTATTTGAACTTCACCGATTTTTCTGAAACTATGGACACATATTGTGCTGTCATGACTGTATACTTTCGTGATTAGAAAAGTGGGCACGGCCACGCCCATAAAAAAAAGCTATAATTTTGAGGTGCTTTCACTGGACCAATTTTTTTGAAACTTTTCACACATATTAAGCTGTCATGACAAAATAACTTTTAGATTAGAAAAGTGGGCAGTGCCACGCCCATAAGAAATAAGTGATCGTTTTTAGCTCCTTGCACTAGATCGATTTGTCTGATACTTTGCACACACATATTGAGCTGTCATGACTATATAATTTCGTGGTTTAAAAAGTGGGCAGGGCCACACCCATAAAAAAAGTTATAATTTGGAGGTACTTGCTCTGGACCGATTTTCGTGAAACTTTGCACACATATTTAGTTGTCATAACTATACAACTTCGTGATTAGAAAAGTGGGCAGTGCCACGCCCATTAAAAAAAGTTATAATTTTTTGCTTTTTGCACTTGATACTCAATTAAAAATCAGAATGCATTTTTATTCATTAAGGGGCGTAGCAACGCGCGCCGGGCTTTTCTAGTAAATAAATAAAATAAGAATGAATAAAAAAAATATATAACAAAATATATAAACGAAAAGACTAAAAAGTTTTAAACCCCAGGATAACTCTTGCTCACCCTGTTTATGTGTATGTAATTATAATTATTATAATAGGTCGTGGCTTGTGAACGGTTAAACCAAATTGGCTAAATCCTTCTGCAATTTTTTATACGATTTTGCGCGAATATTTCGACTAAAATATAAACCGAGACATTGACAACAGGTGGCACTATAAACGAACTATTTATATATTTTCATATTGGCAACTTAGGTAAAACAAACATTAATTTTGGTGCTGTAGTTGAATCTTTTATGCTCGGATATATGTATATGAAGTCAAATTTTGAAATTGAATATATAAAAATTTCTCGCGAAGTAGTAGACATACATTTTAAATATTTATGCTGTCTCCAGCAAAGCGAACCAGGGTAAGCTGGTATATGACAAAAAGTTGACTACTCATTTAGAATTTACCCAAAATTCTATGCAGGTGGAAAGTACGTAAAATTAACTTTCTATATGTAATTTCGTAATTCAAAAATTAATAAAATTTAAAAAAAATGAGGACTAAGATAATAATAATAAAAAATATTGTTAAAAGTAAAATTTTTGCGGGATTTTAAGCAAAAGATTGCTAAACAGTTGTTTAGAACTTCTTTGCACTCATATTCAAAATCACTAATAAATTAGAAACAGAAATTTATTATGAATACAATTATTATAAATATTTAGTTAAAAGTTTTTATAAAAAACTGCTGATTTTTGTTTTTTATGAAAAAACAAAATTATTATAAATTAATTTTTCAACAAAAAAAAATCTTTTTAAAACTATAAAAATATCTTTTTACTAAAATTTTTCCCAAACTGCTATTATTGATTTTTTATAATCAAAAAAAATATTTTTAAAAATTTAACGATAATGTCTAATAAAAATATGCCCGAATCGCTTTTTATAAATATAGAATTTAGCAAAAACGTATTCCCATCATTATCACGGAATTTATAAATATTTATTAAAAACTACTTAGCAAAAAATGAAACTCATTAAATATTTCGTTTAATTGAATTTTAAAAAAGTTTAAAATTCACCTAAAATATCGTCTTAATTTTTTGATCTCTTTCGATATTTATAATTTCTTATTTTTGTTGAGCTTGAGATCACATTTGTTTTTTTATTAAAAAAAATTTCTATTAAATAAGAAATTATTCACTTAAAATTTTATAAATAAAAAATTTTGTCAAACAATTGTTTTGCAATATCTACTGCCGAAGATTTTAACGTAAAAGAAACTCGTAAAACACTTCCTTGTAATCTTATTTCATTCTTGGGAACCACTACTATTTGCAATAATATTCACACGCAAACACTACGTAATACCACCACATGCATGTATATATTAGCACTTAGTTGCACAATATGTGTTGGTTTAAGTGCACATAAAAGTATGGGTATTTGTGTGGGTGTGTAAATTACGCAAAAACTAACTATATAATTTTAGAGAATAGAACGTGTAACGCTTTGAATCAGAACGTAAGCAGATTAGTAAAGTTTGTAATTACGTTGGTAATTGATTAGGTTCGAACAACTAACTCCTAATAAGATTATTGTGGTAAAATAGATATAAAACTGTATCCAGCAGCGGCAGCATCCTTACAACATTGGGAAAAAAATTAAAATCATCAATATTGGCCAATCACATAAACACACATTTGTATGTATGCCAATCCACATCATCCCCTACACACAATGACACACACACACACACTTATACACAAGCTACGTTATATGGCAGGGAAACGGTTTAAAAAACAAGCCGGAAGTAATGGTTGGAGGATGTTAATGTAACCGTAAAGAAGAATTTGAAATGTATGCCATTGGTGTAAACTATCAAGTAACCATCAATACCCATTGGAACGACGACCAAACAAAATGAAATAAAAAAAAATTAAAAAGAAACTATTCGCACAACTATTGATGTGCAACAGTGAAGAGCTACTATAACTGCAAGAATATTGTAGTAAAGTTACAATTAGAAGATAAAATTAAAGCGATTTGTGGCAAGACTCTAACATCTATCTAAACTTGCTGCATTGCAATTACAATGTGGCATGTTAAGCACAAAATATTCGAAAACTTGAACGATGGAAGTTGTTTAAATAAATAATATAATGTAAGGATGTTGTAGTGATACTTATGCAGTGTTTTAAGCTTTCTTTAGGGTTTCTACTTCAAGTGAGAGTAACAAAGTTCATACAAAATTATGTGAAATGAAAAAGATAAAGGTGGATGAATAACGTTGAACTTTATACCTTATCGCTTAGGAGAATCGGTAGATAATTTTAAACAGTTTCTTCGCTAGACTATATACGTTCAGTATTTTAATCAATAAATTTTGAATTAACCTCGATTAGGCAGGGAGAAAACTTTCGACATCAAACATAATTTATTATCGTCTGCTTATACATATGAAAAAAAATAATAAATCGAACTTTAAAGCCTTTTTCCAGAATGGTCGACAAAACTGAAATGTCTTATAGGTTTAATCAAGTTTGAGGATTTGCTCCCAATGCGATTACTTAGTAGACTTTTCTATCCAAAAAAAATCTTAAATATTAAATATGTTTTTCAACATTTCTTTCTTACTGGTAACATTTTTTGATATTTTTAGCTAGACTTTACGCTTTCTTCATCTAGTCCTACGAATCAGTGATCAGCTTTTAGTCGTTTTTTCAATATTCATAGTGAGTTATAAAATTTGAGTATAAGTGCGTATATATCAATGAAATTTAACTGCGCTGACGTACGCATACCCACAACAATGTTGATTTATAAGTACAACTTTTAATGAACGTGAGTACTACGTCGTACTTATACTTATACTTATATCGTCCCATACTTATATGATTTGCAATACTACCGACGTTGATTTATACTTTTAAAAATATACTTATCTTCATAGAATGATTCAAGTTGATTCAACAGCAAACACATTAACAGCTCTCATTTGTATGAAGAATAAACAATGTTGCCAGGTCGGAGAGTGCAAGATATGTTTTGGCCGCCAGAAGATTTGAATTTTACAATGCGTAATACAGTTTTTGCACGTATCACTTTTTAATTTTTAAATAAATACAACTGATTATGGCCTTTAGGCTAAGTTTTGGTTGACTTCTATAATAATGTTTCATGTTTAAATTTTTTGCAGAAAATTAAAAAACTGCGTTCTTAGGTGCTCACTTAAATTTGAAAGATAATACGCAAAATCTAAATCTCTTAAACAGACATCAAAGCAAGCACTTTATTTTTGCTTGTTGTTTTTGTATTATTTTGTTAAATTTGAATTGTCTATTTTTTTTAACAATCCACAATTATCATGGTGAATGTCATATTGTTATCTGGCAAGCCTAGTTAAAACACACAACTTCATGATGTGTACGCGAAGCATACTTTTTTTCGATCAACTGAGTCATACGTGTTGCTAAATATGAGTACTATAAGTACCTTAAATTTAAAAGTGCGTATAAGTAGTGAAGACTTTTTAATAAGTATGAATGCGTATAAATCAACGAAATAATGAATAATGATTCAAGTTGACTTACTTTATTAGTATTCGTTGCAGATCTCTGCTACGAATATGTTAAACTGAACATGAAAAAAACTCTCAAGTTTTCCTAAGATGACAAATTTGCTCCCGTTAAACTATGTGTTGACATTTTTAACCATCTTGGTGAGGCAACAAGCTTACTCTTACTTGCGTTTTAGGGTCAAAAGCATCCTACATGCAATAAACGTAATAAATGCAAGTTATAGAGCAGATTGAATATTGACTTGCGCGGGGTTATTTTACTTTGTTTTTCTCTTACGATCATAAGCTGAACGATTATAGAAATTCTAAAATTGCTTCTTAATTTTAAAAGCCTAGGCGCGACTTTAATCTTAAAGCTTATTGTCCTTTCCTAAAGGCAAAAATAAGGAATTTCTCTCTCTGGATAATACATATTTAACCGTTCTACAATTGGCTATTTAAATTCTGAAATTAATTTTAATTATACATAGAACTACGGCCTCCTGGGGTTTTAATGTGTAGTATGGATTTTAAAGGAACTCATTATCCTGCTTGTTGTGCGAAACAAATGTCTTTTATAGATTGAATATTTTTTACACCATTAGCAATTTGGAAGTAATAATACAAAACATGAAGAAGGTTTAAAAATATTGCAAACCCGTGTGATTCAATGCTGTGTTTATAAAAATTTGCATTTATTTAAACAACGTTTTTGCTGAAATAAAGTTTATAATACTTTACAAAGGTTTGTACAAAAAATTCATAAGCTGACAGCATCCTAGATCCCTTCATCATTCGTCAAATACTAATGTGAATGTGATTGATGTAGACTAAAGTAGACGACACAATTCAATAACACAAACTTAATAACTCGAATTCTCAATCACCTGCAGGAATAAAATTTTTTATTGTTCACTTAAAAATAGTCATCACTTTCGTTACTGCTTCTCAAGTTGAGGCTTACAAAAGTTCTAATATATATCAAAATTGACAACAAAATTATTTTTCCGCAGGTGCTTTTTCTAGAAATCGGAAAACCAGATCCTTAATAGTAGATGAGCCAATGTTTCTTCAAAGTGTAGCAATTTGGCGTGGATTTGGTAATATTGACATCTTAAGCCCCTTTTCTGATGACGAAGTTAATATTTCATTTGCGGTTAGCACCAGTTGATTTGTTATCCTGGTAGTCCACTATGTGCAAACTGTAATGCTGGGTCGGTGTGATATCTTTTCAACAAGAACGCATCAATGCCACTTTGGTCGTCAGAAGAAAATGCAGTCACTACCGCCAGAAACCCTTGGATGCACTTCCGATCTTGACTCGTAAGTTGCACGTGATTTTAAAAGGGGTACACATAAGACTGGCCACTACATGTGTCCAATTTTTAACACGTGGTCTCCGCTTTTTTAAAAAGTGTGTGTAGAGTTTGGTTTCTATAGTGCTTATAGGGATTGTACATATTTATCGCTGGAGATATCCAAAGTTGATGACCCAGGCTAAAGTTTCTGCCTGCTGATTACCATAGTGTCCCTTATTCACAGGGAGCTGAACTAGAGCAAGCACAATTAGCTCACCAAGCCACAAAAACTATTTCCTACATTGACTGATTAATACAGACGGCTAGTGCAACGAAACCATTATTACGAAATTTTTCAAAATTGTGAATATAAGCTGGGATAATATTCCTTTTTAGCAGGGTACGCCACCTACATACAATTAATAATGTTATTAGCCATTTAGGCCTTGTCAATTGGCCTCTTTAGACTTTTTCTTTTGCGATGCAGTCAAAACCAGATCCTAGTGAAATAATAAACAAAAAAGCACTCAATTAAGCCAAATATCATCTACTTATAATATAGAGCCTCAACCAGTCAAAAAAAATCTTGGAAATTTAACCAACATCATAAAGTATCAAGAAGCCAGAAGTAGAAGCGTCATGAGTAAAATCGTGTTCCATAAAATATATGTTATATATTCCATATAAAATACGAATATTTTTTGTGATTTATTAAGCCATTATACATCAGTAAAAATCAACTTTATTTAATAGAAATAATTAAAAAAATTTGCTTTTACTTAGAGCATCGTCCTTGTTGTGCTTAGCGCATGACGCACACTAAATTATTTTAAAATGGATAAGATCAGCTAATATGCCAGTAATTCTGTTAACATTTAATTAGAATTAAAATTTATTTATTTATAACCTCATACTTAAATTAATACAAAACAAGCACAAACACTAAAATTATTTAATTTGCTTTAGCGCGCCGAGCCATCTTCTTCTTTATAGAATTCACCAACGCAAATTATAGCGCACTTTCACTTCTTTTCCTTTAGTCTAATTTATTTGCATAAAAAATGTATTTCTCCTAGGATAGGCTTAGCAAAGAAAGACATCAAAATTTTGTTAAAACTTATTATTATGCCACATTAAGATTTTTGTTTCTGCACCAACATCTGTCCACCATGTGAACAACCAAACACACATTCTTACAACAATCTGTATATTGGAAAATTTGACTGAGTAAATGTCTGTCTGACTGTTTATCTGTCTCACTGTCTAAATGTCGGGCAACAATCTATAAGGATAATTGTGTGTGCTACTGTCCGGCTGTCCATTTTCGAGAAAAACAAAATAAAACTGCGCTTTTGTGGTTGCAAGTTGCAACATGACACCAAATAGTGATAGTTTGCCGTAGATAATTGGAAAGGCTATTGCAAACTACGCTATTGTTATTACTGTGTTTTTCTTTCTTACTCATCTTGTATATAAACCACAATGCAGCTGTTGTCCGCAACCGGATGCATCATCAATCGGCTAATGGTGAATTTGATAGTATTTCTCATTCTACTTAACTCTGCTCGTCGCAATGCATTATCGGCTGCAAAGTGATTAAAATCACTAGTGCGTAACGTAACATAAACTTTTAAATAGAGGCACATACACCTACACTCACAATAATATATCGTATAGACAAACTCAATCGTAGTATCATTTTAAGAAATAAGCATATGGAGCTGAAAAAGGGGAAACTTATAAAGAAAATGGTGTAAAAGTGCTGTTAGTTATTTGTTGCAGTCGATTTCAAAATGATTTAAAATCTTAGTTCCTGTGAATTTTGTTGTTTTACTTGCTGCAACTGTAAGCTGATTTTATAGTTTAAAAAATTAAAAAAATATTTTCTCTAGGTATAGTTTTGTTAGTTTTTTTCTGTTGTTGTTGTATTGTAATCAATTTTGTTAAAATTATGTTCGAACGTTGGTTGCAATAAGATACGCAACAACTACAATTACAGATATACGAGTTGGAGAACATTTCACAGTGGCAGATTTCATCAAATTGGCAAAAATTTATTTTAATCTCACTATCCTCAACATTAAGAAAACAAAAAGGTCTGACTGATGTTTGAAAAAAAAAATCAAACACATCAAGTTGTATTTAAGTTTGATGAAAATAATTTTCAAATTATTTGGGCACAGAAAAAAATAAATATGAATTTCAATTACGAAATTAATATAACTAATTAAAAAATTGTTTAATTTTGCTCCAATCATCACAATGATACTATTAATAAAATGAAAATTAATAGTTTTAATTGAAAACGTAATGAGAAAAATATCAATTAAAACAGTTTAAAAAATTGATTAAAATTTCCATAATATTCAAAAATTATTTTAATTAATTTAATCATGTCTATATTTGAGATTTGGGATTTATAAAATTAAAGAATTTATTATATCAATATTGAAATCTATTAAACCTGTTTAAAAAAAATATTCTTTTTTTATATATATTTATTCTTAATATACATTTAGGAATCAATATTTTGAATTACTTTTCATTAATTATATAATAAAATTAATCCACACACAAACACAAACTATACCATATCAAAAACCGGATTTCCAGAAATATTATTGAGCAGCTCACTCTGCTCTATCAGGCAGAATCTGTGGAAAGAAATGTTAAGAAATGCTACCACGATCGTGCGATTTAAAACTTTTAGACTATTTTTGGTGGGTCAATAGATATCAGTCACTGGCAACAGAGTTTTGAAAAATGTAATTAAGAATTACAGTAGCGGGGTGTAACGAACAACACAATTTTTAACTTTCAACCGGAACCTACTTGTAATAAACTGAATTAAAAATATATTATTAATATCTCAAAAAACCTTTTTTTTGCTAAAAATAAGATGGCGCTTCAAATTTTAATATGCCTCTTCAAAAATATATAAGATTCTTGAAATTATTTTTACCTTTTATATTTCCAAATCGTCCAATATTTTTTTACAAATATCCCTACACAGAGAAAACAGGTTGTGAGTACCGAAACTGTTGCCAATCGCATAGTTTAGTTGTGATACTAGAATCTTACGTTTGTATTTACAGTTCCTTTTTTAATACCAACATGTAGTCAACATAAAGATATTATGATTCTTACAATAGAAATTTTATAGCCACAAAAGAAAAATTATATTGTTATAATTAAATCACTCGATTGGCGTTAAATTGGTTGTCTGTTTTCTGGGTGCAGGGGCATATTTTATTTAAAAATAATAACAAACGAATCCAAAAGTTATCCGAAGGGCAAAAAATCTTAATGTTTGTGATAAAAATATAGAAAAATCTGAGGAAGTTATGCATATTTTTTCATAGCTAAAAAAGCTGAAGGGCAATTGATTTGGATTTCAATAGAGATTTGTTGCCAAATATTTCATAAACATTAAAGCCATATACTGTGCAACATGTGGGAACTTCTAATAATTGAAATCAACCAGCACATGGACAGGTGGACAATAGACAGATGGACATTCAAACAAACGGAGACATCGTTCAATATACTTCTCTTTCATAAACTTTCAGCAAATATATACTTTATGAGTCAGAAAGAAAAGTTGTTGAAATTTATGAACGAAATGACAAAGCTTTATATGGATGGTCACAGGTAAATAGGCCCTAACTCGAATTTACAAGAGTAGATAAAAACGTAATAGTAACTGTCTTAGAATAATACAAATTCTTTTGTAAAATTGCTTGCAAAACTGCTCTTCTTGATACTATTGCATTAAATGTTTTTGTCTTTGCGTGATATGTATTGAAATCACTGAAAAACGCAATTTTTTGACCATCGATAAGCTCTTAGCACCACAGAAGAAGAGTATAAAAAATATTGCTAATCTAAGACTTTCAGCGATTTTTATTTATATAAAAATATGTGTTATTTTTGATACTATTGTATTTTATTTATGTGTCTTTGTGTGATATGTATTGAAATCACTGAAAAACTTTATTTCGTGACCGTCAAGAAGCTCTTAGAACCACAGGAGAAGAGTATAAAAAATATTGCCAATCTAAGGCGTTATAGTGATTTCCATGTATCTTTATGGAGGTCAATCAATTGATAGTATTGTAAAGCTTTAACAGAACTAACGAAAGCAATTTTAAGATCGAACAAAATGCGGTAGTGAAGCTTTTGTAGACGGCTTTTTTTCGATATTTTTTTATGTCAAGAAATATAAATGAATATTAATAATTTCTTCCCTTACGATTCACTAGACCCAAGAGTGTATAAAATTTCACTGATACATTTTTCGGTTAAAAGATCAGGTTTCTAAAAATTATAATAATTCTCATATTAGTACGAAGGTTTTTAAAAAACCAGTCAAGACCGACAGAAGCCGATATGATAGCTGAAATTTAAAAACAATATAGACCCTAGTTTCCTTTATAAAAAAAGAAAAAGCATAATATACAGGTCAAAGACTTATTAATAAATATACTCTTAGACCAAATAAGCTTAGATAACTTGTCCATTTTCATTTTTTTGTGATAAGTTTTAAGAAGCTTTCCATTTAGCTTAAAAACTTTTAACTTTCACTTTGCACTCCATTTTAGCAAATAATAAATTATCATATTAACCTCTACCAGTACTGTAGCCATAAATCATTATGCAAATAATGAAAGTTAATTTTCCAATAGAAAAATTTACATAAATAACCATTTCACATTAAGCATTTAACTCAACCCACTTTTGGCAGCATCATCATCATCATCATAAAATAATTCAATTGTTAAATTTCTTTATTGTTTTCTAACGCCTTTCAATGAATGGAAAAACAAAAATTACCTTAAATGAATTCAACTCAAACAGCAGCAAAAACACAAAAAAAAAAGAATAAAATTCAATAATGGCAAAACGTGAAAACACACACACTCAACTATATTCTACATCAGATACACAAACTGCCAATAATCACCAACATAAATCTTTTTTAAAGGAATAATAGAATCAAAATAAACAACAATAACTACAACATCATCATCATCAGTAGCAACGGCAAAGGAACCACAAAACAGCAGTAGCAAAATCCTAAACAAACACACGTTCTAATTCAGTTGCACTCGTACGTTTTATACACACGCACACACCCACATTCTTCTTTTTGCCATTTATCAAACACACCAGAGACATTTCGAACGTTTAACCAGAAAGTTGTTCTTAATCATTAGAGTATGTGTGCAAGAATATGTGTGACTGTGTATGCGATAAACGCATATTTTATGCTTACACATACATGGAGACACGCATTTAGCCACATACCCTCATTTATATTGAATTTTGATTTGAAATTTTTCTAATTTTTTTTTACAAGATGTGAACGAATGTGAATTGAAAATTTGAAAGGCGTGATTTTTCATTCTTCATTCATTTGCCGCATTTCTTGAGATTTTCATTTTTACGTTTTCTTTTCTTTTGTTTTTTTGTTGCTTTTATTTATTTAACATTTTCTACTGCATCCTGTTCGTTTTGTGTTGATGTGTGAAAAGTAAAACGGATATAAACGCCTTAAGATTTTCACAAGAAACGTGTAGAGTGAAAAGTTTAAGAATTAGAATAAACACACACAGATACTCAGGTACACGCACACATCAACTAATACGTCACGTAGTTTTGACATTTGTTTACCTCTTCAATTAAGTTTATGTGTGTTTATGTCGTTGTTTTTCATATGTTGCCTGCATGTGGGTTTGTGTGCTACGGCAAGAGAAATCACTGCGTTTCTAAATGAAATTATAGGTTGCTACACAATCTTTCACTTCTAAATTATTTTTGCTTAAACAAATAAATAAATCTTATAGCAGCACCACATGCAATTGTTTGCATTATTTATTTATTCTAATAGATTTTATGCCTTTTGTGTCATTTAACAAGGAAAATATTACCGCAATATTTGCGTAATAGAAATATGCTGTTTAAGTGAGGCATTAAAGGTTGAATTTAAAATTAACTTGAAAAAAGCTTAAAAAGTAAATAACTTTATGGAATTGAAATCACGAAAGATTTGAAATTGTCATCAATTTTGGGATAGAGTGATGGTAAAAATTAAAATAACAGCTGGTACTTCTGGCTTAGGATTCAATTAGAAAATATAAGATAAAATAACAAGGTTTTAGTAGTGAACAATATTTGAAATATAACAAAGAAATTTATGAAATTTGACAAGATGTTTACGAAATTCTATGTTGTAAATTATTTTATATTATTACAAGCTAACCCGGCAAACATTGTTTTGCCATATAAATTATTTCTAGGAAATATTTTTTACATTAAAAAAAAGTAAACCGTATATGTTATACGATATGCAGTTCTATCTTAGTTTAAAATCTCATCGAAGTCATTACGTTATTTAGGTGAGGCATATAAGTATTGTCCCTTGGGGTGAGTCACCCCAAATATTTAGGAGTATGAAAAATAGATGTTGACAGATTTTTAAACGCTTATTTCTGCATTGGCTGGGCAATAAATTGTGCACAATTTGAAGAAAAATACTAAAAACTATATTGATGTCATACTAATCATTTCTGAGTCTTAGTTATATTATGTGAAAATTTCAAGAAGATCGCTCCAGCATTCTGGCCTACCTGAGGGGGCGTGAAAAAAGGAGTGGAGTTGAGGGTTATGAAAAAAAAGATGTTGACCGATTTTCAGACCTACCCGATATGCACATAAAATTCCATGAAAATTGTTCGAGCCATTTCTGAGAAGTTTAATCACAAACACCACGACACGAGTATTTTAAATATTAGAAGAACAAATTAGAGATTGTGGGATTCTAATAAGTTAAATGCAGTAGATAATTAATCGAAAATTACTACAACAGGAATATTTATTCAACAAAAATTTTAAAACTTAAATCGGTAGTAACTAACCCATGTACTTCACAGGCATAAATCAATATAATTTTGGTTCATAGTAGAGGGACTTTTATACTGAGAAAGCAAAGAAAGATATTATAATAGAAAACTTAGGTGTATGTAAAAATCGAGTGTCTGAGTGTATTTATATAATTCACATATTTGGACAAGCGTATATAAATGTATAAACAAGATAAAGCATATATGGACATTAGGGACAACTTTTTTACAATTTTTGAAAATATCAAAATGGTCCTATCCATACCATGTAGTGCATAAAAAAACAATAAGAACTGCATCTTTGGATTTTCGATATCGTTTAGAAAGGTTCCGCGTCAAATGCAATAAGGTTTGGGATCAGTAAGTTTTAAGAAAATAAAAATTTCACTTGACAAAGATAGTTTTCAGATTGTGATTTTGATTATAATCATATAATTACATTATTAAATGTAAATCCAACTATCCTACTAATATAATAAATGTGAATGTTTGTATGTTTGGATATTTGTTACTCAATTACGCAAAAAGGGCTGAACGGAACCAAATAAAATTCGGCACATAGATAGACAATAACCTAGATTAACACATAGGCTACTTTTTATCACGATAACCACGAAGTAGTAGTTAAATAATTATAAAATAAAAAAATTCTAAAAAATAAAAAATTTTGAAGAAATAAAAAAATATTAAAAGGGTTTTCAGAAATTCGCTTCGACGCGGAACGTTTTTGTTCCTAAATGACCTGAGGAAGCTTTTTTCAGTTTCAGCACAACGTAAGATACAGCGTGGTGAAAGGGCCTTATTTCGGTTGTACCCCCAATGGACATATACCTTTAATTTTCATATCCGCAAATTGTAGGAAAAGGAGTTTATTCCATTTTTCCTAAGGTTTTTCAATAAAGACAGTAAAATTAGTGTAGAGTAAACCCAAGCCCGTCGTTATATGTCTTAACTTGGTATTACTTTTCTAATAATTTATCTGTAATAAAGGGGCAGATCAGTCTATAAATGTCTTAAACTGCTCTCTTTATTGTTATACGGTGTTTATATTTATTATAAAAAGAAGCTCCTCTGTTGCTGACTTTACTAGTCCTTATTTCATAAGCAAAATTCTTTATTTTCAAAAGAATTTTATAATAGACTACAAAACAAAAAGCCATGAAATCCCTTTAAATAAAGTAATGATGTAATTGAGCATTAAGTTGTAATGAAAAAACAAAACACAAAAGAGCATTATAAAGCGATATATAGATTAGGTACATAATTATTATTATCTAAAAAGAACTGTTAAATGTGATAATCAAATAATAATTTCAAAATGTATGTTTTACCGGCTCTAGCCAAGCAATTTCGACATCACCACTTCTTGATCGCTAATAACGTGCTGAATGTAAATATCATCTATTTAACTCCAGGTTTTAAATTCAGAAACTAATGTGTTTCATTTAGCTTTGCCATTTCGTTCGTAATTTTTACAATATTCATTTCCAATCCCATAAATATAAACTATATTTTCTTAAAGCTTGTGAATGACAAGGGCAGTGGCTGAGTAATGTCCGTCTGTCAGTGTTGTTAAAATCAATTTCTAGAAGGAACCACATGTTGCACAAACCTGTTTATAGTATAAATCTTTTGCGCTGAGGCGCAATATGATTATTGTAAATATATTATTTATTGTTTTGTAAATAAAAAAAAAAAAAAAAAAAAAATCCCTATTTAAATCTCGATATATCGCCTCATAAGGTACTCGTATCCAATCAGCTGTTGGTTCTTTTTTGTCAAGCATTCACAAGTAGTGCCAAATTTTTTTAATAACGTGGCTGAATGCGTTAAAATTAATTTTTTTATTTTTTGTCTACGATAAATAATTTGCAATTTAAGTTGGTTTAAAATGTTTTAAAAATTTCCAAAAAGGAAAATTTAAAGTTTTTACACTGAAGTTTTTAAAAAATTATCAAAATTAAAGAAGAAAAGAATACAATTGTGTGACATCTACAGGCATATATACAAAAATAAAATGCATTTGTTTTTCAATTGTTGTGTTTGGTCCCGGGATGCATTTACCTTATGAATATGCCTTGATAATATTTTTAAAGACTAATAAAATGACAGCCTAAATTTAAGTAAACAAAACAATTTTTTATTTCGACAAATTAGCGTTAGCAACTGGTAATCAAGTGGGCTTATTAGTTACTCATACCAAGTCAGTGGTCTTTTTAGACCAATTCCTGGTATTATATTAAAACATTTTCTTAAACTTACCTTTATAATAGTATTTGTGTTATAAAAATCAAATTACCATTTTTCTTTTGCATATTTTTATTTATATTTAGTTTTTATTGTTTCTTTCTTTTGCTTATAAAATCATGATACTTTTTTTATAACACATTTTTCCTTTATATTTTTTACAATCTTTTATTTATTTTATTTACCAATAATTTTTATACTTTAAGCTACTTACATCTAATTAAATTTATTTATATTTTTATTACATCATTACACGGTTTTATTTATTTGCTCTGCCTTAGACTAATAAATATCACTAGGGGAGGTTTATGCTAGCATTTTAGTTTTACTTGTCAACATTTATAAACATAGATTTTTGTAATTATATTTTTTAGCAAATTATTTTATTTATTTTTTTACATCTAGTGCATATTTGCATAAATTACAATTATATTTATGGATTTTGTATTATTTTTTTCTATATAATATTTTTCAGAACACACAGCCTTGCTTTGTTTAATTTTCATTTTTTTATTTATTACATTTAATTTACAAAATGACTTTTTTTTGTTATACACAGTAGATATTTAAATATACTAGTTTTGAATTAAAATATTTTTTTTTAACTTTTATGCAGAAAATTATTATTTAATAAAATTAAATTGCAATTAGAGAAAAAAAAGAGGTTGAAATTTTGTTTATTTGTTATTTTATAAATTGGTATTATTTTTTGATGATTTTACAGAAAGAAGTAGCAAAACTAAAAGTGATTTTTGATCATGGACTTTGGTCCAAAATTATTTATCAAATATTTTTTTTTATTATGACACGAACGATGTTGTGAATTCTTCTTTTAAAATGTGACTAAAACTTATTATAATTTAATTTGTTTATTAGTATTTTATATTGTTCAAATATAACAACTTCCAGTCTTGAGTGAAATTTGCAAACAAAAAAAATCAATGCAAGAATATTTTATTAATTTTTCTCACCGACATCTCCAACAGAACAAAATACAAGAAGAACACAAAACTTTAATGCATGACAACGTGTAGGGGAATTTGATTACTTGGTCATACACTGAGAAATTTTTTTATTCAAGTTAATGGAAATAACTGACACTACTCATTTATGGCAGAGATGCTGTTATAACATCAAAATGCTACTCTGCATGTATAGGAGGATGTAGCACACATAAAGCAATTGGGTTGTTGCATTTCAATAACTATAACTAAAATTTAAAAACTTCGTGATAATGATTTTCATGAACCTATTAAATTTAAAAAAAAAATAAAATTATTACAAGGTAGCAAATATTGATAAACGTGTAAGTTGAAGCAATGTTCAAGAGAAACTCTTATATGATTTGAACTTTAATATAAGAGTCTGTTTGATATAGTTCTATGTTGGCTATAAAACAAACCAAATACTGACCAATAGCTTGTATATGATATATAATCGTATCGCTTTGTATTTAATGGCACAGTACAACCAAAAATTAATTTTAGATTAAAGAAAAGCAGTTTTTTAAAAATCAAAAAAAAAAACAAATAATAATAAATAGATTCCTAAATTATTTTGTGTGATGTGATTATACCATCCCAGAAGAAAATCATTTAAATCACATAAACTGAGCTTTCCTTTTCTTAAATACTAAAACGACAGGGATAGTATTTGACTTACAAATTTCGTTCAGTTGCCACTTAAGATTCTAATATTGAAAGACCATTTAGCTATTATTTAATGTAAAAGAGACTCGCTATATTATTAATTTAGATTAATATTGCTTTTACTACAGAAAAACTTATTTTTATTTTTTTATTTCCAATGTTTACTATTAAGAACCTAAAGTCTTCCCGGGATTTTTATTACCCCAGACTATTTTAATCAGGAACAACTTAAAATATCATAAATTTTTCAAATCTCTACCTGTTAAGGTGGCTTTTTTTTGTTTTTTTTTTGATTTAACCGTGAATATTTGAAAGAGTGGGATAAACTTGCACACATAAATCAAGCGCAGATACCTTTAAAGGTAACAGTTTTGGCAGCCACAAAACAAACAATTAATACACATTTAAAAAAAAAACTTTGGGAAAAGCCAAACGCGTAAATTGGAATCGCACTTGGAATGGGAAATCTCAAATTTACTGATCTTACCCCGAAGATTGTTAACCAAAATGGACTGGGCTCTATAATATGAACCGAGATATATTTAAGTATCCTTAAATGGAACAATGAGTTACACTCGTATGAAAATTGTTAATATCTACACCCAGAAAACAGATAAATATAGCCCAATCAAATGCTTTTTTATAATTAAACTTTTCTTTTGTAATATTGATATTTCTATTGCCAGTATAATAATTTATTAGTGTCGACTATACATTTATACTCCGGAACAAAACCCTCTAGTCACGACTTCAAAACTCTACCAACACACAACTCAACTATGCGACTGGCAACAACCACTACGGTTTTCTCTGTGTAGAGATATTAAAAATCCTGATCATCATTGCATAACTGGAAAGCTGACAAACTTTTCAAAACCTTTTTTGACACCATCACTTTATAAAATGCTTAGTTGCAAAACTCCGGTTTTAGTAAATCAAAGAGAATCAAGGCAACTCTAAAACTAATAATACTAATTAAATGAAGACATACAGAGCTGAGATCTCATAAAGGTTATGTTGAAACATAAGATCAGAATAACGTACAGAGTATGAGAAGGAGATGATCCAATATAGGAACAATAAACTTGGAAATATACTGCGTTTACGCGTAATGAATATGAAAACTTTAGCACGGCTTTTTTCGGAACTTACTTACATTAAGTTTTTGAAATAGAAATACATAAGGAATTATACTGAGGGAGGAGTTTGGTTTTTTGAATTCTAATTGAATAAAGCTTACGAATTTTTTAGGGGAACTCTTATCCGTAGAGCGCATAACATGCCAATGGCATAGATAAAAAGTTTTCTGAGGGTGGAACGAACTTAAAAATAATTTTCCATGCAAAATCACCAACTGAACTGAATTTGTATGCGTACTAAATTTAAAACGTAAATTTTTCAAATTATAGCGGGGATCAAAAAACAATTCAAAGGGGCATTGCTTTCACAGAATGGCTTAGTAACGCCAATGGGTGTTTGCCTATCATATGTATGGGTATGTGGTGTGCACCCCTATTTTAACTTGTTCAAACTAAATACTTTGAAAATTTCTTTAAATTTGGGCTTTTTGAATATTTTTTTTATTTTTATGTAAATGGTTTAAAAAAATAATACTTGAAAAGTGTTTCTTTCATAGTTTACGCAAAAGTTCTAAGAGGAAGTTTTACAAAATTTTCTTACTATTCAAATTGTATACTTATTTCTCTATTCACTTTGAATTTACAGAAAACATTAGTGTTATATCTTAGGCAAATTTTTTTTAGAATTACTTTAACCAGAGAGGATGTTTTACAAACTTTTTAAATTAAATTGAAGAAAAATTTTCTCAATCTTCTAGTAACAGGGAATTTTTGTACAATTCTGAATTGTGGTGCGTGTTTTGAGATAAAAAACTACTAACATTTTCTTCCCTACAAAATCGTATTAAAAAATCTTTATCTAATTTATATTTTTTCTGACAAAATAATTAGGTGTTTGAAAAACCCAGCCCCGTTTCGGTTAAAATTCATCATACCGTTTAAAGCAGTTAAATTTGAAAAAGATAAATTTTCATCATGTTTTTAATATATTTTTATAAAATTATAGTTAATTTTTTTTTACAAGAAAAAATAATGGTTCATTTATAATTAATGACTGTACTTCTTAAGTTATAACTGAATAAAAAGGATAAATAAGTTTGCTTTTCTAAAATCATATTCTGTTTAGTATTTTATTAAAAAATAATTGTTTTCAGAACATAAAAGGTGTGTTGAAACAAAGACATTTTTTAAAAAATTTTTAAGCATTTCTTTTATATCAAAATTACCTTAAAGTACATATTACAGGGATATTTTTACAACACCTTAGAATTATATATATTTTTTTTAATAATATTTATTTTATACAAATCTTTTCCCAGCTGCCTCCACAACTCTTACAAACTTTATAAGTAATTTTTTGTTTCTTTTGCACAACATTAAATGATTTGTTACACAAACTAAGAACAAGTTCAATTTTTTATTCAATTTTTTATGAACTGAGATTTAAATTAATTGCAGTTGTCAGAAAATAAAACTAAAGCATAAATTCATTTGAATAACCAACATTTTTTACATAAAATGCCTGTTGTTTAATAGAGAATGAAACAAGAAAAAAAATACAAATTAATTTTTCATATTCCAGAAAATAAAATGTTAAAGAAAGAACTCACCTTTAGTTAGCACATTTAGCTTAAAAGATTTAATTAACATAAGTGTTGTTTTCTTCTCTAGTTTCATTCCGAATTATTTTTTCTTAAATTTTTCATTCAGACTGATTTTTTGCTCATTGTGTGTGGACGAAAACAAGACTGAAAATAAAAGAGAGAAAAAACAAAACAAAAATTAAATTTCTTTCTTGAACTCTTGTTTTAAGATTGTTGTGAATTTTGTTTCTAGACATTAGCAATTTGGCTAAAACAAAAAATGTTTATGAAAAAAAATTAGCTTGAATTTAAATGAAAAATGTAATGAAATAAAGCTGGCCGACGTCAGCTTAAAAGCACAACTACAGTATAAATGAAAATTTAACTTTCTTATGGACTGCCTTTAAATCTTACAGTACTTTGTTTAAAATCCTATACCAGCTAAAATAATTTCTATGAATTTTTGCAAGGTTCAATTGCATTGGGCTTATATCAAAAAACTATATATAGAATATAAGACTTAGACTATTTACTTTTGTTTGCCTAACTTATCACTCGACGTGTTTATAACGTTTGAGATGGTCAATAGTCTTCAACTCTTGAGTCAGTTGAATCTTTTAAGTGTTAAAATTTACTTATTTCTTTAACTGAAAATTAGTTATACAAAAAATTAGTTTTAGAATGGTGCGACAAGATTGATATCTTATATGTGATAGTACTAGTAGTTGTGCCTAATCTTATATACCCTTCACAACGTGTTTTCATGTAATAACAATTGTTTTTATCATTCATCTCATATTGTTTTGGCTCAGCTGGAATTCGATGCCACGTTCACTCTTACCAGTATACCACGTTTGTATGAATGTATGTGTTGTATGTTGTTGATGTGCAAAAAACGAGGTGGTCGTAGTTTTTTGCTCATATCTCAGTTGTTTATGTACCGATTTTTCTGATTTTCAATACCGATCTGCTTCCAAATATTTCTGATATTTTAATACCTCACGCGGGTCCAGTTGATTTCAACATACACACGGATAGACGGTCAGACGGACAGACGATCAGACTGTTGAAGCAATCAACTCCTCTTTTCATAAGGTTTCAGAAAATATACACTTTATGGGATCGAAAATGAAAATTGTATTGAAATGACAAACCTATATATACCCTCTTTCACTGTGTGAAGGGTATAACAAAATAAAAAAAGATTTTAAAATCTAAATTTAAATAATTAAAAGTAAAAATCAAGTTTGTGTTTTACAAAGTTTACCGATTTGTAATATTAAAACGATTTGTAACTCTTTTTTTAAACTTCACTGTATTGTTTATTGTTTGAATTTTGTAAGGGAGTCTATTTCAAATACTATATGTTGAAATGAAGAATTGTCTCTTTGAAGTTAAGGTTTTATATTTTTTCTGGAGAATTCTTTTGCCACGGTGTAAACCTCTAAATTTAATTTTAGAAAAGAGGTAACTTGGTTGCTCTGTATAAATGATTTTGTGTAGAACTAGCAGGCTGCTTAAGTTTAGTAGATCTCAGAAAAAATTGAAATCTTTATTCAAAATTTGCATTTGTGGTGTTCTTGAGATCTACAATCATTGGGCGTGACAGCTGGTCGTGGTTGATGACTATTTTGCTATAGTATTGCAAACTGTAGCTATATTTCCGCAGAAATTGAGATTGGCAAAAAACTAAACGTTAAGGTGTGACAAATAATATCGTGCGTTATGGCTGGATCACCCTTTTTACAAGTAGTATTTTGTTTTTATACAATAATATTGTTTGAAAATTTTTTTTTGTATACTAACAATACGGCAAAAACACTCACCAATTTTGGAACCGCATCTCTTTGTGATGAAGAATGCTGTTTTATAATTATAATTATAAATTCAGTCACAACTAAACTACACAATTGAAAATAGTTCTGAAACTTACAATGGATACTATTTTATCTGTTTGTAGAACATATTTTTCTTCTTTGGCTTTGTGCAATCCTGTTTAAAGCTTAACTTGTAGTCTTTCAAATAGCCTAGATTATAGTTTGTACATATGCACCTCTACACTATGTTGAACAAATTAAAAAATTATTCCATTTTTTTCAAATTTCTGAAACAGCCTTAATAGTGAATTTAAGAAAAATGAAAGACTACAAAGAATGTATACAAAGTTCAGATATTTTATGGAGTTTCACCAAAAATAAAAAAAACTGACAAATGAATAAAAGATACAAAACAATTTTTAGTTTTTTTTCCTACATCAAAAAGTGTTTAAATTATAAGAAAGATTATGCACAAGACTAGGACGGATCACAAAGACAGAAGCTGATAAAATGAAACTAAAATAAACAAATGAATTTCAAGTGTAAATTAACATTGAATTTTTAATGCGAAAAAAAAATGCAATTTTTTTAAGTAAATTTTTTTTTGAGTTTTTTTTTCTTTGGAAGGGTTAAGTGTCTCGCATTTTTTATCTTTTGTCTTCCATTACATGTGATTCTTGTATCGTTTTTTTTTTTGTTTTTTTAAGGAGGACCAGAGACATTTAACAAATTTATTTTTTTCCTTTAACAATCAAGCCAGTAACAATTTAATTAACTTGTACTTTTTTTAAAGCAGGGGCGTAGATTGAACATTTTGAAATGAAAAAATGCCCTTTATAATTGATGTAGAAAACCTTAAGAAATTTAAATATTCAGGTATGTCTAACTATTTAAAAAAATACTGCAGATTTTTAATAAATCCCTTTCAAACTACCACCTTATAGAAACTGGTATAAAAAATAACATCCTTAACAAACAAAAATTAAAAATCTGCTTTTAGAATTCCTCAAAAATAATCACAAATAAACAGAAAGCAAATCTTTTTAAATTAAAAAGAAACTGTAAAACATTACGTTAGAATCTTGTCTGTTTCAAAAAAGGGTTTGGCAGAGTTCAAATAATCAAATGTTTTGGGAAAATAAGATTAAATAAGATAAATTGAATTGGACAAAGGAAACAAATCTTAACGCTATAAACACCACCTTGAATAAGTTAATGTTAAAACAAAAATAGTTTTGCAATTTATTTTAATTTTATTTACATACGTATCTCTTATGACCGAATTTTATCGAGGAAACTATATCAGGAAATAATAAACAAAAACTTTTTTAAAAATTGAAGAAAAAAAAATCAAAAGCAGTGGCACTCACAACAATAAAAAAGTTGATTGACCACGCTATTCAATATGTCTTTGTTAATGATGTCTTAAAATGCACGTTTTCATTAAAAAATAAAACCATGTATTCTTTAAAACATGATTATAACCATTTTACCATTACGCTTCTTATAAAATATTCCATAACCTTTTTAATGAATTATGGCTGTATCATACTGATGACGAGTTGGCGTTAACTCTTATGTTCCGCTAGTACTAGATAAGTTGTTCTGTAAATTGTTGCTGCAATAAAAAAATTGTTTTATGCGCGATGTGACAGGTGTCGTCTTCTTACTAACGCCATATGTCGTCTATATCTATGCCATCCAGTTGAGTCTACAGGCATTCTGTTCCTATAGCAAATGCCGTTCACAGTCACTGCAATATCACCTTCATCTTCAAAGAAGTAAGATCTAATCATGCCGCTTGACTGAAACCCTTACCAAGCAGTTGCCAGTTTTGGGTACGTTTCTTTCTCATGAATTGCATGAAGATTTTCTGCGCTCCAAATTCGACAAATTTATGTAGTCACGAAGCCATGCAGATAGAAATATGTTTTTCGGAAAATAGAAAACAAAAATTGGCCTTGTCTTCACTTTCCATTATCAATTGAACGTTCTAACGGTGCTTTCCATTATCTGCTGATTTAAGCTCCTGCGTATGCTGAATTTTATACGAATGAATAATTTTTGCCAAAATTTACTGAGTAGTGGCCCGTGAAATTTGAAGTTGTTGAAAACGGTGATATTTTCGGGTTTTCGGCATAACTTTTGTTTAACACAGACACAAGCGAGGTTGCAAGAAACTGATCAATATTTTGTCGCGCAGGAGTCTAACTAATCCTAGCAAAAATAAATAAAAAATTGATAGTACAAAGCGAATTATATTTTAAAGACTTCTAAATCAATTGTGCAAAAGCAGTAATTCTAAATGACTTCCAAAATGCAAAGCAATATGTCGTAAAAGATGTGCTTAAAAAATAATGCCACATCACGCACAATAACGGCAGCATGAAATAACTCCCCAGGAAATAACTCCCCAAAAAGAGAATGAAACAATGCCCCAATCTCAAAATGAAATAAGCCCCCAATGAATTGAAATAACACCTCAACCTAAAATGAAATAAAACCCCAACATTTAGGGACTTATTTCATAATGAAACAAATCCCCAAATTAAAAACGAAATAATTCCCTATTTTTAGAGAAGAAAAATAATAAGTTAAATTATAAAGTAGGAACTATGTTTTTTATTTCAAAATATTTACTTTCTAGATAAATACTTGCATTGCATATTGAGCAATGCCACCACAATTAGGACAAGAATAATTTTGCGATCCGGCAGAAATCGCACCAGCCATTAGTTTGACATGACATTCATCACAAATTTTTAAATATTTGCATGGCAAAAAAAACAATATTCGGTGCATTGTCTTTACATACTATACATTCGTTTTCATTGTCAGAAATTAGTTGTTCTAAAGCATCACTATCTAGCTCTTCATCAGAATATTCTTCGTTAAGTATATTATTTTTAGGAACCTCATCAACACATATTTCATTTTTTTCGTACACCATTCTCGAAAGAAACGTGGCTACGGTTATGGAACCTTTCCTTAACAAAAGAGTGGCTTCCTCAAACCTACAAAAAATATTATTACAAAATTTACCAAACAACTTGTTTAAATAAAAATTTCATATACATATGTTTAATAAGAGTTAAGAGTTTAATAAGAGCACGAATTTTCTCATTTCTCAACCTATGTATACGTGAATAATTTTTATACACTTTTTAAACTCCTTGATTTAGTAAATTGACCTAAACATATCATTTCATTTGAAATTTATTTATTTTCAATCTTATAATATTTACTAGCATCTTTTACGTACAATAATTTGCTATTTGTCCTATAACCGTTGATAACTTCGTAATTAATTTTTTAATTCACTACTTCTTTACGAGGCGACGCTATAGGAGAAACTAGTTATTTATTTGTGAAAATTGATAAGAATAAAACTGTAACGCTTAAAAGTTCAAGATGTTAATGTTTTTGGTTGAAAATATAACATCATGTTTTTTTGATAGTAACATTTGTGAATTAATAGAAAATGAAATAAGTCCCCAAAAATAATTTTAAGAACTTATTTCATTTTTAAATAAACTTAAATAAAGCCCCAAAAAATGAAATAAATCCCCATTATTCGTTGTTGTTGCTTCATGTACAAAGTTTTGGGAACTTATTTCATTTTCAATTTGGGGAGTTATTTCATGGTGCCCACAATATCGTCAACAATTCATGTAAACAAACAAAATTAACATATTTAACATCGGATGCTTTTCACAATTGAACCCCCGCAAATTCACTTTTTTGTCATAGATTGTTTTGCTGGGTTCATAACGCAACCATTTTCTGCAAAATTTTTAACCATTCATCGAATGATGGACACATTAGGTGCTTAAAAGTCTTTAAAGCTTGCAAACATTCTTCTCATATTTTTTTCACAATTATAATTCGCTGTTGCTTGGCAAAGTGCCTAGTTTTTTATTATCCGTATAAAAAAATGTGACAGCTGTCAAATTTAAGAGTTGCTTCTTCCACATAAATTCTAAATTAATAAAGTGCCTTTTTTTAAAGACACCCTTTACTTTATTTATTAAAATATAACCATTATTTTCAGTTAAAGATTTTCTATTTTCACAAAATATATTAGAAAGCTTTAAATAAATCTTGTTTAAAGCATTTTTTTAGAAGATTTTTAATTTATAAAATAAAAGCATTTTCTTTATTTCTATAAGAGTTAATTTAAGTTAATTGTTTTCTTTGTTTCTTAAACCTTTTCCACTTTTTATCTTTCGTTGTTATTAATTCATAAAAAAAAATTTTGTTTTCTCAACACTGTTTTTTCTATTTTAGGTTTTATAAATACGCATAGAATTTCTTTTTAAGTTAAAATCTTTTTAATTTTGTTGGTGATTATCTAGGCAAACGAACAGGCTGTGCACGAGTCTTGATATCTTTTATGACAAACATAATGTAGGAAGCAAAATGATGTGGACACGCAAGATTTAAAAATTTTAAGGATTTCTTTTTGCAACGAGAAGTTTAGTATTCAAATTCGCATTAATTATTAAATAAGCCCCTAATCATTCAATTAAGGAGACCTTAAAACATTTTTGTTTTTATCTATTCCTTTTGGGCGATTTAACCTTTTTAATGAGAAAATGGCTAATTTTTTAGAAACAATTTTTAAATTCTTTTTTCACTGAAGATCTTTTTTATTTATTTTTTTGTTGAGTAATATATGTTTAGGAATTTTATTGTTGAATTAGTAGTTCAGCAATATTTGTTAAGCGGATTATATTTATATTAGGATTAAAATTTAATATGAATTTTATATTTTTATACCATTTGCACAAAGGATATTGTAAACACAAATGATTTATTTATTATTGCATTAAAAAGGAAATGCTTTTAATACTCAAGCAATGCATAGATGTTAATTTTTGCAAAAAAAAAAATATCTTTTTTAATTTGAAAAATTATTAATAAAAAACTGGAACCTCAACGGTTATAGAGGTTACTTCACACTAGGCTACAAGTCTTTAGATTTTCATTGGATTTTGTCAGATCAAAATAAAATTCTAGCTTCGAGGAAAATTTCGCCATAGTCATTTATATTTTGGTTATAAATTCGACAATATTGAACAAACATTCATTAACTATGGTTTGTTAATTGACTTTAAATCATGGTACAAGAAAACCAGAAAAACTCGTCCCTACTACAATTAAAAAAAATTAAGAACAAACAACAATTCTGCAATGCACTATAATCACATATTTATAGTTTTCTTTAAAATATGTCAGGGATGGAAATTAAAGAAAAACATATTTTTTTTATAACTTTAAAAAAATTTATGTATATTAACGAGATTCTGAGTACAACGTTACTTTAAAATATCTATTAATTAATATTAAAATTCACTTGAATTGACTACTTTATAATTTCTACTTTTTAAAAAAATCGTCTGCATTTTTTTATCTTCATTTAAAGTATCTCTTTTTTTACTTTTTTACCTTTAAATTTTTACACCATTTTTATAAAGAACCAATATTTTTTAATTTATTTTTTGTTTACATAATTTGTATATTTATCTTAAATAAGCTGCCCATTGTTTGGAAGCGAAATATTGGTTCTTAATAAAAATTTTAAGTAAAAAGCTGATCTTAAGCTCAATAAATGGAAAAACTTCTTTCTAGTTTCTTTCTGCTTTTGCCTTTGCACACACACATTTACATAAAGCTTTATATATCAATGTTTTTTTAATTGTGCACAATTTTATTTTTGTTTTAAAAAAATCTTATACCTTTCTGGTACAATATTAATAAAAACAAGGAAGAGCGCTATATTCGGCCGTGCCGAATCTTATATACCCTTCACAACGTGTAGTCATGCAATAACAGTAGTTTGTATCACCATATGAAATACGTACATACATATAAAAAACATACATATATAAAAACATCCCATTGTAAAATTATAAATTTACGTATGTTAAAAAAAAAAATAAATAAAAAAAATAAAAAAAAAATTTTAAAAAAAATTAAAAAAAAAATTTAAAAAAAAATTTTTTTTAAATAATTTTTATATACATATATAATAAATATTAAACAAAAAAAAAAATTAAAAAAAAAAAAAATAAAAAAATATAAATTATATATTAAAAAAAAAAATAGAAAAAAATAAAAAATAAAATTAAAAAAATTAAAAAAAAAATTAAAAAAAAAATAAAAAAAAAATTTTTTTGGCTCAGCTGGGATTCGATGCCACGTTTTCTCTAACCAGTATATACGTTTGTATGTATGTATGTTGTTGTTGTAATGTTGTTTTTGTGAAAAAAAAATCGAGGTGGTCGTGGGTTTTTGCTCATATCTCAGTTTTTTATGTACCGATGTTTCTGATTTTCAATACATATCTACTCCCAAATATTTCTGATATTTTAATACCTCACCCGGGTCCAAGGGATGTCGGGGGGCTTCAAAAAGTTGATTTCAACATACACACAGACAGACGAACAGACTGACAGAGCTTAATCGCCTCCCCTATTCATAAGCTTTCAGAAAATATATACTTTATGGGGTCGGAAATGAAAATTGTAGAAATTTCACACGGAATGACAAACCTATATATACCTTTTTTCACTGTGTGAAGGGTATAATTATAGGTTTGTTAATGCTGTTCTATAATGTCTTTAACTTTATAAAAAATGGCGGCCGTCCAAATGTAAATCAGCTTTGCTAACGAGTCTATCTAGTTTTATTCTACTATGCTTTAAATGTTATCAAGTTAATTTTGTGTAACACCAAAAATTAAAAACTGGTCATATGAATTAGTTAAAATTTTAACAATAAATAATATGAAATATACGACATAGTACATAGTTTGAGAACCTACCTTGATGGTCTGTTATATGGTTGTGGCCCTAACTAATGTTAATTTTAGCTTTGTCTATAGAAAGGTTAAAAAAGAATTTTATTTTATCACTTTAGAATATTATACTAGAGAGAGAAATTAAATTATTCAGATTTCCATTGCAGTACTACTGTCATATCAAAAATATTCAGGTATGTGATGAAAAACGATTTAAACATAAAACCTATTTGGAAATGCTTAAAAGTATGGCTTGTTTTCTAAAGTCATTTCTTCAATAATTTTTAAAACTCCATTCCATAAAAATCTTTTTAATAAATTTAATTCCACAGTTTTATTACATTGTTTATCTTTTATCTTATAGTATGCTTTTGAGAAGTCCATTGTTTGAGATTGGATAAAAATTTTTTGTAATTATGCATCGGAATTCATTATACCTTTTAAAAATATCGTTTTGAAAACGATCGTTTCCCATCACACACCGGAATATGACAATTCCCAACAATAATTTTTTATTCACAATGCATGGGCGACATTTGTTTTTTTTTTCAAACAAGTCAAATTATCCTTTAACTAGTGTATAGGTGTATGAGCAACAAAAGTATAAAATCAAGCGAAATCTGAAATCCGTTATAATTATTCAAAAATAAAAACTGGTTTAAAATTTTTTAAATAATTTTTATTACCTTTAAAATTTTATGAAATTATAAAGTCACTCAATAACAAGTAAGAATGCTATATTCGAGCGTGCCGAATTTGATAATACCCTTCCCCATGATGTACGCAGGTATAGTGACCACTTTGTAGTTCAGCCTAGATTTCATTTTGTTAAATGATTTCCGCTATTTTCGATTTTTAAATTTTGCAAAGTTTGTTATATTCTCCTAGTCAAGTCCTTTCATTTGGTACGCACAGCTAAGGAAATTGAAATAATAGTATACACCATTTTGTTTAGAGTTCCACCTTGGACTTTCAGTTTTTCATAGTTTACTGTATTATACTGATCAAGCCATTTCATTTGATACCCATATTGTGAAGGTTGAAGAGGCATAGCCGTAAATACTAACTTTGACCCATATATCCACCATTTTATTTCAGACGCCATCTTTACTATATTTTAACTTTTCCATTATTTGCTATATTTTACTGCCTCACTTCTTTCGTTTCATACCACAATTAAAGGGATTGAAGTGGGATCATTTTGGACTACTAGATTTGACCCACACATAAATTAAATATACGCCATTTTGTAGTGGCGTCCACTTTTACTTTTAATTTTTCTAGTATTCTTATTTTTTCTTACTAAGCCCTTTCTCTTGATACCCATAACGTTGATTTATGTTGTTTAAAAGCTGAAAAATCGATTTTTGTTTGTAAATTTTAGGAAAAACACCGAAGCTTTTGTATTTTTGTGCTTATAACTCAGTGGATTTTAACCCAATTTATTAATTTTTCTTAACAACATTTAAACATTTTTGACACTTTGGCATATTCTCTAACATGTTCAAAAATTAATAAGAAGCTTTAGTAACTTGACATATTTAAAAAAATTTATATTTTTCAAAATTAATTTTGCCTTTAACTTTGTCGGTTTGAAATCGATTTATCCAACAGTTTTTAAAATTATTTGTAAAGGTTACATATATCTCTGTTAGTTAATCTAGCGCTAAGAAATAATGATAAAAATATGGGGAAAAAACAGAGGTAGTCGTGTTCATTTGCTTATACCTCAGAAAGTTATGGGTCGATCGTGCTGTATTTAAATAGCGATTCATTCCTGGATATTTTCAAAAGGAGGTTACCACATACAGCTCTGAGTAACATGTGGAGGCTTCTTAAAGTTGATATTTAAAAACACAAGGACAAATAAATAGACAGACTGTCGGATAGACAAACAGATGCACAGTCTGACAGATGGACAGTCTGACAGATGGAGAGACTGACAGATGG
Organism: Phyto melanocephala; assembly: GCA_941918925.1. NCBI lineage: Eukaryota > Metazoa > Arthropoda > Insecta > Diptera > Rhinophoridae > Phyto > Phyto melanocephala. Next base: position 113,933,081 of record OW799236.1, read on the forward strand.
GTAGTCTGACAGACGGACAGAAGGACATTGTTTAATCGACTCCTTGTCATAAGATTTCCGAAAATATATTTTTTATGGTGTCAAAAATGAATGTTGTAGAGATTACAAATAGAATGACAAAGCCGTAAATACTCTTGGACACCACAGATGAAGGGTATAAAAATTATTAGATCGTTGAAAATTTTGCAAAAAACGAAATCAATTAAATTAAAATTAAAATAATAAACTAAAATATTCAAATGCTGTATATTGTTGAAGAAACAAAAGACAAAACTTCCACTTTTCTGCTGAAATCTTTCTTGGAAAACGAAAATAAAATAAAACAAACCAATAATGATGTAATAAGAACAAAGAACAAAGTTTTATTTAAATATATAGTATTTCAAAATGAAAAATGAACTCAAGTTAAAAACTAAAGCAATACAATTAATAAAAAGAAGGAAATTACAACTAAATGTTTGTATGTATATGTAATCCAATGTATTTTTTTTTTTAAGTAATCTTTTAGTAGATATTTCCATTTTTTTCTTTTTTTTAATTTCATTCATTTTTTTTTTCTTTAAATAACACAAATAACAAACAATTCAAAGATGTTTTTTTAAATAAAATAGATTATAGAATATAAAAAGATTTGTAGTGAGATTATGTAAATTAAATATGTAAAAAGATAAAGAACAAGAAACAAGAAAAATAAAGCAATGAGATATATAAGTATGCTTAAGTAAAATATTTAATAAAAAGTATAAAAAGAAACAAAAGACTATTTTAGGGCGTGCAGACAATCATTGATGTTTTGCATACATTTCATGTAGAAGATAAAATAATTACGAAATTTAAGTAGAGAATCATATTAAATACACAAGTACAAAAGTTAAATTTTACACACATTTGTAAAATTGGTTTCTCTTTTTTTTAAGACAAATACATTTAGATGTATGTATGTAAGTAAAATGTATTCATTGAGTTGTGACCTTAAAGTCTGTTCAAGATTTATTTTTTTATAAAAAAATATAATTTTTATTTTGTTTTTTTTTTTTTAATTAAGTCTCATATTAATTTAAGTTTCATAAAGAATTCAGTTTTGTTATAAAATTTTTAAAACAATTATGGCAACACTTAGATTTAAAACTTGTTTAGATAAAAACCAAAATATTTTACATAAAAAATAAAAATTCACAATTTCAAGATCGATTTTCAAAATATTTCACATAAAACTATATAAAATACGTCTTGGTTTACAACAGTTTTAATAAAAAAAAAAAAAAATCATATACAGTATAACACTTAGTATACATGTATAACAGTTTATCATTTAGTAAATATATAGCAATAAAACATAGTGTCTTAAACAGTTAAACAAAATTTTCTTTTAAATATTTCACACTCATATACAATTGCTTAACAATTTCAACTAAAATTTGGTTTCGAAAAGGTTTCCAAATAATATTAAAAGCTTAAATGTTGGCCCATAAAAATTCAGTAATTAAAAGAATAAAAAATAATGTTTTGTTTTTCGGCAACAAAAAAACACAACGTAAATCTTATATAAAATTTGTTTTATAAATATAACGAAAACGTTTAATAATAGTAAAAAAATATTAAATTTAAAAAAAGCCAAATTATTCAACTAAACACTAAGGCAAATTGTTAAAAAAAATAAACATTATACTTCAAATTTGTTTAAATATTACAAAAATCATTAAATAAAATTTCTAAAGTCTAGTTAAATTTTAAGTTCAGATTGTTTTGAAAATAACAAATTAAAACAAAGCTTTTAAGAAAATTACCTCCTTGAATTTCACTTAATTTAACAAACGTCAAGGGTTTCCTTTTTACACTATCTTTTTTCTTAATCCCCTAGCTAAATCATTTGCTAAATTGAAGGCGTATTTCTCTTTTTAGTTTTATATGTCTTAGTATGGCTTGGAGGCATCTTTGGGTTTCTTAAGTTGAACTTTGAGACGTTTGGTGCCCACCTGAAAGCCATTCATTGCTTTAATGGCTACCTGTGCCGATTCAGAGTTGTCAAATGATACAAAACCAAAACACTTGGACAAGTTTGTCTGCTTATCGATAAAGACTTTGGCGGAAATTACATTTCCAAATGGCAGGAAAGTCGATGCCAAATCTGTGTCAGTGAATTCTTGTGGCAAATGGTATATAAAGAGATTACATCCTTCAGGACCTGCAAAGATAAATATAAAATTTTAAAATTAATACTTCTTACAGTACAAAATATATGAAGATATAATGAATAAAGTAAGAAGTTACATAAATAATGCTACTCTTATATAGCTGTTAATTGGAAAATAAACATAAAGATGGACTTATTTTATTTTTCATATTTTTGTTAAAAGATTTTTAATATTTTTAGATTTTATTTATGATAAATCTTTGACGTTAAGCAAAATGGCACTAAAAATTTTTTTTTAAAAAATTAAAAAATATATATAAAAAAATAATAAAATATAAATAATATATAAAATAAAAATAAAAAAAAAAAATGTTTGGCTCAGCTGCGATTCGATGCCACGTTTACTCTAACCAGTATGTATGTATGCTGTTGTTGTAATTGTGAAAAAAACGAGGTGGTCGTAGTTTTTGCTCATATCTCAAAATGTTATGGGGCGATTGTGTTGAATTTCAATAGCGATTTATTCCTGGATATTTCAAAAGGATTGGTACCATACACAGATCTGAGGAACATACAGTTGCTTCCAAAAGTTGATTTCAAGCAACACACGGACAGACGGACAGACGGTCAGGGCTTAATCGACTCCTCTATTTATTCATAAGCTTTCAGAAAATATATACTTTATGGGGTCGGAAATGAAAATTGTAGAAATTACAAACGGAATGTCAAAGCTATATATACCCTTGGGCGCCACAGGTGAAGGGTATAATAAATAAGCTTTTCGTATAATCTGATCAATAATCTTAAAATATAATTTACTTTTAAAAAACACCGCGTTGCAATATAATACTTTTCGTGGTTCTATTTCAAATGCTCAAAACGCTCTTAGCAAACAAGTGATGTTACTTAGCAACGACGCTTTCAGTAGCGCGAATTTTTAACTTGATTTAATGTTGATTGTATCGTTTCAAAAATTTTAGTTATTATAACAACAGTTGTTGTTGTTATCTAAATGAAAATAAATTTGTTGTTTTTTATTTTATTGACAAAAAGTTCAAAACTTATAGCCGACTATAAAACCACTTGTTTAAGTCTTGACTATGGCACGGCTACTTGTGGAAGTCATGTTAGTGGTGAAGTTATTAAGAGTTTCGTTGCCCTTTTATTGCAACATATGTCGGGTATAGTTAAAAGGTATTTAGCATACTAGTAAGTGCAAATAATAAATAATTGTGAACAAATTTCTGATCGTTAAAAATTAGTAAACACTTTAAGTTGAATGCATTATTCGACAGAAATTGCAAAAATCTGAGCTCGTGCACATGCACATCTACAACTCAACTTCTTTAGGATCTATTACCTAAAAAAATTTAATTATAATACAAGAAGTTTTGTAACAGAGACTATTTTGCAGAATCAGAAGTAACATTACGTACTCATAATTCATTATTTCTATTTACATTAAGCCGGCTAGAAACAAGAAGTGCCTCATTCCAGTTTTCAGTTAAATACTTCACTTTAAGAAACTTTAATATTAAAATATGTAGTGTATGGCTTGCACGCACCACCTACAAAAATCAAACTTTGTTTGATAAGTACAAGCTAATTTAATATGGTTTTGACCGTTCTAAATTTCTCTACTAAAATCAGGAAATATTATTTAAAATATCAACTGCATCTCCAATAAAATAAGCAATATAAGCAAAATTTCTGGCGTTAATAGACAATGATTTACAGAAAAAAAATTAAATTTTTTTACACAGTATAAATTTTGATGATCATTTGGCGTCACATACATTTATATAAATTTTTTCTTTAGTAAATATTCAAACATTTTTCAATATTTCATTTCCAATAAATGTTATTTTATTTTATCTATCAATAAAGGTCACATCTGTGGTAGTTATTTCTTTTCTGCATTAATATTTTATTTTTGTTCAATTTTCATTTTATCAAAATGAATGAGATTTATTTTAGTTTGTACTAAAAATAAAAACCAAGTTGTCAAAAACTTTATATGAATTCTTTTTTTTTTTTCTTTTTCATATTTTTGTATGGCTTTACAGTATATGCTCGCACATGTGCACATAAAAGTGTGTGCTGGTGTGTGTGTTTGTCCACACATCTATATTAATCAAATAATAGTTTGAAAATTCCACAAATTTTTCACTTTCTTTATTATTGTCAAAAAAAAAAAAAAAAAAAAAAAAAACAATAAAAAAAAAACATATTCAGTTCGAGAGCCAGAAAGGACGACAACAACACAACTACACCATATAGAATGGTTTTGGTGTTCATATGCATATAAATATGATTAAGAAGCCACAGCCAAAGCCAAAGGGCGAGAGCAGAGATTTCAATCAATTTGTGGTTTTCAACCAACATTTTTATGAAATTTAAAAAGTGGTGGGTCTGAGTGTGTTTAGTTTGTTATTTGCAAATGTGTTTTAAATTAAATTAAAACAAATTCAAAGTGATATGTTCTACCATAAACAGAAGTAGAAAGTTTTCTGTAATTTGAAATGATAACAGAAATGTCAAAAATAACAACAAAAGTAATCTTGCACATAACAACAAATCCAAAATATTTTGTTTCGCAAAAGCTTAAGTAACGCTCTGAATTTTAAAAATATTCATAAACGTTAGTTTAATTTGTATGTCTATATCTATAATATAAAGCAAGTAAAATAAAATTTATTAAATCTTCTGATTCATTGTAAAATTCTCCATGACCTTTGGAATATTTAACTTAAGTAGCGGATTTACTTAAGGTGAATAGTTGTTATCTTTTTAATTTATGTTAATATAATTGCATAATAAACACAACTAAAATTACGTTTTATCTGCTTTAAAATCCTTCCTCCATGTGCCTTGTTTTAAAGTGCTAAAAAAGCAACCTAATAGATTTATGTAAAATAAATTAATTTGCCCTTTAACTTAAGTTTCAAGTGTCATTAATCATTTTCAAAATAAAACGTTCACACAAACATTATTTACTCGTAAAAAATAGGAGTATTATTTGGTATATACAAACATACAGTCTTTATTTACATATACATACTTACATACATACATACATACGTACGAAGAGAGACACTTGTATATAATGAAATAATTTATGTAAATATTTTAATCCGTTTACAATTCCCCAAGTCATGGTTTTGGTAAAACAGGGTGGGAAAAGAGTAAACCACACTTTTGGGCGTAAATTTAAAAAAGAGTAGAAGTAAGTAACACGCCTTTAAAGTTGGCAAGACAAATAAGATTTCAACTATTTTGATAAACCTGTTATTACCTTTACGGAATTTAGGTGATTTTTCGTTGTATTAAGTTTTAACCTTTTTTGAAGTGTGTTTGTGGACTAATGGACAGAAGTTAGATATGACTTTAATCCCTTTTTATAGTCTTTTAACTTTTATTTATTTTAATACTTTGCTCTTCAAAAGATCGGCAAATATACACCACCTTCTTAATTTTTTCTTTATTTTTAGTTAGTAAGAGTATTTGTAACATAGTACTTTTTAAAATTAAACTACTTTTTTATTAATACTAATTCTTAAAGGTAGAATAATATCTATTTATTACAAGAAAATAACTTATTATTTGACTTTTGAAAAATGCGATACGATAAGATGAAATAATAGTAGGAGATATTAAAAAGTTGCTTCCACAGTGGTAATCCTTTGAATCCAAACTGTAAAAAATTTAAGTGTACATTTTCCAGTTTAGTTTGTGCATAAATTTATGAAAAAAGTTTATAATATATTTTTTCATAAATTCAGCTTGAGGCCAACTATTGAAAATTATTTATATCGGGTGTCCCAACTGGAACGCAATTTTTAAATTTTAAATAAAACACAGATATTTAAAAAAAAAAAAATCGTGAAACTTTATTATATCGTAAAGTAGACAGAATGAGGTTATGTATGGAACAATATATCGTGCAGATGGCCGCCGCGGCTTTGCTGGCACACACGCGATCTTTTAATGAAATTTTCAATTACCTTTTTGCTTAAATGCTGCGGTATTTCATTAATGAAGCGTCCAGTTTCCTCTTTTAAGGCTTGAGTCGTCGTCGGCTTATTCGCGTAAATCATCGACTTCAAAAAACCCCAAAGAAAAAAATCTAAAGGTGTTAAATCACACGATCTAGACGGCCAATTCTGGTCTCCGAAACGCGAAATAACACGACCGGGAAATGACTGATGCAGCAACTGAATTGTTTCTCACGCTGTATGACATGTGGCGCCATCTTGTTAAAACCACATGCCCTCCACATTCATTTCTTCAATTCTAGGCAAGTAAAAACTGGTTATCATTTCACTATACTGAACACCATTGACTGTTTGCGCTTGACCTGCCTCATTTTCATAAAAAAAGGTCCAATGATTCCTCCAGCGCAAAAACCACACCACACAGTGACACGTTGAGGATGCATTTGCCTCTCGTGAATCACTCGAGGATTTTCCTTACCCCAAATGCGACAATTCTGCCTATTGACGAAGCCATCAAGATGGAAATGGGATGATGTGCGAACTGTAGCCGCAAAACTTTCACCATTTTGGTAAAACAATTTCACAATGAGAATGCATTGTTCATTCATTTAGCGCTCTATTTTTACTAACCTCGTACCTTCTGCTAGCAAACAATAACAATTGTTCAAATGTCAAACAATGACACTTCGAATGGCGCAAAATTTAAAAATTGCGTTCTAGTTGGGATACCCGATATGTAATAATATTTTTGCTTTTAATTTATTTATTTTCAATATTAGTTTTTTCCCAATATTTCGATCAAACTTCGTTGATCATCTTCAGGGGATCAAAAGTATACAGTCATTATATAAGAACACATAAAATATTTAGCACAATAAAGATATAAAGAAATTATAATAACAATTATTTTTGAAAATAAAATTTAACGTCTGTTATTATTAAAATTTTTTTTATTACTAAAAGCTTATGTTTTTTGTTTGCTCTGTTTGTTTATTGTATGTCTATATATGTGTGCACATCCCTGCGTATCACTCTTATAATTTAGTCTCTTATTGTTCGGTAAATCAATTATATGTCATATCTTAAGTAGGTATCTCTTCTTGTAATTCTTCTCTCTCGACAAAATTCGTTTATTATTAAAGTTTGGCTTATGTCCAGTTACCGCACAGTGGGATGCAAGCGCAGTTTTTTGTGAAAGCGGTTTTTGTGTTGATTTAATGTCAGATTTATGTGATGCCATCCTTGTCTTTAGTTTTGTTTTTGTAGTATCAACATATACTTTTTTGCATGTATTAAACCCGTCTCCACCACAATTTACTTTGTAAGCGATATGAGATTTTTTTCGTTCTCTAATTTTAACTTCACATTCTTAAATAATCTATAATTCGTATTCCCAGTTTTAAACGCCAGATTATTTTGTTCTCTGTCATAAATGTTAGATTGTTTTAGTCTTTTCGTGAATTTTGGAATTTAAATGGCGGATTTGTATACTTTAAGTTCATTTTCCATTTTAATATTTTTGTTAAGAAGTTTGGAATTTAAAGATTAAAACAATTTGTGTAGTTTATCGCCCAATTTATTCAGTCAAAAATATTTCTCCTCAGAGCATAAGCGGATTCAATTCTCTGAAATTGAATATTTGTTGAACAAATCCATAAAGAATTTTATATAAAAAACCACGACATAAAGGTTTAGAAATTTAAACTAGTTCTACAAATGAAGACTCACGTTCACAAGATATGTCTAGAGTTCATCAAAAATTAAATTTTTTACCGAAGAAATATACTTTTATATGAAGCTCATTTTCATACTTGATGATATACATATTAATAAGAAAATTTAAAGCTCAGAAAATACAAATCTTGTAGACAAGAAGTTAATGGACTTAAACCTGGCATTTTGGCGTCAAAAAGCTCAAACAGCCACTGTTTTGTTCAACCTAAAGCAATGCCATACTTTATATATGCGCATGTAATTAATTGTGTGGGAGAAATAGTAAGGCAGAACAAAAAAGGTGGGTCTCTTTTATATTCCCTTCATTCACCTGAGAATTCAAGGCTATTGATTGACTTTTAACTTAGTTTCGTCACCCCAACCAATAATTTTTATTGTATACTACTTTCTTATCATCTTCGTCTTCTTTAGACTATGTTCTTCTTTAGAATTCAAACTTAATGTGTGACTACTTAGTCTGCTAATGGCTAAAGCCGAATGTGTACATACTACGCTGCTGTGTCATTATACCCACCAGGCATATTTTACATATATTGTAATCTTTGTTTGTATTATTTTCTGCAAACTATTTTGGATAACTTTCCAGATAGTTATAGAGTAAGAACTTATTGGCTATATTCTACAACGAATATTATTCTTTGGAATTGTAAGTTCTTTAAACTTATAATTAAATTAAGTATACCAAAACTGAAGTTAGTCGGTTGTGGAAAAGTTTCGAGTATCAAAAATATGTACGTACAGGCGAAAAAACATTAAATCATCCATCTACGTCTGTGGAAGTATTCTGTCTTAAATAAAGGGTCCGAAATCCAACGTTTTTTTGAACTAGTGCTTATTTCGTGAATGGTAACACTTAGCTTATGTCTGATTTCACAGATAATTAGATAATTTATCCTTCCGCTGAACTCATATAGTTGTGTATACGCCTCGCTACGTGGGCCTGCGATCGACTTACAGAAGATGCCGATTTTGAAAAAAAATCTTTTCAGAGAAAGCTCATTTTGATCTTGGCGGGTATGTAAACAAGGAAAATTGTCGCATTTGGGGCACAAAAAACCCACACGCATACATTGAAAAGCCGATACATCCAAAACGAGTAACTGTTTGGTGCGGATTTTGGTCCAGAGGAATAATTGGACCATTTTTCTTCGAAAAGCAAGGAGTGGCCGTTACAGTCAATGGCGATCGTTATCGGCCCATGTTGAGGGAACTTTTGTTCAGAAAAATTGAAGAGAAGAATATTGGCAACATTTGTTTTCAACAGGATTGCGATAGGTGCCACACAGCCAAAGCTACACTCGATGGTTTGCGCCCTGTTTTAAAAAAAAAGTTATTTGGCGGACCCTTTATTTGCATTAAATTTATCCGGTTAATATTATTTACTTAATCAATAATTTATAAACCGACCGAAATGAAATTTGCGGACATACATGTAACAACCTGTATTAGTACATTAACAGGCTACCTTTTGTGCCAATATCTACGCAGATGAAGTCGCTGGCACAAGCTAGTATCTTAATAAGTATAGAATGGAATTAACATAATATTTAGTCTTCATATCAATTTCATTAATTTTTAAAAATAGACTTTAAATTTAGAAAAAATTTCCCTTAGTACCACAGAAATGATTTAAAAAATTAATCGAGTTTGTATTAAGAATTTCCTATAGGGTTTTTGTAAGCTTTTATCCACATGTCTGTGCATGTGCTTTTGTACTATATATTAACAATTATAAAGTTAAAAGCCTACTTATAGGGTGGAGAATAGTCACTCATAAACGTTATTGTATTAATTTGATGCAGGAAGGTATAGAGTGCATAATAGTTTGTCTACTTGTTGACAAACGGATATAAGTATAAGCCCCTTTTGTACAACATGAATTGATATGTTTGTATAAATATATGCTTTTGTAGGTGCATAACAAATAAGCTGTAAAACAATATTAAAATGTTAATGATTTGTCAAAAGGTGTTTGCCAAGTATGAAACATATTAAAGTATCCACATATACGCATTTGCTGTAAAATCCATAACACAGCCGGTAATAAAAAATTACATAATTTATAGATTTTTTTTAACATCAGAGATATTAATAATCTCTTACATATTTAATTAAGTCTACATGTAACTAAAATTGTAGGAAATTTCAATTTATTTATTTTTTCTCGGATATTGTTAAAGTTTTTAAGTTTTAACTTTGTCAATATGAAAACAACTATTGAAAACTATATATTTATAACTTTGAAAGCAAATTTTCTTTTGTCCATATTTTGTCATACCATAATGAATAAGAATAACGCTGTGGCAAATAGAGATCATGAAAATCATGCATAAACACAAACTCACATGCTGCATATAAACAAATATTCATTTTAATATCCAAAATAATTAAAATTTATAGTTTCCTATGATATTATACAGTTTGAATACCTTGGCTGGTTGTCAATGCATAGACTAACCATTATGTGTGCCTTTTAATGGTGAATGAGATATTACCTGCTCTTAAATCCCATATAACTAACCACAAATACAATGAATCAAATTGATAATGATTTTGGCATAAGCCGCATGTCAGCATCATCTTAAAATAATGATATCAATTGTTAAAGATTTTTTGCTTTTCATAAACGTATACATCACAATCTACATACATACACTTATACACACATACACATTCATCTAAGAACTCAGGATAGAATGAGGTTAAAATTCAATTAATATATTCGAACTTTGTACAATAATGAAAGCATCAGATTCATAGAATTTATACACACTAAGTTATGAATTGAAATCTTGCTATAGTTTTAAAAACAATAGATATATTATTTTCAATACACATACACGCACACTAGGCACATAATACAATACATAATGCCAGTGACAAAGTCGAAAACAATAGATGTTGATGTATAATTTAAAATGTGCTTGTAGCTAGAGTGTGTTTGTAATGTAAATGTTTATATATATTTATATATGAGTATATCAGATTAAATGCACTAAAAACCACATTAATATCGTTAATGACTTTTAACATAAACCATAAATTTGACACATAATTAAGAAATTAATAAGAAATAGAAAATTTATTTAAAAAGAAATCAAACGATGTTGTTTTCAAATCAATTACATAAAATTAGGTTTTAGCAAAAATTAAATTTTTAATTAAAAAAAATTATATCATTGATTTGATTTTTGATTTTATTTATATTTTTAATTAAAAAAACTGAGTGGTTATTTTCGCAATGACTTTATTGCATGCAATTATTTCAGGACACTTTGCTAACGTATTAAACTGATAACAAAGTATGTACAGAGAAAAGAGCGACAAACAAATAAGCACCCTTTCTGTTTTTTGTGACTTTTTCCTCTATGTTTCTCTTTCTCATTTGTCTTGTTCGTTTTTTGTTCTAAGTTTTATTCTTTTTTTTTGTGTCAACTGGTTTTTGAAAGAAAAAAAAAAAAAACGAAAAATCTACTAAAAAAATGAAAATTTAAAAATTTAAAATTTTTATAATAATAAAAGATTTAATGGAAAGTTATTGGTAATAAAAATATTTATATTTGTGTTAAAAATTTTTATATTTTCTTTCTATTTGAGTATAAAAGTAAAGAAGACTAACCGATCGATTATTCGTAAAAAATTAAAAAAAATCATCCTGAAAATTAAAACGATTTTGTGTAGCATCTTTAAGAGATTATTGCAAGATATCGTGACAATGAAAGTCTTTATCAAAAAGACGGCTCAGCTGAATTATTTCTGTGGCAATAAGAAAAAACTACTAATGTCTGTTTGTAAAGTTGTTTAGAAACCACTTTTAATTTTCGAGTTGATTTTAATAAATTAATTTTTTTTTTTCAGATAAAGAATAAAGGGCTGATTTATAAAATTTTTAAACAGCTTAATTAAGAGTTTAAAATCAGAAATCCTCAAAGCATTATTTATAAACGTTCAAGAGCATTTTTCATCTTTTATAGACCCTTAATAGTTTTCAAATATTTGTAGTCGCTTTAACCCTACGTTAAACATTAGCGGTCTAATTCATAAAAACCACAAGAGCTTTACAAGTGGCTTATTACTCAAATTTTCATAGAAAATCAGTTTTATAAACCTTTAATAACTTTTATGAATAAGGCAGTTAATATATTAATGGCCATATGCACAAAAATGGTTTTTGTATGGTTATAGTGTACAATAGTTAAGTAAACGCTAACGTTAATTAAACGTACAATAATACTTTTACAGTTATTAAATGTTTGAGGTAATTTTATTACTATGAATGACAACTTTTTTTATATTTAGTTGTCATTTTAAGTTTTTAAAAATTCAATGTCTTCCTAATTAAATTTTGAAATTGAGGTTTTCAATTAGTTTCTTCCAAAAATAATATTTAACGAATGTAGTAAATTTAAGTTTTACAATTCGTTAACTTGCAAAGAAAAAAAAATATTTCGACCCAGAAATATTATACGCAAAACTGCTTCAGATGGGTTTGGTCCAGCGCAAGCTAGTTTTAGTAACTTTCTTTGCTTAAGATGCTCTTTTTTGGCTAGTTTCTTCATAAAAGTTCTTTCTTCTTTTCTTTCTTTCATTTAGTAAGGACACATTTATTAGTCCAACTTGATAAAAGCGCTCGTGTCCATAAAAATCTAATAATACAGCTTTGTAAAACATTTTTAAGCAAAAAACCTTTATTTTATGTGCAGAAACTCCAACATTTCCTTGTAGTTTTAAAGAAAATTTTAAATAGAAAAATTCTTAAAGAAGGATGCAACTTAGATGAGATCTTTTTTTCTATTTTCTATTTTTTATGGTTCCTGTAGCCAAATATTGTAAAAACTGTTAATAGAAGAAATAGATGGTGTCAATTTGTTGTTAAGTACTCGCAAATTAATAAATTATTAATTTATTTAGGAGAAAATGTAAACTTATTTTGTTTTGCGACTTATGCTTTTACTGCTCCCTTTTTCCTTGCTTCTTTTAAATTTATTTATTTATTTTTTTTACTAAATTTAAAAAAAAAATTCTTCTGTCCAGTTTCCAAATTTCTCGTCTCTCGTCTTATTGCTTTCTATACTTTTCGTATTTAAATTAATTTTTAATTTTCAGTGATATAATATGTTTTTATATTCTGTCAAATTATTTTGCATTTAAGGTGCCATTTAAAATCAAAGTGCTTTCACTTTTGTTAGGAAGTCTGGAATATGTAATTCGCTTTGCACTACTTCCAAATTTTTTTTCTTAGGTTTAATAGCTATAAAAATTTATATTAATTTTTTCATCTCTGGGACTTCTGTGTGTCATAGCATATGATGATACCATAAAATTAACAATACAATTACTTTTCAATTTACATTTTCACCAAACAAGAATTAACCAATTGATCCTTAAGTATGGTTGGTGGCGTATGATTATTATTTATCTTATTCATATATGATCCACATATATCATTCGCCTTCGTATTTTGCATTATAATTTTTCTAATTAGTGTAGCATATCTTTAGGATTAGCTTTATTGGTTCAACAAGGCGGTTACATTCTAAGGGCAGTATTCAGAACAAATATTTTAAGTTTATTGAAGGCTTATTTGACAAATTTCTCCACAACATCTGTCAAATAAGCCTTTGATAAACCTAAATTATTTTTTATTAATACAGCAGTAATATTTTAAACATTTTAGCCTGATGCAATAATTATAAACTATTTTTAAATTTGAGAAAATTATTACAATAAGCCACAACAAATAAAAGCACATCGTTGTAATCCACAATTTATGTATCATAGTGTTGTCAGTCGTGTCTGGATATAGCGAGCTAATTTTTGCAAGGCTTGTTCATAGTATCCAGGTTGTTCTCTATATCAAGGTTGAAATTTTTGTTCAAAAACTAGTTTTATTTACTAAAAATAAATACATGTAAATGCAATAGCCGATAAGAAACAATTTGTACAAAAAAGGATATATATGTACATATGTATTTAAGTTTAATAAAAGAATTGTTGTTGAAGTTGTTTTCAAAATTTTGTTCACTATTAGAGTTTTTCAGTATTTAGAGTACTCCATGCAAAAATTTTGGTGTTCACTATATGGAGGTGTTCACTATATCGGATGTTCACTATATCCATACACGACTGTATATTATTTTTTTTAATTTTAAAGAATAAGTAAATATTTAATATAATTATCGTTGTTATCAATCATAATATTTGGTATCATAAACAATTTTATATGTAAATATATTCTTAGTGAATGCTCATTTAATTTTGTTTAAAGCGTCTGAAAGGTGAATACGTTACGTAAAATAAAATAATCTTCTCTAGTAAAATGAACTGCTATATACATTGTTTTTATTTATTTTTTGTTTTAAGAGTGTGTAGTTTTTTTATTTTATTATAATTTTTATTTATTAATAATTTTCTTTGTTTTGCAATAAAATTTAATACAGCTTAGTAAAGCACATGCAAATATAAAAAGCGGCTTTAAAATTTTTTTAGATATTTTTAATAAAAAAATTCACGCTTTAAATAAAAACAGAATATTATATTCCAAATACGCTAAAATGTATTCTTAAATGTAAGTAAAAATATTGCTTTTATTTTATGCAATATTGATTTTCTATGAGAAACTGACTTCAATTATCTGATTATAATCTAGTTAAGCCAAGGCTCAAATTCAGGAAAAACATAAATACTGACACCTAATAGGATAAGAACTAAAATATAAATTTTAAAACAATAACCAAAGAAAACGAACTATACTTCTTAAAACTTGTTTTGTTTCTATTTATTAAATTACTAACAGCAATATCAAGTCTTCCGCAATAACCGTACTTATCTAGTATAAATCTGAAGCAATTTTTTGATATATCTGAAAGCTGAACCCTAAAGCTAACTCTTGAATTTTTTTTTTATTTCTTTTTTTAATATTGGTGTTTTACCCAAATGTATTAATCTTGGCAAAAAAGAAAAACAACAAGCCAAAACAAAACCACTTGAAAGATATTTTGAATAAATTAACATTTTGTTGTTGTTAATTCAGTGTGGATAGGTTGCCATTATTTGCCAGTGTTTAAAAGCAATATATTTTCAAACGTCAAAATAATATAAAAGCCAAACGCAGCCATACGTATAAAGAACAAATATTTATATCTAGTATCAACATAAATAAAAATTTATTAACATAGAAAATAAGTATTAAATGTGCTGACAACTTATAAATATGTGTGAAAATAAGAGTGATAATAATGAGCCGCAACATAGCATTTAAAAAAAAGGCGACGAAGTGTTTGATAAAAATGAAAAACAGACAGTGAGTTTCAAAGCAGGGCCCAAGGCATATTTATTCATCAGGTACTCTCTATTCGTCAGCTGATTATTTTTTTCCTCACTTATTTTAAATTTCAGCTGTCAAAATGCATAAATAAAAAACAATTTTTTCTCTTTTCTAATTTATTTCAAAAGTCAAATTTCATATATAAAAAATAGAAACAAAAAAATTCTCTCCGAACTGCAATTACCTGATGAATAAATATGCCTTGGCAGGGCCTTTAAATCAAAACTTTTTAATTTATCAATTCTGATCATGATATACCCTACCCCTACTAGTATAAATAAGAATTTTAATTTTGAATGATTTTTGTTTTGTTTTTATATTACAACAACATTAATTACTTTTAGTTAAAATTTTTAAGTATGGCTGTTAGTTTTATTGACAGTATTTATGAGAGCTTTTTACAGCTTTAGCGAATTCCTTCGGTAACTCTGTTAAATATTGTTTTTTTTAGTAATTCGGATAAATTTGATTGAATTTAATAATATATATGTGGCTATTAACCGTGAGGTAGTCTTTAAAAGTACATCTTATACAGAAGAAAAGTCAACCACAACAAGTTATTATTATTTCGAATTGTTAAACAAATATATTTAAAATTGCAGGCTTTACTCTGAAGGATAAATAAAACTACTTACTCGTATACTACTGTAATTAATGGTAGCTCTTGAACTAATTTTCCTACATAAGTGATTAAGATATTAGCAAAAATCCATATGGGACAATATTTTTAATAATGGCCATCCTATGATATATATATATATATATATATATATATATGTTCCTTTAACTTCCACTGGAGCATAGGGCGCCAAAGTAAGTTAAGTTTTGTTCTATAGAACATTTTTTTTCCTAGAAAAGTTACATTCACTTTTTCTCCTGCAATACGGCAGTTCAGTACCATCTGATATAATGTATAATGTATGTTCAACGAATTATTTCTATAAAGATTTTTTAAAGAAATACAGTTTTTTAATTAAAGTTTGATATTGTTAACTATTTAATTTATAATTATTTGTCTTAAAGAAGCAACCTAATGTGGTATTAAAATACTCGGGCAATTATTTTTATACAAAACAATTAATCACGGCCTAGCTTAATAAGAATAAAGAAAAGTCAAATATTTTAAATAAGATACTGAATAATTTAAAACATCACTGATCATTTCTCTAAATTAAGTTCTATTTAAAAAAAAAAAATTTAAAATAAAAAATATAATTTAACTATTAAAATTAAGGATTTTTAATAAATATTTTCTTAAAAATAATTTAAATAATTTATTTTACTAGTAGGAAGTTTAAAATCCATTTTTAATTTACAGTTACTTTTAAATATATTTTAGTTTTAATAGAAAATTCCATACAAATTTAATAGAATTTTTTGATAATTTTTCTCCTTACATAAAAAACGAAAAATTCTTTATAGAAAATCGTAGATTAATATCTATTAAAAATATCGATTAAAACATATAATTCATATTAGTGGCTTAAAGCACAAGGTTGGAGAGTTTATTTATTTTTTTTTAATCGTATTTACATGTTATATTATTAGGTAAAGTTCAGAGAAACTCAGAGCATAAGAGGTGAATGTGGGATTTTTATCTGGTGGCGAGATATGGCGACCAATTCTAGTACTAGTCATTCAGAATTTTGTTTTACTTAAGGTACAAGTAACATATGAGCACTGAAATCCCTTGTGCTTAAACAAGTAGTAAGATTTCTTTAACACATTGACTGATTGGGAAAAGGTCAAAGAATTTCAAATCTAGCGACTCATCGTATTACTTGCTATTGAAGCACCTGTTTTAAAATACCTTAGGGTACAATGAACATGCGGAATGATATCCAGACTTCACGTGGCTGCTAAGAAATTAATTTTTGAATTTTATTACATCTTTGCTTTATAGTGTGACTCACATTACAGGTTATAGCAACAACTGTCGTCGTCAAAAAAAAAGTACTTTTCTCAGTTATTATTTGAAAAGTAAATCGTGAATTTTTACTCTCACTACATGGAGTTTGACTAAATTTGGAAATATAGAAATTACAAAAAAAAATTTGACAAATTTGTTAACATAAAAATTGAAAGAACTTGCGGCAAATTAATGTAACAAAATAAATATAAAATCAATAAAAAAATTAGCTCTGCAGCCCACACAACGAGTTTCAGGATAATGAGTCCAAACATTGAATAGTTAGGCTTGCAAAAGGACATTGCGATGCCTTACTTCCTCAACCTCGTATCTTAAAAAAAAAATTTTTCAGGAGAGAAAAAGAAAACGGTTCATCTTTTTATACTTCGGTGTTTGGTTAAAAGTTTAAATGCAATTATTAAGGAATTGATTGTATTTATGTATATTAGTAGTAATAATATACTAATCTTTTTAAGTTAAAGCATAAAACAATCGTTTGAGATGAAAAAGTCAAAATCGTATTTTTTAAGTTACGAGGTTGAGGAAATAAGGCATCGACTGGCGTAGCAACACAATTCTGTGAGTGCTGTCTTCTCCCAAAAACTGTTTTTGAATTTGAAATAAATAAAAAAAAATTGGAAACTCCACCACACCTATACCCAAAAAAAATATAACCTTTCGAACCTCGAACAAACAAAATCTTATAAATAAGCAAGAAACCTTTAACAAATTTAACATTAAAGTTCAAAATTTTATTAATTCCCACAACTTCCTCACAAAAAAAAACACCGTCAATAAATGGTTCAAAGCTCTTCATAAGATAAAATAAAATTTGGGAAAGATGGGAATGTCAAGATAATGATGAGAATGAGACTGTAAACCAATCTGATTATGACAACCACAAAATGCAACAGAGAACCATAAAAGCTTTTCTTTATAAAATGTTATAAAACAAATTTTTTTTAATGATTTTTCTCATTAAGTATTACTGACAATCTATTGGAGTACAAGTAATTTTTATTAGATTTTTTAAAAAAGTAAATTTAAAGATAGATTTAGGGAATTTTTGTATCAATAAGATTGGAGTTTTTGAACTTGTTTAATTAAAATATATACTAATAATTAAATTATTTTGTCTTTATCAAAAGCTACTTAAACCATTTGTGTTTTTTAAGGCCCACGTATACTTTATTAAAAAATAAAATATTCCCTTATAAAAAATTATTATTTTATAAAAAAAACTAATTTGTATACAATTTGAAATATAACTTTACAAAATTGTTAAATAATTTTTTTCCTTCTAAATAATTTTTGCTTTTTTTTCTAAGAAATTTTAATTTCTTTTTTCGCAAAAAATTTTTATAATGTTTTTTATAGTAAATTAAATTTTCTTTATATACATAAATAAAAAAATATATTATTTTATTCTTCAGGGGTAACATTCTATAAATTTACTTTCGACTAATTGCTTTTAAATGAAAATTTAAAAACTAACTGCGATATTCATAAAATAAATATGTATGTATTTTAAGTTTACCAAAGGCTTATTTGACAGATATTGCCCAGAAATTTTTCAAATAAGCCTTCAGTAAACTCAAAATATTTTGTATGAATACGGCAGTAATTCTATTTTTTTTTTAAATAAAATTTTTATTTGGCAAAAAACGTTTCAATATATGTTTTAAAAGACAATTTAAGAAAAATTTCCAAGCTCTCTCTATCAGTAAAAAACACTTGTTTTTTTTTAAATGTTTTCTTAGAAAGAAATAACATTTTTCCCATGTATATAAAGCTTTGAGAATACCTAGATTTTTTTTGTTTTTAAATTAATAAAATACAGCTTCTATACACGTATTGTTACTAACACATATCTGCTGTATTTAAACTCTTGCCCTTTGCATTTACAGCAATTCTTGATAATTTTATTGCTAAAAATTTACAGCTTAAAATCACACAGTGTTAGAAAAATATGCTGTTTAAGCAAATTTTACTCTCTGCAATTTTTTAGACCCAACTTGGGTTGAACTTTGACATCATGTATGAGTTAGAAAACTAACACCTTGTACGAAATATAATAAGAATTTTATACAGGCATAATATTATGAACCAGTTATGGGCAGACCTTTAAATAGGTGTCTTTTAAGACAATAATGTATTTAGATAGCGAAAATATTTACTTTTTTACGTCATAATGCGTTTTCAACCGCATTAAAATCTATTGTATTATAAAGATTTTTTTTTAAAAATTTTCTGATTAAACAATTTATTTGTTGGTGTCTTTAATTGTACAAAAGTTATAACCCTTAGCTGATTGTATACCATTTTATTTATTCTTCAATACGCTGATAGCAAATTAACATTGATAGCATCTTTGATGTTTTTTTGAAATGTTCTCATTATTTTCCAACCCTGCTCAACATCTAATGTTAAAATTTTTGTTAACACATGCTGTTTGTTTCTCTTAAATGATTTAAAAAACTCAAATGCCTTAGATAATTTAGACAAAATGTTTAACAAATGAAACTTAATTGGTAACGTCAGTGTATTACAAACGTTCACCAAATGTACATGTGTGATTGTGTGTAATTTACGGCTGCCATATGTTGTTCCCTTATATGTTAGAGTGTTGAACCAAAGTTTATTTTTATTTGTACCATATAAAGGATAAGAAAAAAAATTAGTTTTTTTTTATGAGTGAGCATTTTTCTATTCTCTTTCATGTACTTATGCGTGTGTGTAAATACTGCTGTGGAAGTGATTATGGAAATTATGTTGTTTTTTTTTCTACACTTTCCCTATTTTGTTTACCAACACAAGTTTTTCTTTTGGTATTTTTATCATTTTTATGACGTCATTTAGCTAACAACAGCAATCAGCACTATAATACAAATTTAAATAAGTGACATTTGGTAAAACCAGTGTTACAGTTTATTTAAATACTTTAACACACACAGGAGTCTTGTTTGTGTGTTTCTTTTGTGTATGTATGTGTATATACATATATTTTTTGTAAGTTAAAAAAAAAAACATTTATATGCAAATTTTAAAGAAAAAAACGCAAATAAACATTTTTTTAATATCCTCATCTCATGTCAACTGCTTACAAATACACAAGCATTTTGTTGGAGAAAAAACGGATGCTGAAAATTATAATAATGGCTAATTAATACCGAAATGTATTAAATTTTAAATGACATTTTCATTACGAATTTTATACAAACAGGTCAACAGGGACTGGTAATTTGCATAAATTTAATGAAGCCGGAAAAATTACTAAATAAAAAGGAATTTAATTAAATACAAACTGCATTTATGTAATATGATGTGGAAAAAATAGTTTAAGGATTCAGTAAAAATTTGGCCTTTTACTTTAAATTTGTCCTTTTTGTATAATTTGTGACTGTAAAACCATTCAGAACCTACAGATGCCGTCCGGATGTATAAAATTTGGATATATTTTTTGATAAATTATCTCATAATATTTTTTAAGTCATAAAGACCAATGTTTCCCAATTTCATAAATTGTCGAAAAAATACATTCAAGTAAAGAACTTTGTACTAACGTGTAAGTAAATTCCTTACAACAGACGACAATTATTGAATTGGGAAATTCTTTCATGTAGAAATGTCTATTTCTAACAAAACGCGCCTCTCTTCGTTGTAATTATTTTTAATGTATACATCTATAGGCTGCTGTAAGATGAGAATTTTTGCATAAAATGATGAAATGAAATTATATTAATCATATACTTACTTTTATGTTTTTTTTTTTTAAATGTAAACTAAAATTACTTTAAGGTATTTTTATAATAAAGAAAATGTTTTCAGTTCAGTGTCTCAATATTTGGCTACCTCGTTGTGTAGCATCATCAGGAAGTTAATAAAAAACATATATTAATTGCCATTATCAATGCATATATATAAAATGAAGTGTGCACTATGATGTCACCGATTTCAAACGATTTCAACCAAAATTCAAGATACGTTACAGATGGTCTGCAAATGGTGTAGTAAAGTTTGCATGATATCATCCCAGTGGTTCAGGAAATATTGCATTTAGATTTTCCTATATTGTAGGCACGTCTTTTTATAACTACTTTGTAAAAACAAACTTTTAAGTTTTAAGAACTTTTAAATCTAGTTTTGGTTTTTTATACTGCAATTGAATGACATTCGGTGTTTCTAATTGGAGTGTTGAGTTAAATCTTTTCAGTCGTTCTTTCCATCTTCATTTTATTTGTGCGCGAGCTATTCGATTTTTCACTTGCTCTACTCTTGCATAGATATGTGTTATTATTTTTGTTGCTGTTAGAATGGTTCTTTTACGCAAATCATAAAATTTTTGATTAACTAATGAAATCCAGTTTCTCTCTTTTTGTAGTGAAAATCTTGTTTTATAATAAAGTCTAAGGCAAAACAAAGATTCCTCTGCAACCGCATTGACGGCAAAATAACGTTTGCCAGGCCAGCCTGGCTTTTAGATAAAATAATTTTTGCTAATATTTAAAAACTTAATTTTTTAGAAAAACACTTTATTTTGGTAAGAAACACTTGCTTTTAAAGACAAAAGATTAACTTATAATTAGAATGCGATTAAAATGAATTATATGACATATGAGCAATTCCATGAAAATGTCAACCACGACTGGAAAAACAAAAACTCTCAATAAAAGTTTAATGATAAAATAACACTCAAATTTTACTATGCGCAGGTCTTTAGAGCTTATTACATTATTTTAAGAGCAATAATAAGAATTTAATCTGATTATCTCTTGGTAAAATGTCCAGCCCATTCCAAAGATAAAAAACTTCATACGTTTTCATATTACGACAAGCACTTTATAAATGTCTCTCAAACTGCATATTCATTAAGGGAAAAAGTTAAAACTTAACTAGTTTGTAGTAGGTTAAGGTGACAGTTAAAACTTAGCACCTAATTTAGAATTTAACTTTTTTTCTTAACATGAAAACCTAAGAATATATGTCACGTACGATATTAAATTATATTTATTAAAAAATCATATAAAGATTATTTTCAATTAGGTATGATGGATATTAAATGAAAAATATGTGGTTTAGTGTAAGAAATTAAAAAAAGAAAAAATACCTGCCAAGATTCGCAGATTTTTTCATATTTCCATATATACCACAAAATCACTTCTGTTTTATGTCACGTACAATATACTCTAATTTTGCCCGATATTTTAGATATCAATTATTCGAATATAATTATTTTTTTTTTTAATAAAGTACCCTCTGAATGGAACATAAAGATCTAATTTTTTTCAGTTGCTCTTACTTTTGCAAAAATTATTCCACTTTATAAGAGTACAAATGTCACGTACGATGACATGGAATTGCCCATATGCTATGAGTCCTTATGAATACAAAAGTAAATTGAGCGATGTTCGTCTATTTGTATGTCCGTGTGAATGTTGAAATTAACTTGTAAAAGCCAACACAAGACTAACTCATATAAGTTAAATTACCAGCCCTGCTGACGGGAAAGCATTTTGTCAAAATTTGTTGAATTCACCTTGATCTCATTTATTAATGCAGGGATGGAAAATTTGATTTTATGATTTTTGTTTCACTAATTTGTATATTTACCCTGAAGAAGCTACCCATTGTTTGGTAGCAAAATATTGGTTTTTAATAAAAAAATTTTTATAAAAATCAAAAGTGATCTCAGGCTTAACGAAAAGAAGAAATTATTAATAACAAAAAATATCAAGATATAATTAATTTTAAAAACAGGTACTAAGTACCTCCATACTTAATTGTAAACAAATTGGGTTATATTATTAGTTTCTTTGACCTTTTTTAATGATGTGTAATAGTTTTTTTAAGCTTAAGGTCTTTTCAATAATAAAAAAAATTTTTTGTTCTATTTTATATTATTTGATCAATATTTCGCTACCTCTTTGTGTAGCAACATCAGGATACGAGTTTTTACTATATATATTTATCTTGATATTTTGTTTTTTTTAATTAAAAGTTTGATTAACAAATTGAAAAAAAAAATAAATTTTGTAATTATTGTGCGAAGACAGTTCAAGAAAAATACAAATTCATATTTTAAAACTCAATTTGTTTTTCGAGTACAAAAAAAATTTTAATATTATTTTTTATTTATTAGTCCTATTGTCTAATAACTTTTGAACTCTAATTTTTCAATTAGTTATATGTATTATTGTAATATAAATCTAAGCTTATATCGTTGTTACTGCGTACTGTTTATAGATTGTTTTTATCGGAATCAACTATTAATTTTTTTAGCGAATTTAAAATTTCCGTGTTTTTGCAATTTTGTAAATCTTTAAACATAAAGGATTGGATTTAGCCAAGTAATTCTGTCCGTCTGGACATGTGTATGCTTTAATAAGCTGTTGCAAGCTCCAACGTATACGCCAGACTCTTATTTGGTATCAATTTATCAGATATGCTTTAGGTTTATTATAAGCTGAAACATGAGCGAAGAATTACGATTGCCTCTGTTTTATTAATAAATAAGGTCAGATTTTGCAGCCACTATGGAACTTCTTGCAACATTTGTAACCTAGATAAAAAAGTGTAACTCGGGCAATATTTACAGAAAATCTTTATTCGACAAGGATATCGAGGAAAAAAGGTTTTAAAGTCAATTAAAATTTTAAATTAATTTTTTCCTAAATAAGTCAAAACTACACCACATAATTGCCAGTTATGGGCATAACATGATAATACACACCGTTTGTAAGTTATATTAGATTCGCCAAAACCGAATCTAGTGCTTTTATTTATTTTATATTATATATATATTCCTCTGCAGTAAGAAGTTACGTATATAGCATCCAAGATGCCGGAGTATCTTCTTAATTAGATATTAATCAAGCGAGTTTTGAATTAATAGAATTGCTATATTAGCAGAAAGACAGACAGACAAAAATTTCAAAACTTGGTTTTCAGTATTTAAATTTTATTTAGGCTTGAGTTCATATCAACATTCTTTTGTGTAACAAATAATTTTAAAATTGTGATAAATGAAAAAATAATCCCAAAAATTATTTTTTTTACCGGCACTAGCCGAGTGGAGTGCATTTTGGAAACCAGCCTGAATTAAAATTTAAATATTAGTTTAAACCGAAAAGTGTGATTAAAGAAAATTCAACTTTGGTATTCAGTGTTTCAAATTATTGATCATATGAAATTTTTTCATAATTAAAAAAATATTTCCGACACCGAGGTCATCTATAAATCTCTCAACTATATTTTTTAAATTTTAAAACACCCACTAAATCTGTTATTACAGGGCAAGAATTTTCTTTCAATAATCACTATGTGCTTTTTAAATTAAGATAGTTATTGTGGATGTAGATCTTTTGACATATTCACACTATTTTCAAATCACTGACCTCTCTCATGCATTTAAGTTCCTTAATCCCTTTTTCCTAAGAACACTTTAAATCATTTTAATTTCAAATCATTTCATATTCTTGCTGCTTCGATTTTCCCTGCACGTATAAATCCAACTAAATCAATAACTTTAAATCCATTCCCTATATTTTTTTCTTTAGCTACAACATACATAAGTCTTATTGCAAAACCTAACACATGCTCGAAATAATCTCCTTATAAGAAAATCCTTAAGAGACTTTGAGAAATCGTTACAACTTAAAAGATTGTTTGTGAAAAATTTAATAGCCTTAATGATATTTTCTATTTTGCTCTCTCTTTCTCTCTCTCTATCTATCCGTCTTTCTGGAAAACATATAAAAGCTTTGAAAAGCATTTAGAATTTAAGTCAGGAGAAGAAGTAAAATTTAAAAAAAAGCAGAAAATAAGGAGAAATAAATAAAAATCTCTGGTGGTCTAAAGCAAACAGCAGTAGTAGCACTACAACATAAGTCAATGTAGAAATAAAACAAACAAAAAAAAAGCAAAAAATACAACAAACATCTAGAAATAGTTTAAAACCCCTTAACACTGACATGGAGGATGTTTGTTAGAGTTTTGCAACAGTTTCCTATAAATAACACCGACATACATGTAGATGGATGCACCCACTTGAAAGTACTATAAACCACGTTTATTTCCAATATTTTTTCATTTACTTTATATTGTTACATCTCTTCTTATGGTGGTTGTTGTTTTCTCTGCTGTCTATTAAAGGAAAAAAATATTTATTTTAAAGTTGTTACAAATGAACATCCAGTGATGGTAGCAATAAAGCAAAATAACCGAACTTTTCGAGCATACTTCCCTTATTGTATGTATTTCCCTTTAATGCAGCTGTCAAAAGATTATATCGCTGGTGACCACTAAAAAGACTCAAACTCAAATAAATGCAACTTATCATAATGTTAATTATTTTTCAAAATTGCTAGTAAAACTTGTATTTTCAACACTATTGCATTAAATATTAGTGTCGAAATAAATTAGTGTGAAATGTATTGGAATTTTTGAGAAAAATTCGAATTAGGGCCTTTCGATTTGCAAACATCAATAAACTAACATCTATGTGTAGGAACCATGTAGGTACTCCTGGGAATGTTAGGTAAGTGTAAAGTATATGTTAATAAAAGTAAGTTTTTTGTGTGCAAAAGTTTAAGGATGCAGTCAGGAAAAATTTTAATTGACTTAAATTCAAAGAGTGCATTTCTTGCCAACAATCCCAGCGCTTAATTTGAAATAGTTCAGGTTAAAAGTTGAACTCATTTTAAGTGTAATTCATTGAACCTAATTTATTCAAAATTGTTTATATAACAGCAATGCTACCACACATTTTACTTGCACAGATAAGACTTTGCAATCTCTTGATCTATTTGTTGAGTGAGAACTAGAGATAATAAGGGGTAATACAGAGTACCTTAAACTCGCAAATAACATTGGTTTTATTATTCGTAGCGATTAAAATTTCTGTGTCTAAACATGAAAGAAAGTTTCAAAGATAATTCAAGAAAATTAGGCAAAATTAAATTTTTGTGAATAAAAGGTGTGTGTGACAATACCAAGCAAATAACTTTTTAAAATGCAGAAAGGATGAAATAAAGCTCACTGTTTTACGATCTTCATAACCTTCAGACAATTGTTATAACATTTGATCCTTTTTCATTTCATTTATTTATTTTCATTTCCTGTACAACAAGACAATGTCTTATAATTACAGTAAAGGAGCGTAAAATATTACAAGCATATTTAATTACATATGTATAATTATAACAAAGTGGTTCATAGTATTTAAATAAACAAAAAATACAATTATAAAGAATATAAGTCATATAAGACATGTCAAAGTAAAAAACCAGAGCAATTATGAAAAAAAGTTATATAAAAACATTTTGAAACTGTTAGCATTTGATTTAGTTGTTGATTTAGTGGAAGAATGTTCCAAAGAGGAGCTGCATGAATAAAAAAACTGCCATTCGGAGACTCAGGTTTGATGTCGTGGAATTATAATATGATGATTCCTTTGAGATTGAAAAAAAAAATATCTTCTCAAATAAATATTTGGGGGTTTCAGTGTTTATCACTCTGTGTAAAAAAATAATTGTTCGGATTTTCAAAAGATTTTCAAAAGAGGCTCCATACAAACTGTTTGAATGAAACACGATCAAAACGTCTTATACCATACAAATATCTCAGAATATTGTTGAATAAGGTATTTAATTTTTTTTTTGCTAACTGAATCACAATTTGCAAATATTTCACATCCATAAATTAAATTAGAAATCGGATATGTCTTGGCAAGAAGAAGTATTATCCTCAATGGGGTAAAGTATTGTGTCAACCATAGGGCCATTACTTAATATAGGACTGACTAACTAAAGAGTTTAAAATTGTTAAAAATTATTCCCAAATTTTTCACTACTTTCACAATCTCAATCTTCTCACCATTTGTGACAATATTATCAGCAATGGTGAGAACAATGGCATGAGCAATACTTTTCCTATATATAATAATGCACTTTCAATTGCGCGGACTTTAACAGAGCCCGTTTGCAGAAGCCCATAGGTATATTTTGTTTATTTCAGTATTTACAGCTGGCATACCCCTAAAGCAATACTATTCACAGGGCTATTTAAATAAAGTTGCACATCATCCACACACAAGTGGACTTTGCAATTGGATAATTGTTCAGGCAAATCATTTACATATAGCGAAAAAAGAAGTGGCCTTAAAATAGAGCCCTGTGGCACTCCTTAAGTTATAGATAAAGCGTTTGACCAAGAGTCATTTATAAAAACGGATTGTGTTCGCGCCGAAAGGTAAGTAAAAATGAGATTGGTAGATGTATTGGAAAATCAAAAGAAATATCTCAGTTTACTAATGAGCATCTGATGATCCACTGTGCCTTCGAATGATCAAGAAGTACTAAAAAGTTAATGTCCCCATTATCGAGTCTCTGTCGTACATTCTCACATACCTCCGCAAGAGATGTTGTACAGCTATGACCCTGGCGAAACACAGATTGCATGTTAGAAACCAAGTTACGTTCATTTATATATTTCCCAACATTTGACTATACAATAGTTTTTCCAAAACTTCAGATAGATAGCACAAGATGGTCGGTATTCACCATTTGACTTAGGTATTGGAATAACTTTCGCATGTTTCCATCTAAACGGTTACGCACCAGACATTATTATAGTATTATTCAAATGAGTAATGTAAGGTAAAATCAAAGCAAAATTGTCTCCCTTCTTTATATATATATTTCGCTAATATTAAAGTTTCGTTGTTATGTTGTACCGATATCTATATAAATCTATAAAAATCAATGTGTGTTTGTATGTTTGTTGGTGCTTTATAGACGGTTAAACAGCTGGACCGATTTCCTTGAAATTTTCACAGAATCTTTCTGTATGTCTGGAAGGAACTATAGGCTATAGGTTAGGTATAACAGGCAGCTGTTGTGCAGCTCACTTGGGTCCATTATATTGATCCCTTTGTGATAGAAAATAAGAATAGAATAGAAAAGTAAGAATAGAAAAGAGAGAAGAGAAGCAGACAATTCCAGAGTCTCTGGCGGGAATCGAACCCGCAACCCCCAAACTAGCAGACAAGCACACTACTGACTAGTCCACCGGGGCACCAAACTATAGGCTATACTTTGGTTTGAAATTGTAAGTGGGCGGGGTGCCACGCCCTATTAAAAAATAAGTATTAAATATTATATATCACGAAAGTTAATGCAGCTAGAGTCTTCAAATTAAGTACGGTAAACTTTAATATCCACAAGAACATTTGGGTAAAAAATGGGCGGACTTGCAATAGTAGGCGTGGCCACATGAATAAAACACTAAAATCCGTATATTTGGAAAACGATATCGATTAGAGTAGTAAAATTTTGCAAGAGCAACTTTGACACCCAAATGAACATTTAGGCAAGAAATGGGTGCATTATCAATAGAGGGCGTGGCACATACCATATGAATTAAATACTAAAATTCGTATATCTGCAAAACGATATCGATTAGAGTAGTAAAATTTTGCAAAAAGCGACTTTGACACCCAAATAAACATTTAGGCAAGAAATAGGTACATTAAAAATAGTGGGCGTGGCACCTGTCATATGAATTAAATACTAAAATTTGGGGTGGCGAAGCACACCGGGTATAAGCTAGTAATTAATAAACAAAATTTTAGTGCATTGAATATTTTACAATGAATAATAAAATATTTTTTAATTCTTATTGCTCTTATTTGACCTTTATTTTATAAAATTTTTCAATTGATTCTTCAAGCTCGAGGTCTTTATAAATATTTGTTGATTTATTTATTATTCAATATTTCGCTACTCCTTTGTGTATAAATTATATAAAATTTTGTAAAAACACACAATTTCTTTCCTGAAGATGCTACACAAAGGAGTAGCGAAATATTGAATAATAAATAAATCAACAAATATTTATAAAGACCTCGAGCTTGAAGAATCAATTGGAAAAAAAAATATTTTTTAATAATTTTTAATTTTCATATATGACATTATGACAGAATTACATGATGATATATCTTGTGCAATTGAGTAAACGGTTACACCTGCCATTAGATAAATCCATATTCAAGTTTATATTTTCATTAACCTTCTTGTAGTTGTTTTAATCTTAATCTCAAATTTTACTTTTCAAAGTAAATTATAACTGATAAGGTTAACATTTAAAATTAGTCTACCTAATAGGCATCGTCCCGCTAGGAAGCCGTGTTTCTGTGTCTGTGATAAGGATTTAATTTCTACAATGGTTTGCAAGATATCGACCGCTGTTCGCGAAATTATCGTATGTTACGTTTTTTTTTTTTTTTTTTTGATATCAACTTTTTTATGCAATTCGGTTCTTTTAATCCATCCGCTGATAAAATATTATAGCGTTAACTGTTTTAGTTATGGAGATAACACTGTATACATTTTATCGTATGTAGCGATTGTTATTTACGATTTTATTTATTTAAAAGTAATAAAAACGTAAATAACATAACGCGAACAATTGTATAAAAATCTAAATATTTATAAAGAATGACTTATAGTGGAAAAAAATTATATAGATTATATGAGTATTTTGGTTGAATTTGTTTTGTTTTATAAAAAAATTTTCTTGTTCTAAGAGAAATCATTCTTTACCTACAAAGCAAAAGGATTGATTACAAAATCTGTTTTGTTTTTAGCTGACAGAAATTCTCCCATTCCCTTAACTAACAAACTAAAAAACCAAATCCTATAAAAGTACTCACACTCATATGTGAGCATATCACACGTTTTTTATATGTATCCATAACAACATCACGAACAGTGTAGTACATTCTTCATTTACGTTGGATCGTTTTTTTTCCTCCACAATGTTTTTCTTTTCTTTCTTTTGCTTTTTCAAAAAAAAAAAAATAGTGCTGCATTTTATCCACTATATAGTATGTTTCAACGTGGATAAACACAAACATCTCCACAAGAAGTATGTAAGTGCAACAAGAAAAAACAAAAAAAGATTTCAAACAGCAACGTTGAATCCTTTACTCGTGTTCATGTACCCGGGTGCAATTGCAATTCCTATAGCCGTAAGGCAGAGTATTGCACTTTTTTCTGGTTCAGCACTCAAGGGTATTTTGAGCGTACACTAATATAACAATATCACAAACACAATACTGTGTATGTGTGCATACAGATGCACATGGTTACACAGTTTTAAAAAAGGAAAGAATCTTTTTTTTATAGAGTAACTTACACATGTAGAATACACCAATATGTATAGGAAAACTGAAATACCAGTAAGAGAGAATGACGTAAGTAAACATGGGTACCTATATTGCATTTCTTTTGTGATACCTTTTCATAGTTTTTTTTTATTAAACAGTAGGATAAATAAAAACAAAGCCCCAAGCTTTGATATGAAAACGATATAAAATCGAAGATTAGAATTAAACTCCCCTATTTTTATAAAATTCTAGTCATTTTTGAAGATAATTTTGGACTCCAACAATTTAATATAAGACTACTTAGCATGTAATGCGGTCAACCCATTCGACTGTAATGTGAGTTACTGTTTTTGTCTTTGTTTTCTTTTCTATACAAAAAAAAAAAAAAGTGTTTTCAAAAAGAACTTTTAGAAACAATGTTTTCTGCAGGTAACACTGGACTACGTGGTCCAACAACATGATCCAATGTAATGAAGTCATAGAGAATATCACTTTTAAACAAGAGTTTGTAGTTGAGCGACAAGTTTTCGTGTTTTAGCGATTGCATATATTGTTGTCAAGAGGTGCATAGTCCATATATAGGTGCTCCATCGACTAGTGACAAAGAAAAGTTTTGAGGCTATCCTTATGGATTATATGGTCCAGCCATAGGACATCGAAATGGTAAATCGACCTTGTTTTCAAGATATTTTTGGATGACTTTTGGACTAATCCTAGTCCATTATGGAGTATAATTTATATGCGTATATGGATCTGAAGCGGTATCTGCAGGGTACTTTTGCCAAAAAATTATTTCCTAATGATGTATTTTTGACTAAAATCCTAAATGTTGGAAAGATTTATTTATCATCCCGCTTCATAAATCTGGTAGTCGTAGTGATGTTACTAATTATAGAGCAATAGCTAAACTTAACTCCATTCCTAAACTGTTTGAGAAAATATAAACGAACATCCTAACTACCCAAATATCAGCAATTCTTTCTCCAGCACAAAATGGTTATTGTAAAGGTAGATCTACATCCACAAACCTAAATGAGCTGACGTCCTTCATCAATACAGGATTTTGTAATAGTAACCAAACTGATGTAGTCTATACTGATTTCAGTAAAGCCTTCGATAAGGTTAACCATGATTTATTGTTAGTGAAGCTAAAAAAATAAGGGTTTCCGGTTAACCTTTTAAAATGGATTAGTTCTTATTTAAAGGATCGGAGACAATGTGTTTTTTATAATGATTGTATATCAAAACATATTGAAGTAACTTCCGGAGTTCCTCAGGGAAGTCACCTCGCCCCATCGTATTTTTATTGCTTATAAATGATCTTCCAAAGGCTATTCAATTCAGAAATATTTTAATGTTTGCTGATGATGTTAAACTTTATTCATGGATTTGAACTGATGACGACAGTTTTTATCTCCAAACTGATTTGAATAATTTTTTTAATTGGTGTACGGTAAATCTTATGGAATAGAATTTAACAAAATGTAAATCTATGACTTTCTGCAGACATTCACCGATTTTAAATGTTTACTCTCTAAATGGCTCTAATATAAATGTTGTTGATTCGTTTTTGGATCTTTGAATTCTCATTGATGTAAAAATTAATTTCAACTCACATGTAATAATGACAGTAAATAAAGCTAGTGGGGTATTAAGTTTCATAAAGCGTTGGGCTAAGGAATTTAATGATCCTTATGTAACAAAAAATTTATTCACGTCATTGCAATTTTGTAATTAAATTAAAAAATGTTGCTCAACTGTAAATTTTATTATGTTGATTAAATTAAATACATAAATAAATAAAAAAAAATAATGTGAGCGTAAACTGCATAATAAAAAATCTACCATAATATTATATCAAATATATCAAATTTTAACTTTAAACACCATATACAATTTCAGTCCCACTGTACCTCACAAATCCCTACCATTCCAAGCCAAAGTCACTGCCAGTATTTCTCATTGCCTTGGTGTATTAAAGAAAAGTAAAAGTTTTTTTACTTTAACTTAAAAAATATATTTTTTTACACACTTATGCACAATCATCCAATAATATTACAACGTACACAAATACTCTGATATTTTTTAATCCTTAGAGAAACATAAAATGTTTTCTGATATCGAAGTTATGGCTTTAAAATTGCGTAGGTAGAGGAAAGCAGATATGAACACGTATACAATTGCAACATTTTATTTATATTTAATCAAATTGAAAACTATTCATTTCATTTAAATAACGATTAGATATTCCGCAATTATTGAGAGAAGAGTAATAAACAAAAAAAAAATTGTAAAATAGCTTCTTCATTAATTATTACAAAATATATTGCATACAAATCGCAAGTTGAGTCTGAAAAATGCTTAGAAGTCAACTGAGAAACTTGTAAAATATACTGTTTTTGATATCTAGCTTTCAAATTAATTTAAGTCCTGTTTTATAAAGAAATTATATTGTATTTGTCAGAATAATATTTTATAAACACTTTTGTATAAAAAGCTAGTTTAAAACCACTGTAAAAATAATGTGTTTTTAGGAGAAACTGCAATGTTGATCCTTGAAATTAAAAGAACAAAAAATAGTTTCATTTGATCGACCCAATATTTGGTAAATTTTCGATTTTGAGCCTTTTGAATGGCATCTTCTTTTCTTGATTAAAAGTCTCAATCTTCTCTAAATCGTTCGCATAATATTTATCCTTAACCTTCATACAGAAATCAGTACAAAAGTTCAAAGATGGACAATTGACATTATAATTACTGCTGTTTATTCGGTTTTCGAAAACGCTTCCTAAAAGTTCATATCTTGAAATGGCTGTAGAAAAGTGGTACCATCCCGTTGAGATCAAGCATGAACGGTTTTATTATTTGTAATTTTTGAAAACCAAAAAATTTCTTTAGCATGGCACGGTAAAGCTCGTCATTGAATGCGACAGAAGCTTTTTGATAATTTTCAAAATAAAAAAAAGTTATTTAGTGATGCCGACGCTCCAAAAACCTAACCAGTGTGATAGGTACATTGGCTTCCGATTTTTTTAACCAAGTTCTCCATTAATTCTTATTGACTTATGACTTGAAAGTGTATTTCATCTAAGTAGATGATTTCTTCTTTCATCCAAGCCAATTGCAGGCAATTTGGCAAACAGAATACCCATATCGAGGTTTTTGTACAAAATCCCGCTCAGATAATTGCAACAACTAATCGGTTCCTGAGAACGATGACTAGTTGATTTTGGTGGATGTTCACGAAAACTTAAAACTATTTCTGAAATGTTTTTGGCTTCAGGCACTATATGAAAACGTGCGGCTCCACGAAAAGCTCCCGAATGAAATAATGCCCAGGAAATAATTCCCAATAAAGTAAACCCCAAAAAATTGGAAAGAACACCCAAAAACAGTGAATGAAATAACATCGAAAAATAAATGAAATAAGCCCCAAAGCGAAAACGAAACAACCTCCACTATTTGTGAGTTATTTCATATAAAATAACATCCAATGATGAAAATGAAATAACCCCCAATGAAATAAACCCCATCAGCAAGAAAAATGAAATTATGCCCCAAATTCATAAAAGAGTCAGTTTCATTAAGGATTTCATGAAGTCAATATGGACCAACAGCAAAATCGCAAATTTATTGATATAAGTCGTTTGGAGGCCCGCAGGCGTCTTCTTCATAATAAGGATATATGCAACTTCGAAAGTGTGCCAGCATTCATAATCAATTTTTTTTGGTGAAAGAACATACAAAGCTCGTTTAATAGTGACTTCCTTTGGTTTTGTAAATGAACTAAGTCCAGTGCAGTTATTTTCCCTTATACGATTAAAGCAATTTCAGATCAACCACCAAACGAGCTATCCTAAAACTTTCGAATAGCTTGAAAATCCAACTCATGGGAGACGTTATTATAGTTACAATATTGTAAAGAAAGCAGTAATTTTCTGTAATGGAGATGTGAGGAAGTATGGACAAAGAATTGTTAAATATTTCCATTATATTTATTTTTGAAACCCAACGACCAAAAAATTATTTTCATGTGCATACATAAATAATAAACTTAATACATTGTACATAAGAAATGGTAAAAAAACAAAATGGTTGCTCATGAAATCAAGATGGAGAAAATATACGTGGTAGTATAAATTCTGCCAGTTGGTTACACATTGTTATTATGTACCTCCTCACTGCTTGGCAGAAGTGGAACCAACAACCGTCCGTAGACTAATTTCGTAGTCTGTCACGAAGGTCGCACCATCCAAATCCAGAACGTTATCATTTATGTATTTGAAAAGATATTGTAATATATTCACAGGCTAAAAGTTTTCTTGTAAAAGGCCTATTTTTATATAATTTATTTACAAACACCCCCAAAAACCAAAAGCTTTAAAAATGAAATAACCCCCGAATACAAAATGAAATATCACCCAAATTATACATGCTATGAAACAAGCCCCGAATTTTAAAAATTTGTTGGGTGTTATTTCATTGGAGATTATTTCATAATTTGAAAACCCCAAATGAGAAATGAAATAATTTCAAAAAAAAATGAAAAACAGCCCAAAAAAATTGGGAGTTATTTCATATGAAATAACACCCAAAAATTTATGAATAAAATTTGGAGAATATTTCATTTCTCGCTTGGGCGTTATTTCATTGGGGGGATTTTCGTGGAGCCAAACGTGCATCAGTCACTTAGTCTATTACAGTCTCTTAGTCTCTTATAAAGCAGCATTATGACTTCACACTGAAGGCAGTTCCCTTGGTGGTACACTTTTACGTCAATGTCTTGCAGTTTGGATAAAAACTTACCATTTTGAAAGTAAGTAATTTTCTGTCATTAGTAAATATCTGTTTACCTCCCAAAAAAGACAGTTGTTTAAATTTTAAACCTTTACTACTAAACGCATTTAATATATACAATTTTCAAACCTATTTTTAAGCATTTTCTTTCAAGTCACTTAAAGTTGTTATTGTTCGAAATTTGATTATTTCTCGCATTATTTGGCAGCGTTAAACTGTTTATGGCATACATTCCATTGGGAGTCATAAAAAGTAAGGACCAGCGAGTCAAGCAGTCCATAAAGTGCACAAGTCCCTTAAGAATTTTTTAGATGTAACTTTTTAATTGCTTAACCTTATCATTGAGAAAAATGTTTTGAAAATGAAGCACCGTGATATTTCCTAACGTATATCCTTAACTAAACTTAAATCCCTTAACATTTTCCTTTTTCTCGTCAAACCATTAATTGGATTTTATAGGACCAAAATGGTTTAAGCTTAATTTTTTAAGCTTATACTTAAATATGAATTAAGCGTTAATAGGCAGTTGGGACTAGGAGCATTCAGTATTTTTTCAATAATGTCCACATCGTTATTAAGAAATAAAATGAAAAAAAAAGTTCATACCTTAAAGCAAATGTAACATAAACACTTTTAATTTTTATTATCTTTCTATGTTCTTCAATAATGTTATACACATATGAAATTGATTTCTGGTTTTTAAATCTAATATACAAACTTAAACAGTGTTGGCAAAAATAATAGTAATAAAAAAATTACCCTCGCACTAAATCAAAATTGTGTATGAAGTAAGGTATTTGATTAGAACGCCTTATTTATAAAAAATTTTCAACAAAATGGACATTCTCTTACACACTTCTCTACATAAAAGAAATATGTACATGAAGTCCTTGACCAAATTTTATATTAATTTTTATTTCTATACTTTTTTTTTTGATAAATATAAAATTTATCAATATTTTCTATACAAAAAAACATTTTGGCAGATTCAAAATTAATCTTTAAATTTATCAAAGTTCTATAAATAAATTTTCATGAAAATTTTGTTCAATAATCCAGTAATAAACTTTAAAATTAATTATGACTGTAAGAATTAATATAAAAATTTTACTAATTATTTAGAATATTCTCCCAATAGTTTCAAAATTTTAGTTTATTTTTTGTTGGGCTTAAGCTGGTCTATATGCATTGTATTTTTTATGCTAATAAAAGAATTTTTATTTTTCTGTTGCTCTTAATACATATTTAGTGTTAAGCAAGGAGTTAGCCATATATATAAGGGAGTAGAAAAATAAAATTAAATAAAAACAATAACATTTTTGCAAGTTTTTGGAAAATAATCGGGCTCGAGGTTCTTTTAATAATTTTCTTTATTATTAATTTGGTCAATATTTCGCCAACCAACAGCTGGCAACTTCAGGACTCTTAAAATAATATATAAAATATAAAACAAAGTTAAAATGTCGACATATTACGTACACATATGTAATTAACCAAAAATAACTTACAAACGAGTGACAATAATTAAATTAGCAACAGATTTTAATTGTAATGCATTTAATATTTTGCCCTAATTACCAACTACTTTTGTTTATTAAGTGTATAATAACATAACCAATAAAATTTTTGGTTGGATTTATAAAGAAGTTTTTATTTTTGTGTCTTGTTTTAATTAAAATTCTTATATTGTAAATGAAAATTTTAAGTAAAGCTTGTAATATTTTTCATAAATTTTGTGGTTAAAAGGTATACTGATGATCTGGCGTCAGGCATATAGACTAGCTTTATCTCAACAACCAATAAGCTGAAATTTTATAAGCATTAATTCATATTTCTTAAATAGACCTCATTAAAGAAATAAAAAATTTATTAAAAATAACACAAAGGAACAAAACTGAACATTTTTGTGTTGTCTGAAACATTATTGCAATTTTTTTTTTACAAATTTGAGATCGCTGATTTCAAATCTAAATTCCGTTTATTTCCATCAGCTCGCATTTATGCAGCTAATAATCATATTTCTGACATAAATTGAAAGTTCAAGAAATCATAACTTTACTCCTCATTAAGCGATTTTCAAAATTGTTTTTTTAAGATGTTAATTCTACCGTTGAAAAACATTCAAACTTTTGAAAATCACAAAAAAAAATTATAGAGTAATGGTTGTTGAAGGAAAAAAAGTTTAAATTTTTTATTAAAAAAATTAGGAAAACTCTAAAATGGGAAACAGTGTAAAGTTTTATTGTTTTCTCGTAAAGCCATATCACCCCTGAAGAAAATAAGACATCGATCATAAAAATCAATGAACGCGTTTAGCTTTGAATCACAATTAAGTGAAGGTAAGTCATTTTAAAATAAAGGGAAAAGCGTTAGTGACTTTTTTATGATTCTTATACAAACCGGTAAATATACATCAGCTAAATATATGAACATACATAAATCAGTGCCATTGCATAGTATTATCTCTAAAAAAATTAATTAAATCAAAATTTGTAGATCGATTTGAATGAAATATGGCTCGTTTGGCTTGAGACATATTTGCATATACCCTCGCAAAAAAACTAATGGGATTTTTGTCGTTTTATGTTTTTTAAAAAGTTTTAAAAAATTAAAAATTTTAAAACATTGTTTAAAAAACACATTTTTTTGCCACAACTTCCTCGATATCTCTGAAAATACTAGGCAAATTTAAAACAAACATAAGCATGACTTAGATATAATATTGTCGACAAGTTTTGTGTTTTTTTTAACTGAATAGTATAAAACGTTTTCAAGTTATTCCAACATGTGTAGGTGAAGTGCCTTAATTTTTGATATAATTATATATCTCAATAACTAGAGCTGATAAAAAAAGAACAAGTGCAGATTTGGATTCATCGTCCCAAATAACCTTAAAAACAACATCCAATTCTTAGTCAACAAAAACATTGTTCCCTTGTGTTATCGATTCGAAAAAAATTGCTAAACCTTTTAACCAGAAAAATTGGAATAAAACTTTTTTGGAAAATATAAAATTTTAAATATTTTTTTAGAACACCATATTATAAACCAAAAAATTTCGTAATATTTTAAAGCGTATTTACTTAGATTTAGTTTGTAGTTAAAGCATTTAAAAAGACCATGTCTTTACTGAGCCAAAATGTCACTAGGAAAAGAAGAAAATATTGTCATAAATTTGCTGCGATATTTGCACAATCAGCCTTTTTACTCACATGACTAAATAGATAAATGAATATTTTATAATAATTCTTAAAAATAATTTTTTTTTCCCTGCAGATTTTTGCTTCACACTTCTCCATTGAACGGAACAGATTTGTGTTCTTAATATGTAAAAAATGTTATTCAAAAAATTTTTACTCGTGTGTGTTCCTATATTTGTGTGTAACTTTACACACAACATAAACCAGTAGTGTATACTTTTCATACTGTTATCACATTGCTGCAGTATTTATATGAATATAAACATGTATGTAGAAGTATAAGTGTGTGTGTGTGCGTACTTGAAATTTTTATATGATTGGTTATGGTGGATTTAAC
Organism: Phyto melanocephala; assembly: GCA_941918925.1. Classification (NCBI taxonomy): domain Eukaryota; kingdom Metazoa; phylum Arthropoda; class Insecta; order Diptera; family Rhinophoridae; genus Phyto; species Phyto melanocephala. The sequence goes on from OW799236.1 coordinate 113,971,679, forward strand.
ACAAAATCTTATGCTATTGACAGTTTTCTTTTTTCATAATATTTCTTTTTTTTTTTTTGTTAAATTTTTTATTTGTTTTTTTTTTTTCATACATCCTTTACAATTATCATTGTCCTCTTCGTCACTGGCATCACCATAATCACCAAAAGCATAGTATGAGAAAGCAACAACTTTGTCTGCAGTATTATTATCAACTTTGTCGTCGTCATCATCATCATCGTCATATTATTTTACTGACGTCTCCATTCATTAAAAAATATATGTGTGTAAACAACGTGAAAACATATTTTTCGTATTAATCAGAGATTTTGTGTTTTTTTTAAAGCAGTGCGATGAAAACAATTAGTTTTTGTATTTAATTTTTTAATGAAGAGAAGTTTTGTGAAACAAAGTATGTACAAAAATTAAATAGATCAATTTTTAAATTTTTTCCATTTTATTCAAATTTATTGAAAATCTTTAATTTTGAGAATTTAAATATTTATAAAAATTTTTCAATTTTTATTTGTTTTTCAATTTAAAAAAAAAATTAAATTTTTAAAACTTTGCTGTGTTATAAGCTTGTATGTATGTAATTTTACTTATATAATCTTAAACTTTTTTTAAAGTTTGCTTTAGCTTTATGTTTCAGTCATCATTTCATATTGATGTAGTTTTGCTTGTTGCTGTTATTTCCTTTACATTTCCTTTTATTGATAAGCAGCTTCCTGTTAAATTATGTTCAATGCTCTTATGTAAAAGGAGTACACACATATTTTATGTAAGAATATTTTGTATGATTTTGCATCTTATTTTAAATTATTTTCAAATAATAAAAATGTTTAAAACATATTTAAATAAAATAAGCCAACGAAAACCAGATTGAACTAGACCCTAGATAACAACATGAATAAAATTTTGCTGAATTTTCTTGGAACATTAATTAATGTTTTGGATAGACAATTTATTGCTTATGTGAATCTAATTTTTATAAGTTTTAACTTAATTTGAATATTGTTGCTGGTTATTAAGACCGTTTCCAATAATTTTTTTTAACAGAGTTTGTTGTTAATGTAAATTTGAATTAAAATTACAGCTCTGCCTTTAATTTTCACAAATTATGAAGTTACTCGATTATAAATATTTTATCTTAAAAACACTAAAACAAAAAATCTGTGAGAAAGAATAATTTCCTTTATTGACTTGTAAACTTTTAATAGAGTTTGTATATTTGTCACATTTTTATATTTTAATGATCCGTATGTATACTGAGAAGTTTTTATTTTATTTTTTCATTGGAACTATTGACAAATAAATATGTTGGATTATCAGTGGGAAACCATTTTTTATTTGCGAATTTTATCTATTTTTCTATAGATTTTTGTATTATTATTTAATAAATAATAACTAATTATATAAATTTCTCTAAGTGCAATAAAACAGAAACAAACATTTTTTTTATCTGATTGATTCACTCTTTTTTGTTCGGTAACTTGACTATGATATCAGATCCTAGTTTCTACAAATGCACAGCTCATTGTAAGAAGTTTCATATAAATTATTAAATGACAGTCTACAATTATATTTAATTAATTGAATACATTTCAAATCCACTCGAAATCATGATCTTTACTAAACAATTAAATGACTGCTCTATTCATTAATTTTATTTTTCAATTCATTTTGTTTTGTTTAAAAAAATATTCAACACAATGAGGAGTGTGAGGTGAGAGCAAGCGTTTGCACTCACGACCAGGGTTGTTAGATGTGGATATTTCTCGCCAAACGTTTAAAACTTGTTTATCATCATAATTTTCGAATTTTTGAATTTTTGGCGATTTAGAAAATAGTTGTCGATTTTTTTTGGCTATTTCTCATGAGTCATGAATTGGTTTTGAGAATCATTAAGTCCAATAAGATAAAATATTAATTTTATTCTGGTATTCTTTTGTATGAAAGTTGAGACATTAATATGTCTGCGAACAAATCGGTGGCCCGTGGAGATGATGTATAAAGTATTTTTAAATTTATTGTCCTTTCTTATCTAAATATTGTTATTTAGCTTCCTTCCGTTTTAGATATGACGAATTGCAAATTATATAAATTTTAATAGAACATGTTGCACCTCTTTTGTACCTTCGCAATATGTGTTGAATAATTCTCAAACAAGAAGACAATATGAAATGCCTTAACGATATAATGTATAGCGTTTTAAATATATAAGACAAATGCAACTAAATACATACATATGGATATTTAATATTTCTTTACTATAAGTCACAAAAAGATTTTTTTTGCCTTCTTTAAGTAGACTTCTATAAACTATTTTTTAGCAACTATTGAACCTTTTTTGTATTCACTAATAATTTTTACTTTCTTTTTAATAAAAATTTAATAAAATATATGTCGCGTCGAATATTTGTTCCATGTTTGACGAATTTTAGCAATTCGTATCAAAATGATTTATTTTTCTTTTTTGGATTAAAAAAAATATTTTCAATAATTACAAAAATATATATTTCATTGTCAAAAAGTAAGCAAAAGAAGCTTTGTCGATTTTGGCGATTTTTTTAACTTCGAATGTCCATTTGTATGTAGAAATAAACGTTTGAAGCCCCCAACACATAATTAAGTCTCTTATATAGTACCAATTTATTGGATCGGTTTCGAGAATTTTGCTATTGAAAGTTAGTTACTCTGGAAAATTGCGAGCTGAGATTTGAGCTATTTGAGTATTATTTCGCAGCTCCAATTGAAACATTGAAACATTTGCCACGTAAGCATAAAAGACATAATTTTGGCAACAATTACAGAAAATGTTGATTCAATCGGTCAACTAACAAATCAATATCGGCGAAAAAATATTTGCAAAAAAAATTATTGACTTCCTAAATAAGTTTTGGTCATATCTGCACCATTATGTTCTCAGTTATAAATAGTATTAAATTTAAGATGTAGTAAAATAAAAAACAGCAGTATAAATAACTGAGATATAAGCAAAAATTCACAAGTACTTCTATTTTAACCACATTTTTTTCTAAACAACTCAGCCCCTAGATAAATGATTGCATTTAAATGTTTATGAAACGAATCCTTTGTGGAAATTTTAAGTCGAATAGCTCCATAAATCTTAAAGATAAAGACAAAAATATTTTTTTTTTAAATAAGTTTTTATATTTTTAATCTTTGAAGATAGAGAAGTTAACAACAACAAAAACAAGCTGCCACCAATAAATACTTATGTATAAATGTATGCACATGATGGTAAAAACTGTGTGAATAGTATTAAAGATTCAGCGCAGACGAATACAATGGAATAAACCTTAGACATTTTGAAAATTGTGCTTAAAAAAAGTATAATTGTGTCAAATTTTTCATTATTATTGCAAAATTATATTTTATTTATAATAAAAAAAAAAACATTGACTAAACATACACATATAAATAAAAATAATGATTTAGCAAAAAAAAAATATTTTTGCAAAAAATTGGCATTATCCAAATTTGGCATTTTTTAAATTTGTTGTTAAGGAATTTGTGATGATCTAACAAATGCACCAATATGACATTACTTTTACTTTTTTTTATTATAAATCTTAAAAACATTATTTTTATAGTTAGAAAATTAAAAACTAAATCATTGAAATTTGTATCATAATTTATGCCAGATATCTACAACACACAGCCCAAATAAGAAATTGCTTTAAAAAACTTTTTTAGACACTCAGGCACTTTGATGTACATTTGATAATTTAAAAATGTTTAAAGAACTCCTCTACATCACGTTTGGATGACAAACAAATACACAGATAATAGGCGATAACCTTAATTTGGCCTCCCATCCCCCCTTAACACAAATGATGCTATTTTTTATGTTCTGGTGCAAACAACATTGACTCCACCTACTTTTAAACACAGCTCAAACTAGTTTTCAACTCTTCTACTGATCACCACTTGAACTCAGCAAACAATTCGTCACTACGTCGTTTTCAATGTGAAACAAGATCACACACAGATGTCATAATAGATCTAACAGTAATAAAATATAAACAAACAAAAAATTAATATTAAATAAATTACAAAAAAATTGGCCAACGAACAAAAGTGCGTCAGTACTAAAGATTTCATTGTGATGAAAAGATGTGCTATTTTCTTTATTTGTTAAACACATTTTTTTGTTTATTAAAAAAAAGCCGCGATTTTCTTTATATGTTTTATTTTTTTTTTATTTTTTTTCAAAAAAAAAAATTTTAAGAAAAAATTGGTGCATAAAAAAGAAAAGATTTAATCAATTATAAAAGAGCAAATAAGTAAAATACAATTCTTTTGTTGTATAATTTCTGCAAAAAGAAACTGTTTTCTCACACAACTATGGGAATGTTTGTTTATTGAGTAAATAATTATGAATGTATGTATGGATGTAGCAAATATTATGAATATGTATATGAATACATACACCAGATGTGCATACATATCATTTATAAAGTATGATGGACATACAAACATATAGCATTAAGTATGTATGACAATTGTAGAAGTGTCAAGAAATACTACAATAAAAAAATACATAAAACTCCAATACAGTGTTTCGCAAACCTCTGCTTAGTACCCTACAGTCTTGTCTTCAGAATTTCTTTTTACCAAAAATTATAAAATTAAAATACAAAAAATTATATTTATAAAATGTCTATGCGAGGAGAAAAAAAATAAGTAGATGACTAAGAAAAATTTGTCAATAAATAGAAAACTATTATAAATTTCTATATAAAGAGAGAATCTATAAAAGTTTTGTAATTTATATTTAATTTATTGAGGACAACTATAGCGATTTATAAGAAAAATTTATAAGAAAAATTTTCCGAAAGTGTTCGTCTCTATTCTTAGTGACATTTTTTCAATTACAATGATACAATTTTAACATAATATGTTAAGCATATTATGCTTTAAACCGTACAAATATGTAAACTTTATAAGACCTTTTGTATACCGATAATGACTTTAATTGATATTGAAAACGATTTTGTTGTAAGAAGAATTTTGCGAATCGCAACAGGTAAATGTAGTAAAAAAAATTTGGTTGTCAAAACGAACCTATTTTGTGATTGCTGTGCAATTAGTCCCCATTTTCTTATATCGCACATTAAGTACAATAACGTCACAACTTAAATTTTTTCAAAAAAAAATTTTTTTCCTAAATTGATTTACAGTACATATCTCTACTTAATTTTTTTTTAATTATTATTTATTTTTTTTTTTTAACAAAAATACCGTTACGTCTGTTTTTTTCTTTTTTACTTTACTTTTACACGATCAACAGTTTTTTCCTATCTGGAAAATTTGAGAATTTTTAATTGTGAGTTAGACTATGATATCTTTATATTTTATTAATAAATAGCCAAGTCGATTTCATTTCACGAAGTTTAAGGTCATATTATACAACTTATTTTATTATTTTTTTTCTACTACATGCAAAAACATGCAAAAGAAATAGTTAATGCATGAGTTCAACCCATGATAAAGTGGTTCAATCTAGGTAAAACATGCATGATTTGAACATTAAAGTGTCATTGGAACGCATGTGCTTATACGAATATATTAATAAAATTCACATCATTCTAATAAATGTATAGAACGCATACACAGTAGATGAAAAGAAATCCATATTTCATGAGTAAAAAATGGCTGTATACTTGAACTGTTTAACATCTTTTGCATGCATGTACTTATTTTAAAGCTCATCAATGATAGAAAATTATTTTGTATTAGGAGAAGTCATTCTTCAGGACTCCTTTTACAGTTATGAATTAAAAGTCATGAAAAATGTTATTCACATTGAAGCAGTTCAAAATATTTTTCTGCGTATGTGTTGATACGAATTGTTTTTGAATAAAAAATATATCATCTTAAAATATCATGTAAAAAGTGTTTTTTTTTTTGTTAATTGTTTTAATTGTAAATTTTGTGTTTACAGTTTATAGGATTTACTTTTAAATTGAGGAATACTTTTCCCCGATCTAGCAATTTCTAGGAATGATATAAAACTTTGCGAGAACCAGAAAAGTGTTCCAACTTCAGCTATTATATAAATATTGTCGCTACAACAATACCTCTTCATCTTACACTTTAAAAAAATCGTGTGACATAATTTATCTTTTTCATAACGATAATATTTAATTTACGATAATACTTGCATATCTATAAATTTGCCAAAAAACAAGGCAATACTCTAATATAAAACTTGTTCCTGTTGTAAATAATTAAATAGTATTAGCCAATAATTAACAAACATAATAAAATTGCGTATTTAATTTTTCATTTTACGATCTTTTGTCCTTTTGATAGATCTCTAGCTGTTCGTAAAGTACAAAATATATATATTTTTTTTAATTAGTATGTCATATTTATCATCAATATTATATACAACCCGTAAAAAATTAAGTTCTTCAAATAAATAAATTCCTTTAAAAGTCTATATCCAAAAAAAATTTTTGAATAAAATATTTTACAAAATTTATAATAAAAAAACTTAACTTGTTAAATTAATGTTTTTTACCTTCTGGCGAACTAAAAAAATATTTTTTTTTATTTTCTGGCGAACTAAAAAAAAAAAATTTTTTTATCATGACCACAACATGTTGTTACACCGTGTTATTTTATCAAAAACATAAATAAATTAAAAAATAAAAGAGATTATTAATTTCATTGCCAGTTTTTTCAATAAAATTATTTAAAAAATATCATTGTTTTAGTTAACAGAAGTCTCTTATATGTGTGCTTATATGTTTTAAATTAAAATAATGAAACAGACTAGAATTTTTAAAAGAAAAAAATTCGACCTTGAAATTTTGAGTTTTAGATAACGACTAACACTTAAAAAAATTTCGTCTACACAATCAGTTTTTCATTCTACATTCCAAGTAAGTCTTACTACTAAAAATCACTTTAACGCCTGAAAAACCGATAAGACACTAGTTGGGGGATAAAATTCGCCTGTAGTCTGTATGCCGAGTGAAATTAAATCACTCGGAATTGCCATTGTAGTGTTATTGTTTATAACACCAATTTCATGGCAATTCCGAGTGATTTTATTTCACTCGAAATGCAGAACACAGGCGATAATTTTGTGGCTTGGAGCTAAAAGGGTCAATGTCACAATATTTAATTTTACAAAAATTGGAATTGAACTTTAACTTTTATAGATGCTTTCATAGTGACATTCGCCAGCATTTTATTTATGAAGCTGTTCTGGGTTAAGTATGACTTTAGCTATTTTACCATAATGAAATAGAGCAAGAAAACAAATCTAATGCAATGAGCAAAAAAGTGGCATTGGCTCTTTTAGCTCCAAGCCACAGAATTATCGTCAATAATGAAATGACCTATTATTACATAACTGATCCTATTAAAATTTTTAACATGTTTAAAAAAGCCTTGTAAGCTTTTCGAAATATTCCGGAAGTAAATGTGACTAATATCAATTATTTGAAATTTAAACAAATAACTTTATATTTTCTATGGTATCGGGCAATAAAGTATAGTGTTATATACTGGGACATAGTATAGGGCATTATTCATTTAAACTCGACTTACTAGCAATACTTCACATTTTTTGTTTGTTTCTTTCTTAAGCTAAGTGGGCAAAATCCTCAATAAATAAAAGGCAAAACAATGGATAATCAACTTGGACACTCATACCTTTAAACATACAAATACACAACTATGTATACGCTACTATGTATATGCGTACGCTAATAAGATACATAAATGTTAATGCACAGCATCATCGTCACTATACAAAACATTTTGAGGTAGTTCGAAACTAGAAGAGGCCCCCTTTATGGTATTCAATACTCTTTATCTCTTGGCAACAGACAAAAATTTAGCAATTTAGACAAGCAGCATCTAAAAAAATTCTTATGAAGACAATATGTTCATATTCTATTTAATTATTTATCAGTTGGAAATAATTTTATTTATAAGTAAGTAACACTAAAAGGTTTTAAAATGTGCATTATCATTTATTTCAGACATTGATTTTTAGGTGCATTCAAAAACGTATTTTAAAACTAATACTTAAACATTTGACATTAAATTATAGTTGATAGTAGAAATAAGACTATAAATAAATAAATAAATTTTTTGTGTTACCAGAAATTTATTAATAATGCTTTGTAATCAAAATACTTTTATATTAGATCTTCAGGACATATATAAAAAATATATGAAAATATATACTAAGAACTAAATAACATCATTTGAAAATGTTAGTACAAGTCTGAAGTTCTCATTTCGTTTATACATTTTAATCAAAATAAAAATGTTATAATGGCTGTATTTTTTTTTTACTCATCATAGTAATAAGCTAGACGGGTAAAGTTATGCGTAAAAAACTATTAAAAAATTTGGTTCATAGTGAAATAAACATGACCAGTACAATGTCTAGGTGCTATCGGAAATGCTAGACGCAAAATAAATGTAATTACAAATTTTACAGACTGATTTGATTCGCTCGCTATTTGCACTTAGCTATGCACTTAAATAACTAATACAAATTATATTTAATCAGTATTTGTTATTAATTAGCTTTATTAAATTTTATTTAAAATGTAATAATTTTGTTCCGCTTTTAGTTTTTTTTTTTTTTGTTATATATTTCTGAAGGCCCAATGGGGCCTCATTTACTACATTGTTTGGACCTGATAACATGCACTTGCACACAATTTAGTACATACACACATAATTTAAACACTCGTACATACATATAAGGTTAAACAAATTTTGCAAAGAATGAAATAAGAGAAGGCACATTAATGATAAGAAATAATACAAGTGTGATTTGCATGGAAAACGACTTAAAACCCAATTTTTAAAGAGAAATGTTTGTAAACATTTGTGTTTATAAAGCACAATGGGATGGAACGGGACAAATTTAGATAACTATTATTTAATATGGATTTGTTAAATACAATTGGATTACAAAAAGTTTTTTTTTTTTTAAATAAAATTTAAATTTATTTAAATTTTTACTAAAGAGTAAAAGGCCAGAAGTATAAACAAAAGTAAACTTTCTTTACATACGTGTCAAAATAGGCTTAATTTGAATATAAAAGTGCAAAATTTTAAATCTTTTTTTTCTTGATATTTGTTCGTTTTTTATTCATAAGAACAGAACTTGTTAAATATTTGATTACCGCGCCACCTGTGAACTTTTAAGTAAACCAATGACTATGTCCAAATTGATACAGATATTTAGGAAAATAGGTCAGTAGTTAGTAGTTTCCGGGAAAATTGCATACATATATGCAGTATGATGTTTAAATAATATTATATATTAAATAATTAGACTACAGCTTCAACTTTAACTATAAGCACAAAATTTGCTACAAATTTTAATTTTAGCGGGCGCCAAGATCGTTTGTTACAAATTAAGTTGACAAAACCGGTTTCCGCATAATTCTTAAAAATGATCTTCTTATATTTTTCAGGGGGCAAATGACGGCATTTGATCACGATCGAACCTTTACTCGAACGATCGAGTTCGCTGTGCTTTTGGTATAGAGATTTGTCACAAGGTTTTTTTAGCGAATTTTTCAAATTTTTAGATTTTCGAATTATTTTTGAGATCGGTTTTTATGTCTCCAGTTTTTCGACATTATCGAATAGTTTTGTTCGCTTAAATACATACGTAAACAACTTTTGAATTACACTGTTATTGGTATAAATCTTTAAATATTCGGAAATTAATTGTTATTGAAATCCAACACAGTAGCCCAATAACTTTTTGATACATAAGCAACTAAATATGACTGCCTCTATTTTTTCCTATATTCTTACCACAAAAATGTATAGCTTTTAGCCTTTAACACGTTTGGTATGATCGAAAATAATCTTGGTACAAATCGGTCACTAATCGGCAAAGTTATAGACAAAAAATTTTCGAAAAAAATATGTTTCTTAAAATATTAATATGACAAGCTACTAAATAAATTTTGTACACGGTAGTGACACCGAATTTCAAGCCGTAGCCTCGAAAGTTATTCTTGAGAATGCCTTCGAAATCAAATTAAAAATAACAGAGATGTAAGCACCAAAATATAAATTCAGGGTTTTTACTTCAATTTTAAAAATTAAAGCAATTTTTTCCAGCTTCTAGATAACTGAGAGAGTAGATATTTGTATTTGACTAACAGAATATTATACCCTAATCAAAAAAAAAAAAAAAAAAGAAAAACCAAATAAAATGTACGATAGTTAACACTATAAAATAGTGTAAAAAAAATTTATGGAATCTGGGCTAGGAAACGATGAAGTCATTTTACCTTAATACATGGCGGCAAATGTATTAATAAATTCTTTGCACTGTTAATGTATTAAAGTTTATTTTATGTATGCATTTCAATTTGAGAGAATAATTTTTTTTAGTAGTTTTAAATTTTGAATAAAAAATTAAATAAAATTATTTTTAATTTTTGTATTGAAAAATACGTGACGAAAAATTGGCTATTTGAACTAGTGTTATGTGTAAAATAACAGGTTTTTTTTTTAACTGGGGTTCTTCGTTTTAATCGAAAACCGGTTTTTATTACATGCTTTGTGACTTTTTATTACGGAATTAAAATAAATAAATAAATAATTATAATTTGTTTATAGAAGATACTTCTTTAAAATTTGTATGTACGCGCAACATTTTTTTTTTCGCTCAAAAAACATTTTTAATTTTTTTTTTTTTTTGATTTTTGTCTGAAGAAATTATCAAAAATTACCTTGATCCAAAACTGCCTTTATTTTTAAGACTTTTTAGTCTGAAAATGTAAAATTAGCTTTGGTTAAAAGTAGGTTTTCTAATAAAACAAGAGTTTTCTTGGTTAAAAATTTACCATTTTTTACACTTGACTGTAAGCTGAAGATCGTATGGATTAAAAGCTTGCCAATTCTAACATTCATTTGTGGGGTAAATTTTTTTTTTCTATAGAGAGATTTTTTTTGAAAATATATAACAAAATTCAATTTTTAAAATTTGTTCAAACCTCATAAATTATTTTTTAAGTAATTTATTTGTTTCCTCAATTTTAAATAAAGTTTTTATTAAAATATTAATTTAACAAGAATTCCCATGCCAGTCCAAAAAAAACTATAATACCTAGCGTTTAAAAGTAACCCATCTATTCTAAACCCAAGTATTAAAGCACATTGGTGGCACTCAAGCTCAGGAGGATAGAAAAAAATGTTATATGTGCTGTTTTGTATTCATGATCGCTGATAAAATTCCGTCAAATTTCTCATAAAAACTTTCATGTGCAAGCGCATTTTTACAATCTTATAGATGAATAGTTTTCAATAATGATATATCTATCAAAAACCAAAATAATTTGTTTAAAATTCCTTTAATGTACTTTTTATTATGCTCTCATTCTCAATATATTTCACGTCTATCCCATTGTGCAACTTAGAACCGTTTATCGCATTTAGCAAATAAGCCATCCCTGACTCTTAAACGAATTAAAAGAAGAAAAAAAAACACTTATAAATCTCTGCTGAGCATAAAATTGAAGACGATTATGATGATGATGACTTACTTTTAGTGCAAAGTGAGTTAGTGCAAATTTTACTGCTTGAATGAGAATGAAAAGCTTCAGGAGAAGCATTATTTTTATGCAGCAAGCAACAATAAATTATACTCATACAAATACACATACAGACAGATATACATTGGCTACAACAATAAGTGTGTTTTACCCAAAACCCACTGTGCATTATTAATTCAATAAATTTAAGAAGAAAAAAAAGAAAAAAAAAATTAGCATTCAGCATACTACAACAACAACGACAAGGCAACAGCAGAAAAACAACACCACCAACAACAACAAAAGAGCAAGAGCATCAGCAACAAATATTTAAAATGTTTTTTGTTGTTACTGTTGTTGCTGTTAATACGAGTATTATTGTCATTTATTAATAATTCTTGCGATGTTGAAGCAAAAAAAAAAAAAATAAAAAATGAAATAAAATAAAATAAAAACTTATTAATCGCATCATTTTTAAAAGAATACGTTGGTGTGTATGTTTGTCGAACGCGTAGTGTATTTGTACTATTTAACTGTGTATTATTTTATATATTTATATTGTGTACTATATGCCCTTATTCGCTTGCACATCGCCGGGCATAATGTGTTGCTTTGTATAACAATGTAGCTTTCAATGCTCTCAACCAGTAGATATTTTGCATTGATATCAATAAGTTGTATCAATTCAAATGGATTTTAAAAAAATTCTATTTAATATTGCATTCACAGTGCTGCCGTTGCTACTACTACTGCTGCTACAAATACCAGCAGCGAGAACTGAAAATAAAATTCAAAATTCTGAAACAACAACAGAAGCAACAATAGCAAAATCCGCAACTACAGCAACAACAAACACAACAAGAAATTCACAAGTAGCAACAACGGCAACAACAAGTAATAATAAAAACAAAAACAATTTAACATTAACTTCAAGAGAACTGCGTAAACATGAGCAAATCATAGATAATTCTATAGATTTTACAGTTGATCCATGCGATGATTTCTATCAGTATGCCTGCGGTGAATGGAAACCACAACTCTACGATACTGCCGATGATGACGATGATGATCATGAAGAAGACAAAATTGGTGCTACTGATCGTGTGCCTGGATCTAATGACCATCATGTAGACAATGCTAATGACGATGATAATGATGATGATACATTTGATCGGACTTTAGCTATCATTGATTATTTGGCAGACAAAGAGGTGCTAAAATATTTTCATCTGAGAAATATGACAAAGAATTTAAACACAACAACAACAAAAGAGCCGGATTTCATAATAAAAGTGTATAAATATTATAAATCATGTATTGCCATACAACATTATGAACCTATTAAGTATTTGGAATGGTTGGAGTTGAATGAACACGTTAAATGGCCTTCATTGATAAACACAACAACAACTGAATCAGCGAACAGCACAGAACATGATGGAGATCATCATCAACAACAACAACAACATCATCCTCTTCATCAACACGACGCAGTTGTTGCAACACATAAAACAGAGGTTCTTAATGAAAATAACGGCGAAGAAGTGGGAGGAAAAGAAATAGCAAAAGAAAATAATGACGAACTTCGCCAGGAAAGCTATAACAACAGTTGGATTTATACTTTGGCGGTTTTACGCAAATATGGCTTAAACGGAATTTTCATAGAGGAAATCATTTACAATACTAAGACTTTTCCGTCCAAGCTACTGCTGGGTTTCAACAAACCGACCAAAGAAGGCGGATTTAAAAGTTTAAAAAGTGAGCAGTTAAAAATCATACTTAACAATCTTAAACTCCAATTTGCACCACAATCCTTTAAAGATCTCTGGTTAAGATTGACCAAATTTGAATGGCAGTTAACTAAACTAAATGACCTGACAGATGATCTTGGAACAAATATGATAACAGTGGAAAATTTACCCGTGCCGTGGTTGGAAGACTATCTGCAAGTGATATTTAACCAAACTGCACCTTTGGATGCAAATATGCGGCTCGTTATAACAAATGTGGCATATTTTATGGCTTTGGATGAATTGCTCATGGAATACGATGATCAATTTCTTAATCAATATTTACAAATACGTTTCTTATGGCATCTGTATCAGCAAGAACCCCATAAATTCCAGCCCTTTGAATGTGTACAACATATAAAGCATTTTGTGCCCTTGGCTTTTGAATGGATATTTGAGAAGCAAAATTCTCAGCTAAACCAAGAAATACCCAAGATTCATGATATGTACAGCCATCTGAGAAGGCAATTTAATTTATCACTCTATAACAATAAAATTAATTTTGATTCTTCTTCACTAGAAAAACTTGTGAGTCAATTAGAAAATATTAAACTAAAGGTGGGCTCTTTTGTGGAGACTGAACCGTCAGATTTTTTTTATGAAAACCGTAAATTCTATCAAACCCTCAAAATATCTACACGACAATTTTACTTTAATCATATGAAAATGTTAAAGTTCAATTTTGAGGCTCTGCATTTTGGGATGCGAACAATAAGTCCTAATTCCCACTACTACGATATGCAGGAATACCAGAGAGGAATTAGCACAGCACCCTACTTTAATAGACGTCTAAAAACACTACACATACCTTTAGCCCTGCTACAACCTCCTCTATATCATGCGGAATTAACTGATATTTACAGGTACAGCAGTATGGGTTTTATTTTAGCCCAGACTTTAATGTATGGATTTAATGTCAATAATGATGTTACAAAAGAGCCTTCCAAGCTGCTGCAACATTTCAGATGTTTAGCCTCTTTAGATCCCCTACAAATACCCGATAAAATAGCCGATGTCCATGGTATTCGTCTGGCCTATCAAACTTTCTTTCGTGCCCAAAACAATAATTTAGTATCGAATCGTAAAATATTTTTCCTCAACTTTGCACAAACGTTTTGTGCCTCACCTACGGTCGACAACGATTTGGGCCGGACTCATGTCAACTATGGTTTGGCTCAGTTTACAGAATTTGCCAAAACTTTTGAGTGTTCGTCTGATAGTCATATGAATCCACATGAGAAATGTTATTTATGGGATTAATAATAATTGTAATAATAAAAATAGTTTTAAGTATTAATTTTAAAACAAATTTTAATTGTAATTTATTGTAGTATTTTAATTAATTTTTTTTTATACAAACACAAAACCCCAACAAATAAACTATTTTAAATAAAATGCCTAAGATAATTGAAAAGACAAGAAAAGAGAATCATAATTTAAAGAAAAATAATTATTTTTATTTAAAAAAGAGAGAAACTAATTACTAATTACTATCTTCACTAGTTAAAACTAAGTCTAAATATAAACAGCTGAAAACCAATAGACTGCTATATGTTTTAAAAAAATAATAAAATAACGGGTTTTTTATAAATAAAAACTGACAGTACCTTAAAGTAACACTAAAACTAATCGATCAAAATTAAGAAAATTTTAAATTTCTCTTATTTATATTGCGTAACAACAAAAAAAAACAATGTTCAAAGAGAGTATCAAATTTTTTTCTAATTTTGTAAACTTAAAATTTTAGTTTCACAATACTTAGAAATTTTGTAAAAAAATTTAAATAAATTTGGTGTGTTTTTTATTGCTTACAATAAATAATTTTTATTAAAAATATATTTTTAGAAGACAAATTTTTAAAGTTTCTATATTTTTATAGAACCGTGTAGTAAAAATGCAATCTTAGAAGAATTAGGAAAAAATTCCCCAAGAAACTTACAGTACAAAATCACTAATCAGCTTCCGTCAAGAGACATAAGCATTCGTATTTGAAATTTGTATAAATAGAAAATGTCTTGTTAGAATTTCTTTGTTGTATGGTCAAATCCCAAATTTTTTAAAATCAATCAAACAAAATCAAAAAATATATATAAAAATTTTATTTTATTAATCACCAATACAAAAAATTTTAACCGAATCCTACCCTATCTCTGATATTCAATTAAATTGTGGTGATTATTCAATAAAAATATCTTCTAAATTTTTCTATCTTAAAAGTACTAATTTCTTCTTTTTCTTGAGCTTGAGGCAAATTAATTCTTTCCGCTTTTTTAACGAAATATTTTTTTAATTTTCAATTGTTTTGAATTGGTTTTCTGTTTTACATAGTTCGTATATTTACCCTGAAGGAAATACCTATTGTTTGGTAGCGAAATATTGGTTACTAATAAACAATTTTTATAAGAAAGTTATTTTTATAAAACAACAAGCCTAACGAAAAGAAGAAATTATAAATATCAAAGAAGATAAAAAAAATTAGACCATATTTTCTGTTTTATTTTTTTATACAAGTTCTTGAGTGTTAAATATAAAAAAATCATCTGTTTTTGAAGGCATCGGAATGGCCTGTTTCTGAGTTTTCCTTACAGCCCATTCGAAGGATTAAGGGTAGGATGATAACATTGTTTCGATTCTTTTCTATCACGCGTCGTGAAATACTCAGATAAGTTGCCATTATCTAAACGGACTAGCTGTACAAAATCTCAGCAATTAAGAATAATAGAACAGCTCTTCAGCGAACAAATTTGTCCTTTAATCGTAATCATTTTTGACAAACAATTTGCTGAATGAACGAAAAATGTATCTATTTATCATTCTAACTTTTAAAAAAATGTTATATAGTATTGATATAAGACAAATGACACATGTTAGATTTAAGAGAACATAGTCATAGTAAAAAACGAGCAACAATATTTGTCAGATATTTAAGTTTTTAGGTAAAAATTATAAACATTAGCATAATTTTTTATTGACAAAGCTTAAATTAGATTTTACATTTAATATAATAATTGCAAAAGTCCTAAGATGCGCCATTTCGGACGCTATTTCGAAATTTTTTATGATGTACTGTATTTAACTAGTCGAGTTGTTTCCATATCGAGGAGTTATAAAATATATGTTATCCGCGATTATGCCTATGACCCCATCTTGATAATAAATAACAATTAATAAATTTGTTCGCGATTAACTGTATTATACTTTACAAACCCCTTAATCCGATACAAATATCGGTGAGATTAAAAAAAAATATATTCCCCATTTTGTTTTTACACAATTATCAATTTTGTTTACGAGTAGAGCTCTTTAATTTCAAAACGATATAAATGAAGTTAAGATACTCGAAAAAAAGATTGGGTTAAAAATGTGCCTTAAATTGCTTTAAAATACACTAATGCTCTACATTCAACTTAAACGCCACAAACACGTCATTGTTCCAAATGTGTTAAAGGTTAATTTCATACTTATTCAGAAACGATGGCAAAATACCTCTCATAATCTGGTTTTATAAATAATATCATATAAATAAGTAAACATACCAAAAGAAAGCTTTCGATATAAATAATTTTTATTAAACTAATTGTTGAAAAGTTGCTTACATATAGATCACACTACAGCACACTTCAGGAGGCAGTGGCTTAAATTTTAATAGAAAGATTTATAATTTTACTTCAAACAGGGTAATTCATAATTTCCACATTTAGCAAAAAAGTTTTTTTTAACTTTTACAATATTTTAAAATGATAAACAAAGAATATGACAAGTTTTTTTTTTTAAATTGTTCTCTCTAAATTTAGATTTAGTGTAAAAAAGCTCCACAACGGAGTATTGTAACCACCCTGTTTACAGTGATTTAGGATAGAACTGCAGCTATTTTAGTAAAAGTAGATCTGATAAAATAATATAATGTCAAGCTAAAGTCAATCAATATAAGCAAGTATATTTGAAAATTTCTATTTTTTTAAATATTTTGCTGACAACGAGCAAATTCTTAATTAAATTAAGGTGAGCTGAAAATCCTGACCTTTTATTGATAACAATAAAAATGATACAAACTATTAATGGCAGGTGTATATAAATGTAAAGTTTTTTCCAACTATTTCATGGGAAAAAGGGGGTACTTAAAATTATTTTATGTTTATTAAAGGTATTAAAAAAATAAAAATAAAAACTGCAGCGACAGTTTTATAGAACACTATTTGTATTTGCTTGTGATTCCTAACCTAAATCTGAATCTTGTGGCTTTTGCAGTGAATCAAAGGTTAATATTATCAGTTTTGAAAGGCGTGCATTGTTTTTAATAGCTGACGAAAAGGTAAATATTTGCCATAGTATTCAGTGGCTCTTTTTATATAAGTATAGACAAACATGATTTAAGAAATCGTATATTTGTATTTATGCACTCTATCGGAGGTTGGTTTTATTCAGAGCTACAAAAATTCAAATCAATCTAATCCACTCATTATGATTAACGAAATCTTGAATCTTTCTTTTAATAATGAAGTTGTTCACTCATGCACTGAGGATCTGCACAAGCACAAGAAAAATGGCTTTAAAGAAAACTCAATAACCTTTAAATAGTATGTATATAGTATTCTCTCATTACAAAATACATACTTTTAAAAATATGTGTTTTGCTTTACGATAAAAAATATTGAACAATTAAGAAAAATGTAATAGAACAATGTAAGAATAAAATACAAATTAGACAAAAGATAGGCAACTAGAATATTAAATCTGAAGTAGAACATTTTAAATATACATAATTAGACATACTTAGACCAAAAAAAAATTTTGCATAGGGAATTAAACTCTGAATGTTTTCGAACGAGATTTACGAGAAAGTAATGTTTTGTTATTTTTGTTTTGATATATAAAGGGTCCGCCATCTAACGTTTTTTTTTCAACTGGGTTTATTTCGTGAATGGTAACACTTAGCTCATGTCTGATTTGACAGATAATTAGTTTTATCCTTCCGCTGAACGAATATGGTTGTGTATACCCTTGAACAACGCTGGGATATATCGCGATATTACTTTGGCCGATTTTGCCAAAAAAATCATCTTTTCACACGAAGCTCATTTTGATCTTGGCGGGTATGTAAACAAACAAAATTGTCGCATTTGGGGCACAGAAAACCCGCACGCATACATTGAAAAGCCGATACACCCAAAACGAGTCACTGTTTGGTGCGGATTTTGGTCCATAGACATAATTGGGCAATTTTTCTTCTTAAATGAGCATGGAGTGGCCGTTGTCAATAGCGATCGTTATCGGGCCATGTTGAACAAATTTTTGAACACAGTAATTGAAGAAAAGGATATTGGCAACATTTGGTTTCAATAGGACGGCGCTACATGACACACAGCCGAAGTTACACTTTTTTATACCATTTTCAAAAAAAAAAAAGTTGTTTGGCGAACCCTTTATGTTAACACTTAAATATAGAGATTGGAAGTAGTGGCCAATAGAACACATTACTTTTAAAAAAGCACTTGACTTTTAGAACGCAGGTCTTATGTATACACGCACGTAATGATTAACATTTAATTCAGTAAAATATTCTTAGGTTTATATTCACTTTCCTTAACCAAACAAAACATATTCATCACATATTTTTGAATAAAGCCTTTACCGATGATAATATTTATATAAAAATTATTTTGCAAATTACATTAATATAGTGGACCTTAAACAATTTTTTTGCTGTTGATTTTAAAATATTAAACTTACCCTCGATTTGTTTTCCTGCTGCTGCAGCAGCTGCAGTACTTAAGGCAACACTGGCTAAAGGTGATGAAGATAAAGCGGCACTACCGAATTGCGGTAAGCCGGCTGTTGACATATAGGCCGATGCTAAAGAATTTGGATCAGACCCTGAGAAGAAAACAAAACAATTTTTAAATTAATTAGTCTAAAAAAGCTCATATCAAATTCATTTAAATATAAAAAAAAAAACAGAAAAATATAAAAAATAAAAAGTAATTTTCAACATGCAACACTTAATAGAAAATCATTAGCAGTAGCAACAAAAAATCAAAGCCAGTTTAAGTTTAAACCTTAATAAAAAATAATAGAAAAACTTTGTTACTAAACATATACTTAATAAAAACACATGTTATGTGAAATATAGGTCACAAGCACAGACGCACATGCACACATATGTTCGTACGTGTAGTAGATAGAAAAACAAAAGCTAAAGAATATTTTCTTGTGTCAGCACTTTTTAAAAATTTAAAAGTGAAAATTACATTTAAAGTGAATATTTCATAAATTAACCTAATTTAGGAAAGAAAAAAGAAAACAAAAATCTTTATATTTAAGTTTTTTTTTTTCATCTTTCATTAGATTATGTGCTTAAAGAAGATTTAAAACAAAATTCGCCTTTTTAATCCCTGTTCGTTTTATAATGCGTATATAAGAGCAAAATATGCTCTAAGTTTTCTTTATTTTTTTTTTTTATTATTTTTCTATATGTGTATGCATTTGAAGTCTAAAAAAAATATTTTCACAAGAAAAACAAATTTTGCAACTTAACTAGGTCGTCAGAGTTAATAACAAAATGAACTTGTTTGCATATTTCAAATACTTTCTTTAGTTGTACAACAACAACTGCAGCATTAAGACGGCAGCTTCAGTGGAAAATTTTGTGGAGCGTAATTAGTCCAACAGTTCGGAATTTTACAAAAACTACTATTCAGTAACGTCTGTTATTGGCCCTTATTAATATTCATTTGATCATTTGCACTTAGTTCGTGACTTGTATTAAAAGGTGGTATAAATTTTTTACTACTTTAATAGCAATTGTTAACACTTGAGTTAGTTTAGTTAACGAAAACATTATTCTCTCGTTTTTTTTTTCAATTTTGAATGAAGTTGTTGTTACTTTTAGGCATTAATATCATTTTTTAGTTAATAAACCTACTCATTTATCGGCTAATTACCTAGTAGAGAGTCATGGATTTTAAAATTGAATAACTTACATTTGACAAAACTGTGAGGTAATTTAAAGCCACACACATATACATAGAACACACATACATATATATGTATATATAAAACAAAATGTTTAGTCTAACAGCAAAAACTTTAGATATTCAGGATGTCTTATAAGATAAAGATAATGAAATGCACGGGATATGCTAATTAGAGTTGCCATCTGATTTGAAAATTATTAAAATAAAAATATTTTCAAACTAAGCGATCTGCTGAGTTACCTTTAAGACCGAGTTTGGCGAGTGATATATTCTTGTCCAAAAAATGTTACACACACTTCATTGATATTTCAAGCGTAGTGAACTCCACCAACTAAACCCAATATATTTTTTAATATATATTTTTAGTTAGGACTTTTTAAAGGACCGCTATTTATCTCTCTGTTGTTGATTATTTTTAACAGTATTTCTAACCCTGTTATCCTATAAAATAGGTACATGTGTATATTGAATGTTCCTATAAAAGGTTTTAATGTAAGCGTTTTTTAAAGCCCCATTGCCAAATCACTATGGGCACTCAAGTGCAATCAGCGCAAATTTTTTTATTTAATTAAGCCACCCAGAGATAATTTTGTGGCTTAAGCTTCAGGTTTTAGGTTATTTCTTTGTTAATGGTTTAAATAGTTAACAAAGCAAAAATAAAATACCGAATGTTTTAAGCATATATACATCAACTGTATTCGACTTTGTAAACTCAAAAAAAAAAATAGAATTCCAGATGGTTTTCTTCCTAGTGTTCATAGGTCTAAACTAGGGCAGAGCAGCTATAAAATTTGATAATAAAAAAGGAAAATATAGGCTTAAGCTGTGGTAAATTTCGTAGTCACTGATTGTTACAGAAAATATCAATAAATATGCAACGTTTGATTCATATTCTCAATTTCATAAAAACTTGTGAGTTAATTACATGATATTTACGTTAATGCCGTTTTCTGCCCTCGAACAAATGGTGCTCTTTTTTTCCCTCTTTTTATACGGTCGACGTTTTTGCACAGAATAAAGTTCTTGTAACAGGTAAATTAAGTACCAAATAAAAGGTATTTAAGGCCTGTTTATTGGTAAAAATAAGCATTTTCAAAATTGCTTTAGATTTCTGTAATATTTTTTTGTACCATAATATAAAAAGTATTATATTTAAACTAACTTAAATTACATACAATACATTTTAGAAAATAAAGGCAACAAAATGCCAACAACTTTAATCAGAAATTGCTATCAAAATCGATGTTTATAAAACCGTAGCTAATTTCAAAAATGTATTCTACTTGGCTAATTTCGGGATAAAACTTATATTTTCAGTTAAGAGATTCTTTTACTTTCATAAATGGATTCAAAATAAAATGAACACAATTCAGTAATAAACATGGTACAATAAAACCAGGTAGACTGGTTAGCACAGATGATCCTCAGCTGTTTGGACCAAACTGACAAAATTTGTGTTTTCTGTTTGTTTATATTTGGGCAGCCGCTAATTGATATAAAATTAAAAACATTGTAGAACAGCGTTAAAAATTTTTTTTGTTTAAAATTTTCATATGTAATATTTTACAAGAATAGAATAGATTAGTATTTTTAATTAATACAGAAAACAAAAAAATATTGTGCACAATTTGATAAAAAAAAAAACATTGAAATATAAAATTTTTTGTGTGTGTCAAGGCATATTTATTCATCAGGTAATTGCAGTTCGGAGAGAATTTTTTTTGTTCATATTTTTTATATATGAATTTTGACATTTGATATAAATTAGAAAAGAGAGACAAATGCGTTTTATTTATGCATTTTGACAGCTGAAATTTAAAATAATGATGAAAAAATAATCCGCTGACAAATCAAGAGTACCTGATGAATAAATATGCATTGGTGTGTGTGTAGAAATTTAAAAGAGAAAATAACACAGGGATGGAATTTATTAATATTTTTTTAAGTAACTTAATACTTTTAGGGTGCCTTGGTGGACTAGTCAGTAGTTTGCCGCCAGAGGCTCCGGACTTGTCTGCTTCTCTTCTCTCTTTTCTATTCTATTCTTACTTTTCTTTTCAGGTATCTCAAGGGGTTTAGTAAAATGGACCCAAGTGCGCTGCACAACAGCTGCTTGTTCTACCTAACCTAACCTAACTTAATACTTAGAATTTTTTTCATAAATAAACATTTTTAAATTTTTTTTTAAATTTTTAACACTTTTAAATTATTGTTCATAAAAAATTGTCAAACTTTAAATTTCCATTTCTGACATACCTTAAATAAAAATATAAATATGTGATGACAGTTTGGTGCTTTTACAAAAACAAATTGCTTGTTATTTTAATTTTGTTGTTGTTGTTGTAAGACGAGTTTACCATATTTTCTTGTACCATGATAATAAATAAGTAAATAAATATTAGTGCAATTCAACACGCCGTTGTATTTTACTATTTTTGTTTTAGTCATGTATGTAAGCTTTTTGTTTGTAATTTCCATTAAACGATTTTGCAAAACAATAATTTTATTTCACACGTGTTGAATAGAAAACAGACCGGGTTGGGAAAAATTTGTCGGCGGAACCAAAACTATATAAACAATTTTATAAAAAAAAACTAAAATTGTTTTAAAATTATAAAGTGAACACACAAGTTCATTCAATTAAAATTAACAAAATAATAATTTTCTCTTAACTTTGTCTTTCAAGAAAACTTTTAATTTTTGATATTGTAAAATTTATATATGAAGTGTTTTATTATTTTGGTTTTCCCCATAACCTACTTACTCGAAAACACCAAAAGCCCCAACCCCAATTTTCCAATTTGTTTCGAATACAAGAAAAAAAGACAACGAAACTTTTTCTTATCTAACTATATCCCTTTCCCTTTCTTAACTATAATAAAATTACTACAAAGTGCATTTGTTTTTAAATACAAAATAATAACTTTTTACTTCATCAAAGAAACATAATCGTACACAAAAACTTTCTACAAAATCTTACAAGCCAACCCAGCAAACATGCTTAGCATCCATTTGAGGTTAGTTGGATGTAAGTGTTTTAATATTCGTAAAGAGATAATTGTTATAAATTTGAAGCATTTTTTTAAACTTATGTCAGATACGATTTTAGGTTAGAATTGTACATTGACATAAATGTTAGTTTAGTTAAATAAATTAAACTTTCACAAAATTTAATTTTTACAAATAAAATATATTTATTCTTAGGTGTTCAAATTTTTAAACAGGCTTTAGTTCAATTTTTTTTAGACAGTCTTATTTTTAAAAAGAATTTTTTAATAATAATAATTGAAAGAATAACCTGGAAAATTATGTTTTACCGACACTAGCCGAGTGGTGTTTAAAATTGGAAACATGTTTGGCGGTGTAAAATTTATTAGTTTTGTTTATGCTAACGCTGTGCACCTGCAATCAGCTTGTAAAAAATTTTTCATGTTCATGACAATATGAACTGGCTAACTTCAAAAGCTTTATTTTTAATAAGCCAGCTATTTTTTATTCATCATGTCGCTTTGTTCTATTTATTAAAATTATTTGGTGGGATATCACTGTGCACTTGTTATGAATGCATGTATTCATAAGTTTGTTTAAATGAGAATACAGTCGTATGAGTTTTTGAATAAAAAACAAAGGATTTGTACAGGAATTAAATTAACAAAACACCCAAAAAATATTTTCACGAATTGTTTGTATCTCTGTGTATTTTGTACTTATACAAGTAAATACTGAACTTGTAAATGAATTTAGCTTGTTGTTTTTTAGTCTTATTAGCAAAGGGCAAAAGTAATTTCATAGAGGAAAATATTGTTGGCTTTTGTATTGGAAAGTATGCTACATATACGAAAATTTGAAATGATTTTCAGCTGAAAATTTTGTTTATACAATTGAATTTTTTATAAACAATACAAGTTCAGAGTTAAATGCATTAGTTATCTAGTCAGTTGTAAGCTTTTGTGACAATGTTTCGATTGCAGATTAGTTTACCGCTTTTTAAACTGGCTATGAGTGTCGACTCTATGCTTATTAAGTTAAAAGCAAATATACTTTATAATTATATTTAAACGTATTTTTATACTCTTCACAGTGAGTGTAGGGGTAGGTTTTCCATTCGGTGTGAAATTTCTACAATTTTCATTTCCGACACCATGAAGTATATATTTTATGAAAGCTTATAAATAGGGGTGTCAATTAAGCACACTCCGTCTGTCAGTCTGTCCGTGTGTATGTTGAAATCAACTTTTTTAAGACCCCAAGACCCGTGTAAGGTACCAAAATATCAATAAACAACTGAGATATGATGGAAAAACTAAAATCACCTCGTCTTTTTTTTTTT
Source organism: Phyto melanocephala (assembly GCA_941918925.1). NCBI lineage: Eukaryota > Metazoa > Arthropoda > Insecta > Diptera > Rhinophoridae > Phyto > Phyto melanocephala. Next base: position 113,996,316 of record OW799236.1, read on the forward strand.
TTTTTGTTATTATATTAGATTCGGGACGGCCGAATATATCACTTTTACTTGTTTTTTCCATTATCTGAAATAACTCTTTCTTACAACCAATCTTTTATTTTTCAACACGTACAAGTTCCTTTCAACTGTCGTTTAATATGCACACTACCAAAGACATTTCAACTTCCACAAATAGCAAGCAACTACAACTTATTTATAAACAATATTACCTTTAAATGCACCTTCAAAGCAAGAAGAGAAAAATATGTAAAAAATATAAGTCAGAGCAAAAACAAAAATGAGGTTAAAACGAAACTTTTTTTTGATTATTTACATAAACAAGCAGGTTTATGAGATTAAAAGTTAATACCGAAATTGGGTAGAAAAGTAGGCATAAAGTTGGAAATGAATATAAATTTAATATTACTATCTATAACTAAATAGAATTTGATTTCAACTTTTGCACAGAAATCGAAAAATTCGCAAAGTTTTTTGGAAAATGTCTACTTGTCAACTTAAAGAACAAAGTTTTGTATTCGAAAAATTTATGAATATTGTTCTTAACTAAATCTTTAACTAAGAATCTTTGGGATAAAATTTGATTAAAGTATAAAAACTTTTCACCTTAAGGTAAATTAAATGTAAAGTTATTTTTAAAAATTTAATATAATAAGCATTTTGTTCCTTAAGATTTTCTATACCCCTAAGTTTAATAGAGGGTAAACATTTGTGTGTTGTGTTCATAAACATAATTCATTTATTCAATTTGAGCATACAAAAGGTAATACGACATCATTTTCTCAGCCAAAAAAGACTACTTGCTTTAAATGCTTTTAAGCTGAAAATATTATGTTGGTATATTAAAAAAAAATGTATATCATTGTTAACGCAGTAAATTAAATAAAAGTCGAATTGATTAAATTTATTTAAAATTTCGTTCACATTAACTATAAGAATAAAAAAATTAATTATGTTTAATTGTAAGTTATATTTTGTTGAAATTATTATCTTTTTTTTATGAAAAAAAAAATTTATTAATTGATTTTTAAAACCTTTTAGCAGCTCTTTATTTTAAAGAGATTCACAACAACCAAACACAGATCTTAAAAATTAAACTTAAAAATTCAAACCAATTAATCGGTCCAAATTAAACCACAGCGTTATAAAACAACTAAAAATTAAAAGTGTTAAAAAGTCTTGATTTCATGCAAGTGATATTTTTAATTAAGTATCTTTTATGATTTGTTTTTGTTTTTTTATGTTTTTGGTTGTTGGGTTTGAGCTGGCGTATATGCAATTTACTGAAGCTCCAGCCAGATTTTTTTTAAAATGTTTTCAAGTTTTTATAAAAATTCTCATAAACAGAGCAAAAAATTAGAAATTTAAGAAATTAAAAAGGAAATAAGTTGTTGGTTGGGCTTTTGAGTCAGTTTTTATTTGTGTTTTGTTTTACTTAAAATTCTTATTTTTTTAATGAGAACTTTTAAATAAAATTTGTAACATGTAACATTAATGTAACATTAATACTATGTAACATTAATACTACAAGGAATATTTATTCATCAGGTAGTCGCTGTTCAAAGCGAAACTTTTTCTTAAAATGAAGTTTAGCACTTAAGATAAATGTGAGAAGAAAGAAAATGGTTTTTTATCTAAGAACTTTGAAAGAAATTGCAGAAAGGGAAGAAAAAAATAATCAGCTGACGAATTAAGACTACCTCATAAATAAATATGTCTTCGTATACTAATGATAAATACTAACTTAATTATTGAAATAGTTTTGGGAAAGTACCCCAAATATTAAGTAGGTACTTTATGTCTCATCAACTATACAAGATATCAAGAGACGAGTATTAAAATAAGATTATAATAGATAATATAAAAATTCACTAATAAGCAATTTTTAAATAGTAGCTGGTTCAAAGCAATAATATACTGACAACAGAACGTCATATGCTGTTAATCCATATCATTTTAATTTCTTTATTTTTAATGACTTTGAAAAAATTTTTTGTTTTTAAATATTTCATATGAATGGCCGGGTAGAGTTAGTAAAGTAGTTTCAGTTGATCCACTGATCACAAGCTGTTCTTTTTCATATATAAAATTTTTTATCAATTTTCTCTCCTCTGTCATAAATTTAAACTGTCAAACTTCATATAAAATTTTTTTTTCAGAAATAATTTCCTAAATTTACGATAGACATTAAACAAAATGTAGCTAAACAATTAAAAGTGAGATTGCCGTGTCGAGTATGATAATATTATTAATCTTTATGTACTTATATCTAAAAGCTCATTTCTAAGATGTCAGACTTAATATTATTCGGTATTTTTTTTTTTTATTTCTGACCACATCTTCAATTTTAAATTTGTATGCTACTACTCCTGCTATTTCATTTGATACCCATATTGATGGAGTTAAGAAAATGATTTTGTTTCATATACTCTATTAGATTTTACACTTTTCAATAGTTTACTGTGTTCTACTGGTAGAACCCTATCATTTGTTACCACTATTGTGAGTGTTTGAGGTCACAAATACCTTTTTAAAATATATGATTCATATATCCGCCGTTTTATGTATAACATCATCTTGATTCTTGCCATTCGTGCTACGGCGACTTAAAAATTGCAACAAAAAAAAATAAAATTACGCAAAAATTAATGATTATGCAATTTGTGTTTTGTTCAAAATATGATTGAAATTATGACATTTTTTCAGGGCGTTACTGATAGCATAAATATTTAATTTTTGGGCTCAAGTTCAAACAGATTTCTCGAGGTGCCACAATATTACTGAATTTCGAAGATTTACCACCAAAATCAATCATATTTTCCAGTTTTCCGTTTTCTTAATTATATAATTATATTTTTTTTATAATTATATGTATTTCTTTTGTTTAATATTAGGGCAAGTAATATACCAAATAAAATGGCAACTTTAACGCGTGCAAAAGATTGTAACTGTCCGTTACTTGGAGTTCGAGTACCATTCAATGAAAATGTTTTACCCACATATGGTGATATATTGAGGCAGTATATACATATTTACACGTAACTACTTGAAATTGGAAGGTCAGATAAATCGAAAGTTTTGTTCATTGCTTCATGCAAATGTAAAAATTGCGAAAAGAACAAAAAAGTTCCTGTGACGGAAAGATTGTTTCTACTAGACAAAAGAACTGCAAAAAAATGATGATAGGAAATATTGATAACAAAACGACAAAACAGCTCCAAGAACGGGAAAAAAGAAAACTGAAACAAGAACAATCCCTACAAGAAGCCAACAGTTTTAAAATGCAGAAATTTGACAAGCCCGATAAAGATACATCCGTGGAGTTAGGTGATAGTCTGTTAGATGATCTAACTATGAATTCAGACTTGCCTTTATTTGAAGATGTTACCACAAATGAACTTCCGCTTAGACATCTTTTCAATAGTCTAGACGGCGCAACACATGATCCTAAATCATTTAGTAGTCTAATTGGTAAATCTTTAAAAGAAAGCGCTCAGCCCGCTATAAAATTTAAACCAATTGAAGGACATGAAGGATATCCACTGCCGGAAATTGATTTAAAGGAATTAAGCAATGATCAGAAATATCTGTATTAGATGGTTAGATGGTTCTTGCTTTATATCGGTTGAATGTAAAAAAGATCTGGCCAATATTCAACCTGGACCAATATCACACTCCCGCTGGCTCACAACTGCCAGTCGAATACTTCGTTTATATGTGTTCTCCAACGAACCCTCACAAAATCTGATCATTTTAGCTACATATGTATGTAGTAAAAGTGTATGCACCGGTCTGGTTTAGAATTAAAGTTAAATCAGCTTGCTGGGAAGGTCCAAAACATTTGTGGAAACTCATCTTTTTAACTATATATCTTCCAAAACATTTGAAGGATGTAGTTAATCCAGTTATCCAAAGAAACGCCTATTTCGCGCACCCGGAGAATTTATTATTGGCTATGATTAAAGATAAAAGACCAAATATTCGGAAACTTGCCTTTGTCGAATAATACGTACAAGAGAGCAACAGAGGTCTAGTTCAATACGACAGTTTAAAGTTCCCGTGTTAAATTTTGATGCCCAAGAATACTACGAGATGATAGATCATGAGTCTTTTAAAAATATTGAACATCCCTTAACAAGATCACTTACAACAGTCGAAATTAAAAATTACATAACTAACGGCGAAGAAATTATAACTTTTCCCAAACTTGTGTCTCAAGCCGTCGAACGCTGCGTTCCTTTGGTGACAGAAGCTGCAGCAGCTGTAGGAGACTAAGAAAGAGATGGCTACATTCGATCGAGGCTGATGTCTAGATCTATCATGCCACGATATAATAAGAAATCGGAATACAAACTTATGTAGTAGTCTAAACTTATTGTTTTATATGTTAAATGTTAAAAAAGCTTTTTTTTAAATCTTTTGTTTCTCATTAATTACGTTTATATATTTTATGTATTATTATTCAGCTCCTTTTTTATACTAAGTGAACACAATTTGATTAAATTTATCTCATAAAATAAAATCTTAACAAAAAACATATCTATAATGACATTTTTTCATTTCTGTTTTTTTATTTTTTTTAACTGACAGAAATTTCTTTGTTTTTCAAAAAAAAATAATTTCAGTTAAAAAAAGTAACTAAATTAATTAATAATATAATTCAAATTTAAAACGAAATCAAAAAGTAAATTAATTAAACAATTTTAAGCAATAATTTTTTCTGTGTTATCTTCCGTAAAAGATATATAAACTTCATTTTAATTAAATGTGATTTTCCTTATTTTTACCAAATTAGGATCCCTTTGTGGCACCTCAAAAGACGATGACACTGTCCAATTTTTTTTCTGTGGTCCTTTTCATAGCTTTGAGTACTTATTTTTAGATCAAGTTAAACTATATGTGATATCGACAAGTAATTAAAACAATTAATACAATACATATATCAATTAACCTCATTTTATGAAACAATCAAGGTCGTTGTGGCACCTTTAAAAATCGGCAAAATTTAAAAAAAAAACTAATCACAATCTACTGGTATACAGCAGCAACTTTTGCGCTCCCAAGCTCATTGATATCAAAAAAAAATTTTTTTCGCTCCACCCTATTTATCAGCTGCTTATATTTTGCTTATTTTATTTTAAACTTCAGCTAGGCCCCTTTCGCATTAGGCAACTATAATTGCGCAATTCTTGTGTTTGTTGGTGTGAGAGGAAAGGTCGGTGTGAAGGAGAAAGAATTACCGAGATTTGAGTACAAACTTGCTTGTACTTGGCAATTCTGCTTCTGCTGTCATTCTTGTCTTGGAATATTTATTTGTTTTTGACATTGTCTTTTATTTCTTCTTCGGTGTGTTGTGTAATTTTGTGTGTGTGAAAATTGTATTTGTTTATATTTAAGTGAATCAAATATTTAAAAATGATGAGAAATTGGAAGAAACTGGAAGAAATTGAGCAATCAAGTTGCTCAATGTGAACATAAAAGCAAGTTCAATAGAAAATAAATAAAAATAAAATTATACTTGCGCAATTATAGTTGCCTAATGCGAAAGGGGCCCTATCAGCTATCAATAGATAAAGAAACAATTATCTTCCTAAGTTTTTTAATATGTCAAACTTCATATATAAAATAGTGAATGAATATACCTTGGTCAAGCTCTTTCAGCCGTTTTTGCGTGATTGAGTAACAAATATCCAAACATACAAACATTCACATATGTTATATTAGTAGGATACTGTAAATATTATATTTTGCTAGTCAAGCTCTCCCTCTTCAGTGAAAATACCGAAATATTTGTTTTTGGTGCTTATATCTCAGTGAGTTTCGAATGGATTTTTTATCTTTCTAGTTTCCGATATCGTAGCTTATAATTTGGTGCCTCTAGAAGGCCCAAAACCTAACAAGGTGCTTTAGTTACTTTATTTTCTCAACAATATATACATTTTTCTAAATTCTTTTAGCCTATAGCTCTGCTGATTAATTACCGACTTTTCCAATAATTTTTACGAATATCCACGTGGCTCTCAATTGTCTTAGAGGTAAAGCATTTGTTTTTTTTTTGTGCTGTAAGTCAGTTTAAGGCATATTTATACGTGTATATACAACGGCGAATTGATACAACAAAGCAAGTTTTTGAGGGATGTTTTCTCTCCAGATCAATTCGTACATCAGGGATAGAAAAGTTGTTATTATATGTTTAGCTTAATAAAATTTGATTAAAAATATATGATATGACACGTAGTAAATGCTGTAAAAGCAAAATATATACGTACATTCGGCATATTTATTATCAAAAAATTACACTCAAATTAATTGTTTGATGCCGAAACTATGATCCTTTTTCGCATCACAAAATGACTAAACGAATTTAACGACGTTTGCAAAATGCTTTCCCATCAGCTGATATATTTATTTGTACAAATTCGCTTTGGTTTTTTTTACCTTGTCTCAGAAATAATTTTTAAGTCTACACCTTACATTTGGATGTCTTCAGTGTGTCCAACGATTAGTTAAGAGCTTTAGTATCTTGAAATACTTGAAAAATTGGTTAGTCCAAAATTAATCACGAATAACCCTATAGTCACATCATAACTTTAGAAAGTAGCAAGCTTGTCTATAATTTTTCTAGGCCTGTAGTTCGATAACCGTATCGTTAAAAACAGCTAACAACAATTTTATCGATTTCCTTATTCAGTAACATATTTTAACGACAGTTGTTATTGTTATCTAAACGACAATAATTTTTTGATTATTTATTTGATCCGCAAAAAGTTTGATTTTATACTCGACTCAAAAACCAATTGTTTAAGTCTCAACTATGACGCAACTACCTATTAAGGGTTATTAGTGGTGAATTTATTTAGATACTTTAATGTTACAGTTGTCGAATATCGTTAAATAGTATTTACTGAATCGAAAAATCGATAGTGCAAACAATAACAAGTGTCGACAAATTTAACGATTGTCGGATCGTTAAAAATTAGTGAATCGCACCGCTGGAATACCTTGAGTTTTATGTTAGAAATATAAAAAACCGAGGCATTCATGTTTATTTGCTTATATCTCAGGAAGTTATAAAGAGATTATGCTGAATTTAATAGTACTTCATTTCTAGAGATTTGCTTAAAAATGTTTACTAATTATTTCTAATTATTCCAAAAGTTTATTTCAACCAACATGAACAGACGGAAAATATTTGTTCGCATCCCCCTCACATTCAGGGGCTCAGAAATAAATATTGTAGAAATTACAAACGCATTGAAAAAGCTTTATAAACCACAAGCTTTGTACGAATAATAATATTATCATGCCACAATTTCATTAATTTACCATTAGTGTAAAGATTGCACTTTGTATTAATCCGTAAACTTTTTAAATCAATACCAAATGTACAACTTTTTATGAGTGTACTATTGTTGTTGTTTTATATATCAAATAACACCGTCTTGTAAACTTAAATAAATATTACTTTATGATACAAATACTTAAAATATCATGCCATATAATATTTTCTTAGTTGTTCTTATAGTAAACTTGATTTTACGCTCAGTTGCATGTTTACAATCCTTGAAGTTTTCATTCATTATTTTTTTTTCTTCTTCTTAATATTATTCTGCGTTGGTTTCGTAAATTTATATTTGTTATTATTGTATGTTCTTCTTTTTAACGAGATTTTACATGATGAGAAATATATAAAGATGAACTTATAGGGAGAAAAAAAGGAATAATGAAAATGAAATCACTACTTTTTCTCTCAAATGCTCAAACGGTGAAAAAATATTAAAATAAAACTTTAAATGCACATCTTTGGTAACAAGTTGAACAAAGTCAACCAACCAGAAGTGAATTGGCTTGCTGCTTGGGTTTCTCTACTGCAACATCTGTAAAATGTTATAATATTTAATGGCTGTGTATGTATGTGGTCTTAGTGCGTGTTACGAGGTGGAAATATTTATGGTAAAGTTCAGACAAGTTAATCTAATAGTAACTTATTCTTTTTTTTTTATTGCAAAACAAGAAGAAAATAAAATCTTAAATAAATAAATAAACTTAAGAGTCTATTACTTAGTTTAAAGTAAACATAATTTTAGATTGACCTAAAGCCTAAGAAGATTTCAAACAAAGTTTGTGAAGAAGCTATTAAATAACGAGTATGATAATAACTAATCGAAACTTTAAAATATTTCTTTTGGACATTTTTAAATTATGCTTTAATAGCTTCAAAGCCTTAACTAGAATCATTCTCTCTAAATCCCATTAATAAATATCCTTCTCCGTTTCAATTTAACATGTTTCATAATTTAAAGCTGAAATATTTTTTTTAATTTTAATTTAATTTATTTTTTTACAAACCGATTGCAGCCATAATTCATTTAATTTTTTTCATTTTATGTTCAAAATGTGACATGCCTATTATGGCCGTATGTTGCCCGAGCCTTCGTTTATTCATTTCATTTACTCTTTTGTTGAAAATAGAAATTTTATCTATTTATTTGTTCTTTTTATTATGGTTTGTCTTTTTGTAAGTTTACAGTAACATTATTTTTGTTACTTATGGCATATGAAAGCCGGTTACAGTGGGGCCAAAAATGTAGATAGTTGGGAGAATTTCTCAAAAAAAAAAATTTTTATTTATAGGAGCTTTTTATTTTTTTTAAAAAACTTAATATATATTTTTTTAACAAATCATAAAACTATACTTTTGTAAATTTTTGTTAAATAAAGATAAATCGTTTAGGTAAAATTTCAATTTCAAGTTCATCGCAACAATTCTGGAATACTATGAAACATATAGTATTCCCCACACTACCTAGTCCAATGCAAAGGAGAGATAATGAAAAATTTTATTGTTCTTATATTTTTCTATATCTTTCAGGTAGAAAAAAATTAACTAACAACTGGACTGTATTGTGTTAGATTATCTTTATATTTTTTTCTTTCGATTTATTTATTTTATTAATGTGGCGCTGAAAGCAATTTTCAATGTTTTTTTTCTATCTATTTTATATTGATGGTTCTTAACTAGATTATAGTCGTTAAAAATAATAAAATAACATTATTAAATCTATTTAAAAATATTCATATAATTCTGAAGAGAGATAGTATCAGTACTTTTTACGGGTTAACGTAATTTTAAGAAATAATTTTATACTGAATATATAGAAAGAAAATTATTTCATTAACCCGGCAATTCCAAGTGTCACCTGCAGGTGACAAAGATTAACGGAATTTTTAAACATAAATGCAGACACCAGTGAATAATAAAAATATCAAAAATATGCAGACAACGCCCTGTTTTGTATCCGATTTTATTTCTGAATTGCTGCCATTATTTAAAATATGGGATTTTTGAGCATTTTTAAGCAGTTGTTTTGATTTTTACATACTAGTGTGTCTTGTGATAAAAACAAATTTATAAAAATGGCAAAAGGGTAAGAATTCAAAATTTTTTTATTTGTTATTATTTTGAAATATTCACTTCAATTATTTAATATGAAGTTATGAAAAAAAATAAATTGGTTCTCGTAAAAAATAACAATCTATACCAAGTGTCACTTGCAGGTGACACTAGGTATTATTAGTACTTAATTTATTTACACTATAAATATATTTTGTATGCTCATATGCAACATAGGTTGACATTAAATTAGATTGGCGATATCTTTAATGCCGGTGAAAACGTAGATGATATTATTTTATTTCCACCCGATGATGGTGAAGTGACTGATGAAGACAGTATTGAAGCTAGTATTAGTCATCTTCCTGGGCGCATGCTTCGGTCTATAGTAGAACTGCAAAGTGCGTCTATATGCACAGAAAACAGTGATAAAGAAGATGAAATTATCGAAACTTTGACTAAGAAGAAAAGGAGGAACAACAGCACTATTAAAAACTGGGAAAGCACTATCTACAATACTTCATTTGCTCCTTGTGGCAAAGGAAACTGTGACAAAGAAACTTTTGCAAACTTACAGGAAGGGATGAATGCCGTGGAATTTTTGAATTACTTTATAGCAAAAATCTTGTTGAGTTCATAGTTGGTATGAGTAATTTATATGCTTTACAAATAAATCTTACACTGAATGTGACTGTTGATAAATTTAGAGTTTGCATCGCAATACTGTTGCTTACAGGATATTTGACGCCAAAGTAAAGTATTTATGACACGTACAATGACCTAGTAATGAAATTCAACAATATCACCATCTTGCAGATAGTACGTCCTTGTCGCCCAACTGCAGCTACTCGCTATGAATATTTGTGAATTGTGAACTATATCAGTGTGCGTCAGGACCAAGTCTAAAAACGCAGCCGGAATTAGTCCTAGGAGCTGCTGTCATTTCAAAACTTCACTCCTGATTGTTCCAAGATATGGGATCCTACAATTTATATTTCAATAATTTTTTTACCGGTTTACCATACTTAAATATTTACGAGAGCAGAATGTTTGGACAACTGGCACTATAAGGGAAGCCCGTACGGAGAATTGCAATATGCCAAGCTCAAAAGAAACGAAAAAAGAACCAAGGGGTAAGCTATGTTATAAATTTTCCGAAGAAATTATTGCAGCTAAGTGGCATGATAATAGTATTGTTAACATTGTATCAAACTGTCATGCATTGGATACTATCACTAGAAAAATGTGTGCTAAGTGTAATATTGGTTTGCATATAAAATGTTGGCACAGCTTCCACAATAAATAAATTTGAATCTTTTCTTTTAAATAAATATATATTATTAAAAAAAATTCATGTTTTATATCTATGAAAAGATTAAAAAAAACCATTAACTTTACACAGTGCCCAGTGTCACCTGTAGGTGACCGCTCTTTAACAAAAAACTGGGCGGTTTTATTAAGCAATTATATTTTTCTATTTTTTTTTAAATATACCTAATCCATTATAGCCAAAAATAAAATAAAAATTCTTCTTATTTTCACTATGGGAATTGAAGAGTTAACCAAATTTTTAATAATCATAAGGCTTTTTTGCGATAATTAATTTTATTATTGTGAATTAAAACCTTTGAATAGCAATACATTTCGGAACAAAGAACTAAAGATATAATTAAGTAAGTATTTTTGTGTTTTTGTAAAATATTTTACATATAAATTAATTAAAGAAATATTTTTTATTTGTAAGTTGAACTTAATAATAAAATCCAAAGAGAATTTTATTGGAGGGCTAGTAATCAGATATATAATGGTACTAAAATTAATATGATCTGACGTTGAGCTAAAAAGTACTCTATATGAAATTACTTGTTTCTAGATTTTGATATTTGAAATCTGTAATTTTAGTACAATATTTTTCACGAACCGATAATATATAAAGAGTCCGAGTATCTTTCAGAATATCGGATTAATGAAGTCTATTTAAGGCTGAGATATCTGTCATTTAATGAGCAACGAGCTGGCTGGGGTACTATAAGGTATGCGATAGAATTATCTGAATTTTTACTGAAAGCCATAAGGTCCATGATTGATCTCTTTTTGACATCACAACTTGTCCAGGAAATTCGGACATCCTTATAGTGGATGGCAATGTTTTCAAAAATCAGTCTCATATGGGTTCGTGTAAACATTATAAGTGGTGAAAACTTTAAAGTTGATGTCCTTGTTACTTGTCACAGGTCGGGAGATTGATCACAGCAGTGGTACATCGCCCTATGCTTGCCGACTCTGTAAAGATACATGTCTTCAAATTTCGTCCTAGACGAGATGAATGAATGATTTTGGATGTAATGTTGAGAAGATAACAGCGATAGATCGTCTGCATAACAAGTAGCTTTTGAGATTTGACATAAAGCTGGTGAAAAATATTATGACTACACTGAATGATCACTGCGAAAGTTGTCTTAATGAAAAGAAGGAGAAGTTACTGTCCAGCGCTGAAGAAAATCCGAAAGACTATTTTTGGGGCCTTCAGAATATATAACTTGTTAGAGTTTGAAGCACAAAGGTATGCTGAAATTTTTGTTTTTATAAAGCAGTCTGGGTAGTTCCCTGAACCAGTTCAAAATTTAAACTAGATACGCTGTATGTTGTAAGACAAAACTATTGTTCATGTACAAAGGTCTTGAAAATGGCTGCCCATATACATATTTTAGATCAATAGAATAATACAAGAGATTGCCCAAAAATGTTATTGAAAAATGTTTGTTTCCCTGACCCCTTTCTACGGAAATACAGTTTTTGTTTGTTTACTTGTCAACACAATTTCTGTTATAACGCTGGTATTAGTGTATTGTACTGTATAGTTCAACATCAAAAAACAAATACGTGTTTGAAGCATTGTATTGGATTCATACAGGAATGGAGAATGGAACATATTATATTTTTATGTAAAAAAAAAAATATTTTATTAATATTTTTTAGACAGGCAGTGAAAAAATTCTATTAAAATAATTTTTTGTTACAAAAAATTTAAATAAATTTTCCAGCTCCGCATAAATTCGAAAAACATTTGGAATAAAAATTTGAATTTTTTTTTTTAAATAGAAACAAGTATATAAAAAAAAGAATCTATAAGCTTGTGTGTTAACAATTGTAAAACTTTATAAGCATTTTTACTTAAGTTCTAAAATTAAAAAAATTTAATTTTAACTTTAAATTGTGATATTGATATTGATCAGTTTGTTTCTTGTTTTGAATATGTTGTAATTAAAATCTTCCTTTGAAAAATTTTTGTCATCATTTGTATTATGAAACAATCTCTAAGTTTAACCCATGAAATCTGCAAGACTAAATATTGGGTTGGATATGGTTTAAAATTTTTCTATTTATTTAAACTCCTAAAATAATATTTTTTAATTGAACAATTTTACAACTTTAAAAAAATTTCAAAAAAATTATCTTAAAATGATTATTTTATAAACAAAAAAAGCTACTAACTCTGCATTATTGTTTTTTTAACAAATTTAGTTTCTCTTTATAAACTCCTAGTCCCTACCACTGTTCCCTTACAACTAGACATAAAACATATAGTTTTTTTATCTCCCATTTAATTTTCAGAAAATATGTTAAACCGTTGAAGGAGAATGTAGTAAACGAAGGAAAGAAAAAAAAGCGTAAAAATGTGTTAGAAAACCAACAGCCTTTGGTAATTTCTCATAGTAGCAAGGGGCGGTTTGAATATTTTTTTTTTTTCATATTTTGGCATTATAATTCTTTTGAAAAGAATGCGTAGAAAAAACTTTCGCTGCCACACAAGTTTTTCTACAAGACTTGTCTTTTATATCATTTGTTTCTTCTTCTTTTTTATGAAAATTATTAAATTTATGTATTTTATGCTTGAGACAATGACCGGACCTTAAAAACGATTATCAAGAAAATGAATAGAAAAAGATGTTTCAAAAATTATTTGAACAAAAAGAATTTTATTATAAATTTTTCACATATAAAAGGAATTTCATTGGAAATAGCTTAAAAATTAAAGATTAAGGATCTTTGTTGAAGGGAGATTAGAAAGAATTAAGGTCAGTAAAATTGGTTACAGATAAAAGGATTAAATTGATAAATAGATTTGATTAAATTGTAAAACATTTAAAATTGGGTTGATTATTTCATAAATATTATTAACATCTGGCGTTTACACAAATATTTAATAAAACTGCAAATAAAATTAAAATAATTTTAAAATTGTAAAGAAAATATTAGTTCCAAAGTCTGCACTATTTAGATGCTTTGAAGTAATATTTGGTTTAACGGCTTCAAATAAAAATTTTGCTGCTGTCTAGTCTATTGAAAAATTTGCAATTTTAATGTCTTTATTGGTTTTTGATATTTACTTTATAAATAAAACATAAAAACTATTAAAAAAAGAATTTCATTTTAAGTAAACATCTATAATAATCAGTAACATAGTTGACATTTTTTGTAAAAGTTGCGTTGTAAAGGGTTTGAATTTATCCTTAAATTCTTCTATTAAAAATCAAGAATTTATATTAAACTTTGGGAAATATTTCTTATATAATTAAAAAAAAAAACTCTCCACATATAAATATGTTAAATATTAAACCCCTTTTGTTGTTAGCTTTGCTTGGAAATTTAAATTTTTTGGTTGAACTAACTTTAAAGGAAAAGATATGTGTGCTAAATTTAATTTTATAACTACTTCACCTTATCCTTAAAGCTTCCTAAACATTTCATTACAATACGATAATTTTTTCAAGCTTGTATTGTTATTGTTGTTTGTATAGTGTTAAAATGTACAATATAATTTATCTTGTAGATACTTTACAGACGTATTAACGTAGATATTCATATATTATTTGCAAAATGTACACATTATAACCCAGCGAGAAATTTCAATGCAAAAGTAAAACAAAAGAAAAAGATTAAAAAAATATAATTTAAATTAATATATAGTTTTTTTTCTTAACTTGTTCGTTATTGATTCATTACTTAACATTGAAAAAGATGTTTTTAAAGTTACGATGGTTGTAGTAAATATTTAAAGGTCACATTATTTTTGATGCGTGTATTAAATCTCTTGTTTATAATCGAAAAATTCGCCACCCACTGTATCTAGCTGGATCTTTCTAATGTTAAAATTTTAATATCAGATTAAAAGCTGACTTTTTAACGGTTGAAGAGCAAATTTAAGGCAACTTGATAGGTAAACCAATACATATCATTGTCATATTTATGAAAATGAAACAAAAGATCAGCCGATATTTATGCCAATTGACTTGAAATTAGGAAGTAACATTCGAAACAATTGGTTAATAATTTTGTTATTTTGTGGCATTTTGCATCCCAGTTTGCGCTTATATCCTTTTTTAACGCATAACTTATGATTGACGATTATGGTTCGATTTAAGTCAGCACTGGCACTTAGTGCCATTATCTGATCGTCTCCCTACTTTGAAGTTAAGATTTTGATGTCCAGCCTACTGTCCCTGAGTGACACGTTCTGCCACAACCAATAACATACAACGAGCAATAATCATTTGGTTAATATATAGGCATCTAGCTTATAAGGTCGAGACATTCTAAATCCTAGTTTATTTGTTACGATGTGAAATATGTTGAAACTGAATCGAGTTTGCAATCCAAAAAAAAGCCGAATAACCAACCAAGTAACTACTCTTTTATTTGGCAACAACAATTTAAAATGTTTATGGTTACCAGAAGTTCGCAGGTTCTACACATCTGCGAACTTCAGAGGCCGTATGACGGCATTCGATCAAAATTTCAATCGAACATGAAAGGTTTTCTTGCATTTTTTATTGGATTCTAATAAGAATTCTATAAATTTCGATCGATATCGAATACCGTAATTTGGCGCCAGTATCAAACCACTAATTTCTTTTTTTCTGTTGGAAAGAAAACAGCAGCCAGAAACGCTATTTGTTACCTGAACTTGGACACAGGGCTTAGCATGAAGCATTCTGCCACAGGCGAATTTTTTCCCCGTTTGGGAAACATTCACAGCAACAATGTGTCCTAACCAATAAAGAGTATAGCAAAAGTTCTATGAGCTAACTGAATCCGGTGGTTCTTTAGACGTCTCTGGACAGCTTTACGTATCGATGGCTTAACATAAAAGGAGCCAATCTTGAGTTTTTTTTTATCAAAATCATGATTTTGAGGTTTGCTGGTACACAGAAAAAAATAATGCTAAAATTTGTTTAATTAATTGAATTTTTAATTTGTTTTTGAATTCTAATTACAGTTTTCATTGAGGGTCTATGCTCCTTATAGGAACGACGGGAACATACATATATATATATATATAATTATAGTTTTCATTAATTTAATTAAATTTTTTAATTGACATTAAATATTTTCAAAAAACAAAGAGATTTCTGTCAGTTAAAAAAAATTTTAAAAAATATAATATATTATTTTAAATGACATTTACTTGAAAATTTAATTTTAAGAATAAATTTAATACAATTGTTATTCAAGGAGTGAAATAATGAAAAATTGTCGCCAATCTGCAAGAGAAAGTTCTGGTAAGTGCACATATGTACATACATATATAAAAATATGTTCTGCTTTAAATATAATAAATGGTTTCGGTTTCATTGTAGGTTTCAGAATTCTCATTTTAATAGGTAAGTTAGTTGAATTTCTTCACTCTGTCTGATCAAGCCTTTTTATCGGTTAATGTTCCTTTATATCTAGGTCGTTGATGCTAAAGATTATTTTTGGAAATCCGGCTTTTGTTATGGTATAGTATGTGTGTGGAACACTATTTTTTATTATTTATTTTATTATATAAGTAAAGAAATATAATTAAAAATATAGATTCCTTTGTAATATAAATGTAGTATATTAAGAATAGACAAATATAAAAAAAAGAATATTTTTTTTGTATTTTTTAAACAGGTCTAATAAATTATATTATTGATATAATAAATGCTTTAATGTTATAAAACCCAAATCTCAAATAAAGACGTGATTAAATTATTTAAAATCATTTTTGTAAATTATTGAAAATTTTAATTAATTTTTTAATACTGTTTTAATTGATATTTTTCTCCATATTTTTTCAATTAAAACTATTAATTTTCATTTAATCAATAGTATCATTTTAATGATTGGGGCAAAATTAAACAATTTTTTAATTAATAATATTAATTTCGTAATTAAAATCCATATTTATTTTTTTCTGTGTAGTCTACTTACCACCCACAAAAAATTTAGTGATCTAAAATTGCATATAAAGGATTTATAGCCACATGAAAAAGCTTTAATTCATTACATTCTTTTATATTCTATTATTTTTTCCTTCTTCAGTAAAATAGTAATTTTTTTACACGTTAAACCTTTTTGATATTCAGCCTATGGTACATATATCTTGGCAGATTTCTGCTCTAACCTATTATGGCTTTGGGCAGCCAGTGCTGTTTGTAATATCTCTATATCTATCTTTATCACTTGGCAGAGTTCGAAAACAATTGCCAACAGAATCTGTTGAGCCAGGTGAGCGCTTCCACCAAGTAACCATTCCAATGTAAAAGTGGTTCAAAGAGAAAAAAATAGATGCGATGCTTGGGGAAGTATGCTGGTCTAGCCATAAAGTATTTTGGTACGAAAATAAAGCTAGCGAAACGGTCGGAAACATGGTTTCAGATGATGAAACTAACGCCGAAAGCGACGACTAAAGTTCAGTAGATATTTAAAAAGATTTGTAGTGTCCTTATTTTTCATTCCTTATGTTCAAAATCAACAATTTTTCTAAGTATTTATTTTAAAATATATGTCCTTATATTTTCCATCATCTACAATAAAAATCTTTGACGAAATTTTACGTTTTTTGTCAGTTTTGCTGTTTTGAGTAAGATGTTGTTGTTTTTTTGATTTTATCTCAAAGTAAAATTTTTTGACCTGATTAAGAGCTAAAAACTTGCCGAAGAGAGACAAACAATATTTCGAATAGTATAGATATAGACTTCAGAATTAGTATGTGTTTGTTTTAATAAATATTGTGTAAATTTCTTCGATCTTTTTATATTGATATATTGTTTTTTTTGTTCGAGCTAAAGATCATTTAATAATAATAAAATAATAAAATAATAATAAAATAATAATTTTTTTAATTGTACTAAAATACAACCCCCAGTCTCAATTGGTTCAAGATTATGAAGTTGAAAAATGTGCTACAGTGTAATTGCTGTACCGTGATACTTGCTACATTTTGAACACCACAGTGTACAATCTTCACTTATGATACGGGTTATGGTTATCGCTCCTGAAAGTGACGTTACTTGACAAACATTGCCAATAAGCCGTATTTACATGAACCCTATCTTGAATTTAGCCATCTTCATATTGCACAGTAATAAAAAATTTAGCTTCTCGCATTTATACCATCATGTAAAGCCTCAAAGGACTTATTAATTAAGTCATGTTGCATAAAACTTGGCATGCAATGGTTTCTCAAATGGAATAATATAATAGCAATTATATCATAAAATTTTTTATGAAATTTAGAACGTAATGTAAGATAAATCTTACGTCTCTTCGTACTAAAAGTATCCTTCTAAAAAGGTGGAAGGGTAAACAACTATCTTTGTTGATTTTCTATCACATTGTGTGTAATACGATTGATTCAACTAATATATAAACTTTTTTCAAAAATGAAATCCTTTGGCTCTAGAGATAATATTGGATCGTAAATTTATGCCAGACTCATCTTAGACATGCCTGTCTAATGCACAAATTTAAAAATTAAAATAATTTTGCTTAATTTAATTAATATTTGCTTTTGTGTTACAAAATTGTTTGCTGGGCATATTACATATTATATTTATACTTAAATCTATATACAAATGTGTTCATATATCCTTGTTAAGAGTTTCTTTATACTACACACATTTCAGTTTCATTCATTTATATTATTTTTATTGTATTTATTCACATGAAAAAAAAGAGAAAAAAAAGTGAATGAAACGAAAGACGAACAACAGAAACATAAAAATAGCATTTATTTTTATTTAATTCACATACAACAAAAGAATACAAATAACAGTGAAATTACTTAACACTATTATGTGAATACATGCATTTATTATAATGAAATCCAAAGATGAACTAAGTAGAAAATTAGATGGTACCTTTTGAAAACACTAAATGTACTAATGTACTAACATTAATGTGTTGTGCCTAAAATACAGGCAAATACGTTTTGAGTGGAAGTTTTGCATGTATTTATTATTATAACTTTCGCTCGAGTGTCCCACATCGTTATTAGGAAAGTTGAAAGCAAGATACGTTATCAACATTATTTGCTAAACTAAAACTTAATTGAATTGTTGATGCAATTACCTTAAAGTACCAATACCATTTAGTACCACCTTGCTCGCACTAAGTATTTAAAATTAATCCTTAAATGGCTGTATGCACGTATGTCTGTATGTACATATTTTGTAATTTCAAAAACATCAAACACTTTAACAATTAAAAAGGAACTTTAAATACATTTATTTTTTTTAATAGCTAAATGTATAGAAAGTGCATGTGACAGAAAACAATAAAACATAATTTTGACATTTACTATAATTTTCGTATGTTTGTTGCTGTGCTTTTTCTTTATTATACAAAACAAAAAGAAAACTGCAATTTGCTCAACATAAAAACATTTAGGTAAGAAGCAAAAAACGAAAAAACAAAAACTTTGTACATTTATTTGTTTAACTAAATGCATTGTTTTTTATATAAGTCTCACCTGTACTGGCAGTTTTTCCTAATAGACCTGTTTCGATAAGTGTTGCATGTAGAATAAAAATATTTTTTTAAAAATAAATAAAAGAATAGAAAAATAGTTTATAATTAATTAGGTACATATAAATATAGTACATTTAGAACTAAGAATTAAGTTACATAGAGAATTTCCCAAAATGGCATAAAGGATGAACAACCGTGACATAAATTTTTTTCTAAAAAAAATTTTCTTTAATAAATTTTTATTTGTATTAATAATAAACCATTCAGTCTTGATTTAAATTTAATTCATGTTTAAAAAAAATTTCCATTTTTTTTTCTTGATAAAAAAATTTTGTAGAGAAAGTTTTAAATAAAATACTTTTATGGAGAAATGTTAATGATATTTTTTATAAGAAATAAACCAAAAGTAAAAAATACTGCTTATAGAAAATATTTTTTAAAACTTATTTATTTCAATTTATAAAACTTTCTATACAATTTACTTTATAATTTAAATAAATTTTTTTTTATTTTAGAAAATGTTTAAAAAAAATATTTCTTATAGAAATCTTAAATTAATTTTTTATTTCGAAAATAAATATTTTTTCTTCTTTTTTCAATGTATTTAATTATATTATAAGTACTTTAATGTATGATTTTTATAAAGAAAAATTTAGGGTACAGTTACAAGGTAGTGTCATTGCAACAGATAATCATGAAGCATAACTTAAAAAATTGCTGATTTCGCCTTGAATTTATTTATTAACTCACAGAGCCCAGACAGCTTTGCTGGCTCGAAAAAAAATTTTTTCATTGTATTTATTAGGAGATAGACTTTCATATTTTATGCCACCATTTTGTTCTCATAAATAGTATTTCACTCCCCCATCTCCAATCCTTACCATATCTAGTAAGAAAATTGTTATTAAAAGTAGCTCGTACTAAGTTTAAACCATATACAGATTACAGTTCTCCAGACAGAACATAAATTGTATTTTTTTGGTATGGAATGAGAAGAAAGTAGGCACACGTCCTGTGAATTGATCCTATCGATTTTCACAGAATTTAAAGCCTGTAACAATTTCCTTCCAAGGAAGGGGTTACGGCCCTATATTTGAAGCTATCTAATTATTGTATTGAATTGTAAATTTTATTTAAATGTCTTATACCAGGACTAGAAATTCTAAAATGTATTCGTCCTAAATACATACAAACACATGTAGGGGGAATATCGAAGCAGACCACTACTATCACGGGTCCCTTTTCGACCCCCTTCGCTTCTCAGTGATTTCGTGTCTACCGATCAGCACACCCTCAATCACTGTGTCCCGCGCCACAACCGAAGTTTGCTCTGGACTAGGAAAAAGATTCCTGAATACATCATATGATTTTTTGTATGGGGGGCAATGCTTTCCTTGCTTCGATTGCATAAATTTTTGGTCGTAATTACCCGAATAAGATACAAGTAAAACACACAAAGTTTTAGGTTTATATATGTAATAGTTTTGTAATAGCTTTTTAAATATATCCTGAAATATATTTTATTTTTATTAAAGATGATCGCTTATTGTTCTTTTCCAGCCTATTTAAGGCTAAGTAGTGCAGGTTGTTGTAATAATACCTGACACAAATTTTAAAGACAATGTATTACAATACTCTGAAAATAGAGCAAAAACTGTAAAATCTGTAATTGAGATGGGCACCACATCCACTTAAAATTTTAAGAAAAAATAATCGTATGAAATACTCTCGATATTTATTGATAATTAAAAAAGTTTAGACAAATCGGTCCGATTTTAAAATGAAAAAAGTGGGCGTGGTCAATTTTTCTTTTGGCTTATGACAAATATTAAAAAATATTAATATCAGAACATCTGTACTTAAGTTATCCGATTGCCAATGAACGACATTTGACTTTTATTTATAAAAATTTGTGCAGGGATGGGCAATTATTGTTTTTATTTATTTTTTTGTTTATTTTGTAAAACCAAAAGCACTGCATTTATTTAATTTGTTCTTTTTATTATTCGAATATATATATATATATATATATTCGGAATTAAATAGTATTAAAATAATCTCTTTATAAGCAGTTTCGCATCTCTGGTATTGCATATACCTGAATGATTATGCCTTAGAAGAAATTACCATAAATTATTTTGATATATATATGTATTTTTCGAATTTTATTCAAAACAATTGATCAATAAAAATAAAGCGGTTAAAGCTGGATTCACCCATTTGTTCTGAACAAAATTTTTTCCAGAGAATAACATTTTTTACATAGAGTTTTCTGCAGAACGATTCACCCATTTCAGAAAATTTGAAAAAACAAAGCTGCCATAAATAAAATGTAAATAAATACAAACGTAAATTATTTCATTAAATTATATGTGAAGAAAATTTTGGATAGAAGAAAACTAAAATTATTATTTTTAATTGAAGTGCATAAAGTCAATTTGTTTGCAAAAGAAATTTATAACAAATCGAAAATAAAAAGAGTCGCAGTGAGAAAAATCTTAAGAGAAAGAAGATCACACGGTTTATTTCAACTATTGGTTCCTGATATACAACTTAATGACGTGGAGTCCTTTATAAATTTTCACCGTATGGATCCAAACACGTTTCAAGAACTCCTTGAAATCTTAGGACCAGTGGCGGCTCCTATTTCATTCCATAAACCCTGTTTTAAATAATTATTTTTGTATGCACTATTGCTCATGTCATACGAGCATTCTCTTCCTGGTTTTTTTAATTCTCGTATTAATTTTTGAGCAATATTTTCATGAAATTCCATTTTAATTGTTAATTTTCGGCAAAAACAATTTTTGTATAATAAATGTACTGACACTGTGCGATGTGGCAACCAAATTCAATTTTCATGTAAATATTGAAATATAGTGGCATCCCAATTCAGTTTCTTCTGAACAAGAATTAAAATTAAACCAATTCAAGAAAAATCTTTCTGAACAAAATAATCTCTCTCTCTCTCTCTCTTAAAAGTAAAACGTCAAACTCAATATAAAAAAAAATTGTTCTGAACTAAAATTGTATGGGTGAATCCAGCTTAATAGTCGTTTTATATTGAATATTCTATAAAAGTATTATTTAAAAACAAAATTTCTAATCAAAATATAATTTTATTTAAATATTTCAATAAATTAAGTGAGTTTGTAACATCCCTACAGATAATATTGGACTACGTGGTCCATTTTAGCTAAATGGACTACTTACAACATGGTCCTATGTTATGCAGTCATGGACAATTTTGTTTTCCAACAAGGGATTGTTGTTAAACGACAAGTGTTCGTATTTCAACGATTACATATATTGTTGTCAAAACGTGTATAATGGTCGTGTAGGTACTCCATTGAGTAGAGACAAAGAGTAGTTTTGAGACTACTCCGATGGGTTAAATATATGGTCCAGCCCTAGGACATCGTAATGTTAAATCGACCATGTTTTCCCCATACATTCGGGTTACCTTTGGAATAGTCCTAGTCTATTATGGAGTAAACTGTACATGCGTGTATGGACTACTCACGTTATCTGCAGGGATACAATTAATTGTTTTGAAGTTTTTTTTGTAAAGACTTTTCTTCAAAAAATTTTAATTTTAAGTAAATTTTTCGCAATGCCAAACTTTTGAAATTTGTTTTTTTTAGAGAAATTTCTTGATTAAAATTTCGTAACACTATCCAGGGTACACTTGACTATGTAGTTTAAAATGTTCAGCAGATCAATATTGCTTTGTAAGTGTCACAATTTCAGAAATTTTCTTTCTTTTCTATATTGACGTATGTAAAAATGTCTCATAGTCGTGGCAAAAACTTAAAAAAATTTTATGTGAGGGGGTGGCGGTGTGGTTGGCAAAATCTTAAACTGAGTTAACTTTATATGTATAAAAGTTATTATTTTTTCTTAATTCTTCTAAAACAATTCTGGGGGAATTGCATTGTTCTAGTTACACCAAAGCTTTTTCATAATTCCCGATCATAAAACCTTAAAAAATAAATTATAAAAACGTCTGAGAACTTTGACTTGTGTTGTGAATTTGAATAATTTGTATATTTTTCTTTTAATTAATAAAATAGTTTTGTTAGATGTTCGAATTAAATTTTTTTATGATTTTAAGAAAATTGTAAATAGATTTATGGGAAAATTTCTCTGTATATGGAAAGTATTTAATTAAGGTTCAATTTATAAAAAATTTTGAAACTATTTTTCATGTTTTTATGTGTGTGTGCTTCCTTTTGTCTTAAGTAGCAACATATTTTAATTAAATGATTTTAAAACAATTACTTAAGTTTAAATCAATATTATGAAAGAGATAAATTTCCCTACCATACTCTGTGTTCTTGCTCACACAACAATCTCTACAAATGTGGAGGTAGCAAAAGAAACACACAACAACATAATGTTTTGTGGTTTGAAGGATTACAATTATTGTTTTTACAATATCCGGGAATCAGCAACCAATGATGTATGGTCATGTGCAAGGAAGGATATTGAAACATGTAACATACAAGTGTGTATGTCCTTTAGCCTGAATTTATTTTATAACTACCATGTGCGTAATCATATCTGTATGTGTGTATGTGAGTGTATAAAGTGATGTTGTATAATTTTCTTTCTTCATACTTTTCGTACATTATAAAATCGGATTAAAAACTTAATACAAGCTTATTATTACAACATTATAAAACTGACAAAAAAGGAGAGCACAAAAAGTTAAGGATTAACTTTTCATTCAAGTGTGTTAATTGACATGTGGTCGTAAATATTAAACAAGGGATCAATTTATTACGAACACACACATCAACACTTAAACGATTGCGATTGTTTGTATGTATTTATGTTTTTGTTGTCATAAGTAATTGTTGATAGATAAAAACTATTTTTCTAAGTATTTAAGCTTAATGAAATTAATTTAAATTTGCTGTTTAAGGTCTTGCGAAATAAATAATATTACTTACACAATAAGGCGGCTGTATTTGTCAACTGGGCGCTGCCGGGATTAGTGGCAGCATTTGTCAATGAGGGTTGTGTCATGGCTGCTAGGGCAGCTAAGTTTTGTACAGTCATAGGAGGTAGAAGTCCAGCGGCGGCAGCAGCAGCTGTTGCAGCTGCCGTTTCTGCCGTATTTGTTTGTGCACCCAAACCTGCAACACAAACTAAAATGTAAATAATTGCAAAAATAAAAGAAAAACAAACAAATCAATGGTAATAAATCTAAATCACTGTATCAAAAAAAAGAAAAGAGGGGAACTGTACCAGAGGAACATAGGTGAATCTCAATCAACAAATAATTTTAATATTAAAAAAAATCTTTTAAGGAAAAAAATAAAAATATTTTATTTTTTTATATATTATTTCATTTTAAAAATGAGGCAATTTAGTTGCAGAACATTTTTACAAAAAAAAAAATATCTTGTTAGAGAAAAATAAAAAAAAAATTCCAAAATTTTATTAATGAATAAATATTTATTGTAAAATTTTTTTAAATCAAACTCAATTTTCTTTTAAATGTTTTTTAAAGAAAATTATTTTTCTGTCAACTTTCATATTTTATAATAAAAAATTTTTTTTTGATTTTTTAAATATTTAATCATCTTTTCTACTTGGTACACATTCCCCCCACTCATTTTTTGCATCAACCAAATCTAAATACCTTGCAATAGCTGCTGTTGTAAACCGACTGCTTGTAGTTGTTGCAACAACTGCAATGAGGCTGGCGTTATAGCATCTGCTCCCAAAACAGGACTCGCCTGTTGGGGTGGATTGGGTAGCATAGGCGTCGAAACTGTTGTCGCTGTTTGACCCAAAGGTATATTAATATTCGTCGCCAAATTCCATAGATTCGCTTGAATTTGTTGGATTTTCTTTTGTTCCTTTTCCTTTTGGGTATCGGCGAATTTCACAACTAATGGTGAAGTGCAGCCTTCCATGATTTTATTTTGATTTAAAGTCTAGTGCGGGAAAAAAGTAATTGAAGATTTTATAAAAAGAGATAAAAATGAGAAAAAAATTCAATAAAAAAAAGCATGAATTTGAAATCAAGTTTAACAAAGTTATAGAGGGAAGTGTTGGCTGTTAGTGGTGATGATGTTTGTCGGTTGGTTGATTGCTAAAAAAAATGCAGTGTGTTTTTTAGGCAATAAATTTTTAGTTTCAGTTTATGGTTTTTTGCTTATATTTCTTTCTTAATCTATTTTTGTTAGTAAAAGTAAAAAAAATCTAATTGTCAGTTAACAGTTTGTATAAAGCAATTTGAGTTTTTAGGGTTTTTTTGTCTTATTGTGCATAAATGGTTATCGTGTTTGTCCTTATGGCTACAGTACTTTAAGATTTTTAGTTATTTTTTTTTAAGGTTTAGGTAAAAAAAGTTAATAAAAAATTTTTGGAAATTTACTACTTTAATCGCTGATATCGCTGCGTGTTTTGTGGCAAACGTCACAAATGCACACCCTTTACTTTGACCGTTCTGATCGCGCAACACCGTACACTCTTCAATCGCACCGTGCACTTCAAATAATTTACGTACGTCGTTCTCGTTCAGTTTCTTATTTAGCATACCAACAAAAAGTTTGCGTTCTGAAAAGAAAAAGCAGAAAATAAAATTATTATAATTTTTGTAAGTATTAAAAACACATATGTTGTTGTTGTTAAAAAAGAATTCTAAATAAAAAATAAGAAGAAAAATAATTTTTTAGAAATTTCTTCTTAAAAATTTTTAAAACAATTTGCTAAGGATTTTCATTGAAGTAAAAAAATTAAAGCACCAATATTTTTAAAAAAGATATTCGGGAATATAATTTTAATTTACAGTGTATTACGAGGAGCAAAGTTTTCTACAGTACATTAGCAAATAAAAATTAAAAAATTAAAAAAAAATTATGACATTACAGTTTTCGAATATGTATAATCATGAGAGCTCAATATGTGTGTGCAAAGCTTTAGAAAAATCGGTAGAGTTCAAGTAGCTGAAAATTATATCTTTTTTTTTTATGGGCGTACCACTGCCCACTTTTCTTATCACGAAACTGTAAAATCATGACATATGTGTGCAAAGTTTCAGAAAAATCGGTCCAGTGCAAGTACCTCTAAATTATAACTTTTTTTATGGGCGTGGCCCTGCCCACTTTTCTGATCACGAAATTATAAAGTCATGACAGCTTAATATGTGTGTAAAGTTTCAGAAGAATCGGTCAAGTGCAAGTAGCTAAAAAATTATACCTAATTTTTTATGGGCATGGCCCCGCCCACTTTTTTCCACCCATAAATACTCCCTGGTATGAGTACAACAACTTGCCAAAGTTTGAGTCCGATCGGTTTTACAGTTTCGGAGTCTATAGCTAACACACAGACAGAGTTTCACTTTTATATGTATAGAAGATCATTTTATGACTAACCGGTGTTGACACTTTAGCTATTTCTTACATAACATGTACATTATGCCAGAAACACAATTGACACGGACAACGAATTTTGCCATTAACAGCGAATTCATCAGAAAAATTTTGTAACTTAATCACAATAAGAAAAAAAAATAACATCGGGGGGCAAGTTAAAGCATTCGAACGTGATCGAAATTTGAAAATTCTTATTAGAATTTCTATACCTAAAGCACAGCGAACTCGATCGTTCGAGTAAAATTTCGATCGTGATCGAATGCCGTAATTTGGTCCAAGTTATAAGGGTGCCCCGGTTGACTAGAAAGCAGTGTACTATTTTGCCAGTCTGGGGTTTGCGGGTTCGATTCCCGCCAGAGACTCTTGTCTGTTTCACTACAAAGGCAAATGGTCTTCGTTATTCAGTTCGGTTAATTAAATTAATATATAATTTGTAATGGTATTGTAATAGAAATAAATAAAAATAAGACATTAGTTGTAGTGGACAAAGAAAATCCACTCAAACAAATAATATAAATACATTCTGCTATGGCAAGAGGTTTTTTTTAAAGTTAACGTTTTAACGTCAAGTAAATATTAATCAAAATTTTGTTTTCATAAAAGTTCATCATATTAAAAAAAAATAAAAAAATTAAACATAAACGAAAACGAAAAAGAAAACTCATATAAAAACATTTTTTGATACTATAAATTAAGAATAAAGCAATTACTAAGTAACTTAACTTATTAAAACTCCTACACACAAAAACCAAACATGGCCTCAATTAATCATTTGTTCATCATTCGTAGGCGAAAATTCGTCGCTTAATTTTGAAGTTGGAAAAAAATTAAATTTTCCGTAAGAGACACCGGTGTCCCAATATGCGTGAAGGGTCAAGATTACAAGAAATCACATATAAATTTTTAATATGATTTTAATTGTTTTAGGCCCATAGAAGTACCAGAATATTCCATTTGACTGATAGCCAAGTAGAGGAGTATCTTATGGCGGATAATAGTGACACTGAAGATGCACTTATTTTGGATGAAGAAGATCAAGCATTACTACACAAGACATGCAACAAATTAGCTAAGTAATAAACACACAAGTAGTAGATGAACACATGGTGAAATTCAAAGGGCATAACATAATGAAACAGTACATGCAAAATGAACCAGTAAAAAGAGGCTTCAAAATGTGGTGCCGGGTAGATTTTGAAACAGGATATCTATTTCAGTTTGATTTATATACCGAGAAAAGAAAGTGGGACCGGAAGTAGGATTGGGAAAAGCCGTCGTACTTGATCTTACAAAAACATGAACGGGTCGTGGGTGTGAAATATATTTGGACAATTTTTTCAATTCACCTCTATTGCAATATATCCTCGCTAATCGAAATTTAAAATCTTGTGGTACTGTTCGTATACAGCGAATATATATTCCTAAAAATTTATCATCAGGCAAGAATATGAAAAGAGGTGATATATATATGCTTCTAGTTTTGAAGGAATTTCTTTTGTGAAATGGATGGATAACAAAGCCGTACATGTTCTTGCAAATTTGTTGTCACCGATACCTATTGAAAAAATAAAACGTAAGCAAGTAGGATGCGCTCAAAGACATTGCAATAAATAATGCCTACTATATATATGTAAAACTGCACGCAGAACATCGCATTGAAGGTAACTTTCTTACTTCACTAGAATACAGACTAGAATACAGACTATGATTGCAAACTTTTCAGAAAACATGCCTTGCCGTCTACTTCCATGACAAAAAAACTGATCCAAAATCTAGAACACAAATAATTATTTTATAATCTTTGCCGACACATGTAATGGTAAAAGGTCCTTTACGTTAGAGATGTGCGCAATGTGTAAAGAGTGGATTAGAAAATCGGACCAACAGTATTTGTGATGTCTGAAAGTTAATTTATGCTTCACAGCAAGCAGAAATTGCTTTGAAGACTTTCATTTATAAAAGTATTTATTAAATTATATTATTTTATAAAATTTTGTTATTAAATAAAAATATATGTTTTATGTCCCTTATCGCATATTGGTACATATTTGTCCCAAGTGATTTCTTTTAATGTACTGAATTAAAAAAAAAAATGTTTAATAAATATATTTTAAATACTCCTAAATATGCTATATAGTTCACTCATATTCAGTAAAACTTATGCAAGTTCGTTTTATGCGTCAAAGGGTTAAGAGCTTGAGCGTCTTTGTCATTATCTTTATCTCAAGCAGAATCAAGCCATTTTACTTATATTTTTTTTTAGATCTTTATAACTTACTCGTACATCACTATAAATATATAAACAAAATATTGTTGATTTTCGCTGTTCTTGATTATCCTCCCTGATTCGAGCAGCTTGTTCAGAATTGCAATTGCTATGTTGTGGTTTTCAATAAACGTTCTGTGACTATTTCAAACAATATAATTCAGTCGAAATAGAGAATATAATAAACATGTACAGATTTGAGGTACCAATTAAATTTGGATAAAATTAATTTTAATTTGAAATTTTTAATTATAAAAAGTATAACTTTTTAAAATTACGCATTAAACTTAATTTCGTATAGAAAATTCTCACGAATGAAAAACTTTTTTAAAGTATTTTGAAAAGTCTTTAGAAAAAAACTTTATGAAAAATAAAAATAAAATAAATTCAGTAGTAAAATGTTTTTTTTATAAATATTTTAGTTCATATCAAAATTCTTTCTTTATTAACTTCAGCAACACAATAATGTTTTTTACGTGTTTTGTTAACCCTAAAAATATTAAGTAAATAGCCCCCTAATATCATTCCCTCACAACTCTGACCCAAAATCAAAATTCTTTACTTTCATAATTAAAATTCAAGATTTTTTTGTGTAGAGTTTAACACCAAAAAAAAAACTCTTTTTTAAATCCCTACTATTCATAACTGAAAGACAAAATTGAAAATCCAACTAAAATCCTGAAAAAAAAATACTATTTACAAACCAGCTTGAAAATGAAACGCATTTATTATTAAATTTAATTCAGTAATGAAGGATAATTTCAAGGAAATTTACGTTACAAACGGCAGAAAAACGAATAATGGAGAGGGGGAGTAAGGACGATATGGTGGAATATTTAAATTTTTATGTTAAGCACTCATAAAGTATTTATGAAATTTTTATGAACAAACTTCCAGCACTTTGCACACTGACTTTGTAAGTGAAAACTAAATGTAAATATGAAAGCGTGTATATATACTTGTACTCATACAGACATGCGAGTACAGTAGATCTGTATTTTCGTATAAATGTACATATAGAGTTAAGTGGTTACTTAGTTTTACTACCAGCCAGCAACAG
Source organism: Phyto melanocephala (assembly GCA_941918925.1). Taxonomy (NCBI): domain Eukaryota; kingdom Metazoa; phylum Arthropoda; class Insecta; order Diptera; family Rhinophoridae; genus Phyto; species Phyto melanocephala. The sequence continues at coordinate 114,026,204 of OW799236.1, forward strand.
TAGAAGAGATCTGCTTTCGATTTTTTATAACATATTTTTTGTTTTTTTTTTAATTTATTAAAAATTAATATTGCAAAAAAAAAAGAAACAGTAAAGTTATTGTAATTCTCACGCCAAGCCAAAGAAGAGGAAGAAATGTAGTAAAATCAGCAATTGTTTGCAATATGCAAACTATATAAATTTAATCCTCCCTTCCAGACTGCTTTGTTGCTTTTTAGTAGCAATAATTTTCAAGCTTGAGAGTGTTTTTTGCTCGCTTTACTCTCCTTAGTTTTTCTTTTGTAATATTTTAATCTTAAAATAAGCTAAATGTGAATTTTATTACATTAATTTATAAATAATCTTTTTTTCTTTCTTTTTGTTGTTTCCACAACTCATCCCTGTTTATAACCGTTGCTGTAGCTGCTTTAATATTTATTTTGTTTTTCACTTTTTACACAGTTCCATCGAAAGCTTTAGGGTTTTTTTTATCTTTTGTCATGATTATTTATATTAATATATGAATGTTGTACAATATTAACTTTTAAGTATAGAACACTTACATCTCCTCCGTCTTTTGTTCTAACAATACAATACTTAATTCTATTTTTTTTCGTTTTTCCTTCATAAAAATTTCAGAGCTTTTTTTTTGAATTTTCTTAACTTGAGAATTTACCTTAATAGTGGAGCGAAAAATACTACTAATACATACTTGTAAATATTATGTTAAACTGCATAAAAAATGACTGTAAAATTAGTCATGCAGTAAAGAACAAATTAATGAACATACTGTTCAAGTACAAGTATGAATGCTAACGAAAACTGCACAAAGTTGTGGCAGCTAAAATGAAATAAATTTAAAAAAAAAAAATTCGAATGCCATTGTGAAGGTCTTGGCTTCTTGAATATGTTTGAAAATTGCAGTGATATGTGTAACAAAAATATCAAGAAAAATCGGAAAAAAATTTCTATTGAAAATGGGAAAAATTCAAATACATTTAGAACAGAAAGAATATATTAATGTTTATAACAACAATTCTATGACCATTTCAAACGATTTCATTTTACTCTGAATGAAGAACACGGCCGATAAACGTTTTGGAAAAATTTTTACCAAATTTAGAGGTGTACTAAAAATTTCGTATAAAATGGACTGTTATAATCACAATTTTTTAAATAATAACTAATAAAAACAACGCCCAAAAATTAAACGTTTTATGTTAATGTTAGTACAGTGGGGCGAAAATTCACCATAGTATTAAAGAAATGGATAAGATTGCGAAGCTGAATGCAGGGGATATTTAGGCGACATTATTTGCACTTATTGGTGCAAAAAAATTGTTTTTCTATAATCTGAAATAAAATTAATTAACTAAAAGTCTATTAAATTTTCAAACCCTACGGTGATTTTTAGCTCAGTATCAGGCTAATATTTTACGAAATATATCTTAGAGTGTAAGCCCAGATAAGTAAGTGTCCATTAAATTAAAATCGTCTGAACTAAAACGAATTTTAATAGTGATTACGCTTATTGGGACAAATGTACATATCGTCGGTCTCGTACTTTTACGAAATTTAGTTTTTCAGTGATTTCAATATATTTCACACAAATACACTTTGACACAAAAATTTAACGCAATAGTACAAAAATATCAGTTTTACAAGCAATTTTACAAAAGGATTTACTTTACAGTGATACAGTTTCTGTTACGTTTTTACCTTCTCCTGTAAAATTATAATTATTTTAGTTAGGGCCTTTCTACATAAGACCGACGATATATCAAATGTGAACGTAATGTAAGTCTTTATTAGTTAAATAAATCTTTATTGGAAAGAGAGAGAGAGAGAGATAATATTGATTTCAACAAAAGTACAAATAAAAAAAAAATTTTAAATAAGAAAATTGTACCAAAAATATATTTAATGCAAAAGTGTACCACTTGACTTGCGATTGTACTAATTTTGCTACAATTGTCCCACAAATCCCAACTATGATTTGAATGCTAAGTATTATTGTGTAAAAAAAATTTTCATAATTGTTTATAATTTCCCTGAAGAAGCTACTTAATGTGGTAGCGAAATATTGGAAAATAAAATTAAAACTATCTTTTATAAAAAAAGTGATCTCAAGCTCAATACAAAAAACAACTGTTGATATAAATTAAAAAGATCGAAAACATTTATTTATTATATAAAAAAAAAAATACAAAATATGTTTTTTTTAAAAACTTGTTTGTTAAAATATTATTAATGTTGTAAATCAAACTGTTATACACACTTTTTTGTAAATCGGACTACAAAATATATTATATGTATGTCCTGTGAAAATATCTTTATATGTAATTTCTTTTAAACCATTGACTATTTTATACAATAATTAATTGCTATACACAATTATTTGATGAAACAGTTTTTTTGAAGCATTATTGAAAAAAAAACGAACTGTCATCTATGAGATTTTATTACGTTTCGTATATATTTAACATTCAGCATTGCGGAGGATAGCGTTAAAATATTCAGCCTTTCACAAAAACATTAATTGATGCGTGGAAGGGGCTATCGTCTCCAGAAAAGATTGAAATAAGATGAATTGAAATATTATTGTGATCACGGAATCACTTACATTACCCTTTCTGTACATTATAGTGCTCTGCTGCAACACTATTTGGTATAACATATTATTTTTTTGTGCTTTAATTTCGAGGTTCCAATGGTTTTTTTTTTTTTCTTTTTTTTAAAGAGCTTTTACTAACATCATTTCTGTGAGCTTAAATCACAAAAACTCCACTATTTTTTATTGCATTTAATTTTTTTTGTTAAATAACTCATGCCGAATGCACATTCAAGTTTAATGCTTAGAAACTTCATACATGACTTAAGTTTCATTAATAAAATTTTTTTATTTTTAAATTGTTTAGTTTACAATTAGTTAAACTTATGAGTATAACGAATATTTCCGTAGGAGTAGAAAAAAACAAACATAAAATTAAAACTTAAAATGTATAAATTATATTTGAGAAATTTCAGGCTAAAGGACAGCATAATTGTTAAAAATAAATCATGGGGTTCGTAAGGAATTGATTTTTTATTTTCTGTTTTTTTTTTTTTTTGCTCAAAAATCGAAGTTAATACTTTTTTTTTTGAAAATCTTATTAATTGTAAAAAAAAAATATTCATTTGTTTCTGACACTTGTGTTTCTTTCTCTCCCACCTTGAAATGCTGTCCAACTCGTGTCAAACTCGTGTCCAACTATAAGTCAAGCTGTTATTAGGGTTTAAGCAAAATTGTCGTAATTGTATCAAATGTTATTAGGCATTAAATGAAAAAGATACTGAAGAAAAGGTGTATAGATAGTCTACATTTTTCAGGACAAGAATGTCTATTTGATATCCCATCCATTATCATTTAAACGTAAATAATTTAAGAGTAGTTAAATTTTAAGGGCCGGTGTTGAGTGTGAACCACGCCTAAACGTCAAGTTTTTTTTCTGCATTTTATTTGAAATTTCTCAATTTCAGACTGACTCAATTTGTACCATGGGAAGATACACAATCTAGAAAGGCGTTGAAGTTATTCAGGCTTATTATAAAAATTAGCGTTCAAATCAAAATGCATTTCGTGCATTTTTTGGACAACATAATCGTTAAAATTCGTCTACAATCGGGAAAAATATTACAATTTTATTAAAACAGGTCTGTATGAAATGTGAAAACATCTGTGAATGCCTTTTTAGTTCGTTCAATGGAAATTATTGCTGTTTTTTGCGATAGTGTGGCAAAAGAGCAGTAAACCTTGACTCATCATCGTGCCCAACAATTGAAGATCAACACTGTCATTGAAAATTTGGACCATTGGAGGAGGCCATTTGGCCGATATTTTGTTTCATCCATAATTAAACCATACCAATATTATCATAACAAAAAGAAATGGCAATAATTTATATTTTATTTAAAATCAATATCGGCCCTTTATATCTAACTACCTTTTATAATCATCAAAACAATACTGTATTCATTTAATTAACACTTAATTCCATTGTAAATAAAAAAACTTATGAATATAAAAATCACAGATCTGCTTTGAAACGTGTTGCTCATTCACAGAAATTTGATTTCTTTGAGAATAAACTCTATATAGTTTTAAAGGGTAAAAAAAATTTTGCGCGTTTAAATTTTCTACTAGCACAGACTCAAAATACATCAACCAACCTCAATCAACAGCCAAGTTGCGAATATCGACTATAACTTAGTTAATTAAACAATTTGCAAATAGTTGCACATTTTTTTAGTTTTTAAAAATATTTCAAATAAAAAAGTTACCCTTCGCAAGGCCTTAGATGAAATATTTTCAAACTTTCTTTCTTTTTGTAACTGAAATGCATAATAATATTGTACAATAGCATGCCACATAAACAAACACATACATATACACATAATTTCATTTTTACTGCATTTCCTATTGCCAGGCATAAATAATACAAAAACACACACATGTGAAGCATAAACAAGAAAAAATATAAAAATAAATTCGAATTTTATTTAAATTCATATGACGTTGCAGAATTCTGATTAGATTTTATTATATCGCTGGAAAGGCAAACATTGTATGGAAAAGACGTTAAAAGCTTGTGTATGAACGTTTATGTTTTATATTTTTCTCGCAAATACAATAAAAACAAATCATAGTAAAATGTTATGACATACTTAGTACCCACACATATGTATGTATCTAGGTAAATAGTTGTTCTTTTTATACACATAAAATACGTGTAAGTATGTGCTTTGTTTTTAAATTGAAATTAAATAAAAACCGCAAAATATATTTCAACACACATTTTTCTAGCAAAACCAGAAGAAAGTTAAAAGCAATCAGTTATAAAAAGAATCTATGTGACAGAGATTTAAAGGAAACAGAATTTGATAAATGATTGAAATTTATGACGTAAAAAGTGTTACGTTTGGTGGCGGGCTAAATTCATAACAGTGGACTTTAACTACCTAACTAATAGTCTTTATACTTCGTGGGCTATTTCTCTTTGAAGTAAATTCAATTAACGCAGATTTCATCCATTTTCTTAGATCATAAATAAGTTGCAAAAAAAGCATAACCCGTTTAGGAGGTGCATTACTCAAAAGTGTCAATGGCCATACCTGTCCTTGAGTATAAGTACAAGGATTGAAACTGCTATTGTGAAAAATTACAAAATCCGACATAAGCAGTTTTTAATTATTGCCACAGATATATGTTTTACGCTTTCTTATACAGATTTTAGGGATATCCCTTTATGAAAAATTTTATGAATTTTATAGAAATTTATTGTTAATCATTTTTATTCAGGCTTTGGTTCATTTTTCCTGTTATTAAACTTTCTAAAACGTTTCTTTTATTTAAATTAAATTGCAATCTATAAAGAATAACTTAAAAAAATTATTTCGATATGAGGCGACTGGAATGCATTAACGAAATTAGCTATGATTTTATTATCGCTAGTTATATTACAATTTAATGGAATTTGAATTTGAGAAGCAAAGCATTTTTTCCTAAATTTGCTTGTTTATTTTCTTTTATATTCTTTCATTCTTTTATTAAATTTTTGTTATGCTTCAATATGCATTTTATGGCTTGAATTATTTAAAGCAAAGTTGTATTTTTGTTTTTAAATTATAAGTCTATCTTGATTGTAGTTAATTTTTGTTTATAGAAATTTTTAAGAAAAAGCTTTAATACAAATCTTAAATCCTGGATACTTAAGTTAGTTCTTTTGAATGTCCACACTGCCTTAAATAATTAGATTTAATATTAAATGGCTATTTGCTATTTTCTAAGAATTCATTCCTTGTTCATAGTTTTTACAATACACCAACCAATATCAGCATAAGCCACCTCACATATTCGTTTATTAATATTTTTATACCAAATGCACAAAGTTCACTTTTCAATATATAGAACAATTTTTTATTTATAAAAAATTTAACTGAAATCATGCACGCGACCTCAGAAAAATACTCCATAAATTGTTGTTGGAATACTATGCAACAAATTTCAAAATCAAATAAAGACGAACTAAAAGCACCCTGAATTAAAGACCATAAAGTTTTTATATAAAAACAAGCCATTGCCACTTACCAAAGTATAAAATTGGCTGAAATTTTCATAAAAATTTAATAAAAATCATAAAATAGAATTTTTAAAAATTTTAGTTTATTAAAAAATCTTTTAAATTCTATATAACAAACGTTTTTACATAACAAAAAGCCGGTAACAATTTCTGTAGCACTTTAAAAACCATATAACGAAACACTGCTAAACATGTGTATAAATACCGTGCATGCATAGACTTGATACAACAGAGTAAAGGAATAGCAAAAAAGCAACCATTATGCCATAGAAAAAAAGCGAAAAAAAGTTTTTATTGAAAATTGTTAAATGCAACCGACGGGTGCAACCAAGCATATTTGTGACATAAATATTACAATGTATGAACTTGTACATACATATTTACTGTTACTGCAGCTACCACTGTTATTTAGCAATTTCTACTGCCATAATACAATGTTGTGGCAGGTTCAAAATATTACAACCTAAACTTTAGCATAAATGCACGCATATTCAAGAACTTTAACGCTGGAAGACAGTTAACGTTTTTACAAATAAAGGGTATGTCAGTAAGAATGCACTTTTTCATTTTCAAATAAAAACTTGTAGGTGAATTTTAATGTTATCATGTTCCACTTAAGTAAATGCCCGCCATTTGATCCACAAGGCTCTTATGACAGAATGTTAGTCTTTTCATAAAGTGTTCCATGACTTTTTCACAGAGATGTGGCGCGTTGAATCTTGAATTCAAGATCATAAGTTGTTTCTGTTTTATTAACACAAGACCAGGATTTCACAATTGCACTGCGTTAAATAGCATAAACTTGGTGGCCTGTTGATATTAGGATTTCTTGAGAAAATTTTTTCTGGAAATCGTTGCTGCAATAAATACGTGGTGTGACAGGTGAGACCATCTTACTGAAACTACATGTCGTCCAGCTGAGGCAATAATTACTCCGTTCTCATATTTCTTTAACAAATGTTGTTTTCGTTCAATGCGATATCTGCTTCAACCCAATTATGCCTCTTGTCTAATATCCGCACCAGACAATTACCCGATGTGGGTGCATTTATTTCACATGGATGGTGTTAGCATATTTAGGGTCCCAAATTCGATTTTTTGTGTATTTTTTGATATATTCGCCTGTGCTCTGCATTCTGAGTTAAATTAAATCACTCTGAATTGCCATTGTAGTGTTATTGTTAATAACAACAATTTCATGGCAATTTTGAGTGATTTAATTTCACTCGAAATGCAGAACACAGGCGAATCAGATAGAAATACGTTTTATCTGAGAGACAAATGTTTTTGAAAATTTGCCATTAATTTCAATAAACGTTACGCCGACGCTTTTTGTGGTCTGTTGGATTGAACGTCTGATTAAGCTGAGTTTTACTTGTATGAAGGTGTACGTTTTTTTAAAGATTTCTGCGTAACCCCCATACCTAAACAAGAGCGTTGAGCGTCAAGCGTTGGAGTTTTACATGTGTTTTGTTTTTGTTACAATAACAAAATACATGCAAATTGCAACTCTTGACGCTAAACGCTCTTGTTTAGGTATGGGCCTAAGGCTTTGAAAAATCTTAAGTTTTTTAGAACGATGTCGAAGTAATGTTTTCCAAGGTTTCGCCACACTCTCGTATATAACATAGACCATGGAACTTTTAAGAAATCATTCGGTACGCTGACACAGAGGAGCCTTATTGTCACTATTCGACCCAGTTTTTGGATTTTTTTTCCACTTTTTGAAAATTTGTTATAAGATTTTACGATTACAATGCGTTGCTCTTTTGCAAAGTATTCCATTCTCACTAAACACATGAGACATCTGCCAAATTTCAGAGTTGTTCTTGCATAAAAAAAATTTACACTTAATTTAAAATGTGCATTTTTTCTGAGACACCCTTTATGCATTTCACATAGAATTTATTTTATGACAAGAAAATATTTAAGAAATATAAACTTTAAGAAACTAAAATACACGTATGAAAATTTTAATTATGAAAAATAATTTATTAAGTTTTTTTTTTAAATAGATCTTTTTTCGAAAATTATGCATAGAGAGTGAATTTAACATAAATTGTGCCAAAATTAGGATTCTATGCAAAACGTTTTCCATCAAGTTTTTCTTAGTTACATTATTTTTTAACGAAAGTTTTTTTTTATAAATAAATCAAGAAATTTGGCAAAAATTATTTCCTTAAAGAAACTATGATGAACATTTTCCATAAAACTAAATTTTCTTTAACAAACTTTGGTACAGAAAAAGTTATTAAAAAAAATTTATTTTAAATTACACAGAAATTTTTGTTGTGTGATTGTAATAAAGAACAGAGGCTTTTAAATAAACACAACCTTGACGTAGAAGCCCACAATTTTGCTTTGATATGAAGATGGTTTAAATATGGAAAAAAATGGAACGAAGATTATATATAGTTGAAGCGAGGAAGTTTATCTACTTTCCTCTATCAGAGTGTAACATTAACGTACGTGTATCGTCAGCGATACGGCAAAAAAAAAAACTCATTAAAATTATTTTAGAACAATAAACAGTTACCAAACTATTTATCATCGATGGCTTCATTATAGACGATAGATAATATATATAGTTAAAGCGAAGACGGTCTATCTATCTATTTCCCTCTATTAGACCGTAATATGAACGTAAGTGTATCCTTAAGCTCCAAAAACTTTTCAGCGATACGACTCCAAGTCAAAAGAATCTCATAAAAATTATTTTAGAACAATAAACAGTTGCCAACTATTTACCATCGATGGCTTTGTTATAGACGATAGATCACTAAAAGCCCCCTGGAGCTGAACTGTTTAAGGCACAAAATTTATGACTAAACCCTAAATTTAAATATGGTGTCAAAATAGAGAAACTGCCAAAACTAGTCAAGTGCGACAAGTGTTACATGAGCCTTCGTATCGCTTTTACAATCTAAGTATTTCCTTTGAGTGGAAATTTTACACGTATTTAATAGTTGCAGCAAAAGTAAATTACTGTACTGTAATAAATAGGGTTTGCAGTACATATTCCGCGACATATTCTTAGACCATTGTTTAACAAGAATAGCGCAATATTTTGCAAAAGATATAACACTTCATATGACTTAAATTAGAAAAAATAACTAGAGCAAATTGAGGATCTGTGCATGTAGAACTGAGTTCCTATAATTCACAATAAAATGCGCAATGGGAGCGGTCCACATTACCTTCTAAAAAAGATACAAAATAATTATTGTTGTTTTCAATAAATTTTTTTAATTCTCTTTTATTGATTTTTTACAATTTTTTTTTTTTTTTAAATTATAAAAAAAATTTAAGAAAAACATTAATATTTTCATAAAAAGAAAATTAACCAGAAATTCGCAAAAAAAATATAAGAAAAAAATTGTTAATCATAACTATTTATTAAAACTGTTTTTCAACTTTCTAAATCAACACATTATATATTTAAACTGATTTCTCAAATTTCAGTACAAAATTCAAGTTAATAAAATATATTTCATTTATATTGATTAAAAGGTTTACTGCTATTTTAAAATAAAAAATTTTTTAGCCTACATTATCTGACATATTTTAACTGCAAATGAAACAAAAAAGATGTAAAAAAACAACCTGACCCTTATTTTACAACATTTATTTTATCCACATTCACCTTTGGGGCTCATTAATTTAAGTCTACAATTAAGCTTGAATTAAAAAATCATTTATTTCTATTGACCTCAAATACTTAAATAGAAATTTACATTTATACGAGCAATTCTCTTTCTATCGTGCTGTTTTAATATCCTTTATATTTTTTTATTTTTTTATTTGTCTTTCACATACACAAGCCAACGTAAAACATACACATAAATGCTTCTAAATCTAGTTATAAATTCTGTTTGTGTCTCACCACCAGAGGAGGAAAGTATTTAGTTTTCATGATTATTATACGTTTAAATGGTGAAAAAAAATATTTTTTTTGTGTTTCCACAATTACAAAATGAAAATTACAGAAAATAAAGAAGGTAAACAATGTACAAAATGAGTGATAACGAATTTGATTTTCATTAAGGAGTTTAACTTTATAAATTTTTTTTGATAAATATATTTTATTCAATAAATTAATATTAAATTTTTTTGTAGAATAGTTTTTATTTTTAAAACGATTTCTTAAACAGTATTTTAAACTTTTAAAAACGTTTTTAGAAAATTCTAAATAAAAACTTAATAAAAAAAATAAATTTCGAAAATTTTTTTTTGATTAAAATTTTATTGATAAATGTTTTTAAAAAATTTAAAAAGTTAATAAATTTTTTATACATTATTTCTAGAAAATATTTAAACAAATCTTAAAGAAATTCTTGAATTATTTTTTTTTTTTTGAATTTTGATAAATTGTTTGGAAAATTTTATTAAACATTTTTAAGGAAAATTTTAATATATTTGTTTATAGAAAAGTAATATTTATTTTTATTTTTTGTTAAACAATTTTTTCCTAAATTTTTAATTATAGTTTATAGTTTTTAATAACTATTTTTTTTTTTTAATATATTTTTAACAAACTTTTATTTTTTATAGTTTTTTAACTTTTTAAACAAAATATTTTTGGTAAGAATTTAAAAAAAAAAATTTTTTAAACCATTTTTATTAACTATATAACTAAATTTCGGGCTTAAAAAATACTTTTGGTAACAATTTTCCAAACAAAGGGTAGTCTTTATGAAAATTTTTTAAAGTATTTACGTTTTCACTTTCTAATAGATCGTTAGGTTTGGCCAAACTAAAAAATGTTATAGATAATAGATTATTATTTATTTGTACTTATTTTTCTTTTATTTAAAAAGGTTTTTCGTCGCAAATTTTGCTATCAATGTTTACTTTGTAAAAAACCAATTTTTGTATATTTTTCAGTTCGTCTGTAAGTTGGACATTGCAGGACCAATGTAACCTTTTTTCAGGATTTAAAGATTAAATTGAGTTTTTGGTTTGTTCTTTATATCTTATAATGTTTTTAATTATATTTTTTTTTTCAAAAAGTAAAGCAATTTCTGTCAGTTTAAAGAAAATAAAAAAAAATATTATTAAAACAGTGCATCAAAAGTTTTCGATTTTGTTAAGTGTAAGGAGATGAAGAATATTCAAGAATATAGCATCAATGAAGTAGGAAAGACTTTTAGTAAATATACACATAACTATATATAAAACTGTTAGATAACTTTTCTAAGTCAGTTATTTGGTAGATCGAGAGAAATTATAGTTGTGCAATTTGTATTAAGTTAAAATTTTTACGTCCAAAAATACTCAATAAACGAAAAAAAATTATGTTGTCATCCATCGTAGAAAGTAATCGCGCCACAAGTTCTGCTGTATCGAATGAGCGAAATTATCGTAGAATTCATCTTCTAACAGATAGTTCTTCAGAAGAAAATATAACCGAAATATCTACGCCTAACCGTAGAAGACGTGAAAAATATAGCCATATTAGCTTAGATAAAAAGAATATTTTAATTAAGTTTTATGAAGAAGGGAAAACCATCATTGAATCAGCCGAATTAGCTGGTATAAATAAAAATACAGCTACATTCATTATAAATCGCTACAAGAAGGACGGTTGTGTTGCCATAAAAAAACGTGGTGGAAGACGTCACTCAAAATTGACTGCCGTAAGATTGGATAAAATTGAAGAGATCATTGAAAGAAACCCATGTATAACATTAAAAGGCATTCGGGAAAAGATTCGAGAAATCCATAATGTGGATTTAAGTACAACAAGTATACACAATGCATTAAAATATCTGCGAATCACCTTAAAAACTGCCACAATTAATATAGATCGCTTAAATTGCGATGTTACAATACAACGACGCATACCGTATGCAATGAATTTTGCACAAAACGCTCCAGAAATAAGAGAAAAAATCATATTCATTGACGAATCCGGTTTCAATTATCACCTTCGGAGAAACAGGGCGAGATCCAAAGTAAATACCGCAGCACATGTAATTGTTCCTACCGTTAGAGGAAGAAATGTTTCCCTCATTGCAGCTATGAACATACATGGTATAAAAAAGTAATTGCCCATTCCACCGTTAATACCAATATATTCACATCTTTCCTTGAAGAATTATTTAACAAATTAGCTGAATGCAACATCACAGGTGCTTGGTTGATTCTCGACAATGCAAAGATACACAAAACTCAGGTGGTGAAAGATAAAATTGTTGAGTCCGGGCATATCTTAGTTTTTCTTCCTCCATACTCCCCTATGCTGAACCCAATAGAAAAAGTTTTCTCAAAAACTAAACTCTCTGCACGTAATTTGTTAGCTGATCCAGAGAGTAATATGGATTTGGTAGTCATAATTAAGCAATCCGAGGAATCGGTAACACCTTCAGATTGCAACAATTATTATGTTGATATGACCATGGCTTTGTCATTAGCTGCATCTGGAGAACCGTTGCAATAAGTAATCTATATAGCAATTAATAAAAACTTTGTCTATATTCAATGGTATTAAATGAATGAAGTATTTTTCGTTAAATTAAAATAAATTTAATTTGAGGCTAAAAAAATTTAATTAATTGTGAAAAATAATGAATTTAAAATAAAAACGATTGAATATGATTTGCAAAAAGTTTGATTTAAGTTAAAAATAATTTCGTTTGGTTTGAATGAAATTTAATTTGCTTTGAAAAAAATGAATGAAAAATGATGTCGTTTGTAGCTTTCCTTACTATATAACAGATCCAGCGCCATTTCCGTCTTCGTATCTCTTTTTAATGGAGGTTTGGTGTTTAGTATACAAAAGATCGACGTATATTATTCTTATATGGATTTAATCTTGAAAAATTTAATAATATTTTCTTTGTTTAAATTGTTAACCATTTTTTGGCATATTTTTTCTTAGTACATAGAAATTTTTTAAACCTTTTCTTCTTGTAGAAAATTATTATAAACAATTTATTATACATTATTATTATTATTATACATTATTATTATTATTATTATTATAATTATTATTATTATTATTATTATTATTATTATTATTATTATTATTATTATTTTTATTATTATTATTATTATTATTATTATTATTATTATTATTATTATTATTATTATAATTATTATTATTATTATTATTATTATTATTGACCCTTTTTAGATTTTTTTTAAATATTTTTAATAATTTTCTTTTAATTTAAAAAAAAAAATTTTTTTAATTATTTTTAATAAATACAACTTTCATAATTTTTTTATTTGCAAATTCTCGCTTTATTCCTTTAAATATTTAATTAACTTCGTGCTTACTCGAGGTATTTAAAATTTCATTCCTCAAGTGTACTTCAGTCTAAGCAATATCTACTCAAATTAAATAAATTTTATTTTTTTTTTTTTAGTTTTCTTACTACCACAACTAAGTGCTTCTCGTAAGCACTTTGAATTTATCAACCTCTTTAAAAGTCATTTTCATTCATGGACGACAAAAATTCTATGTAAAATATCATATTTACTCGTTGTATTTAAAAAGTGAATATTCTATATTCTATATTCTATGTACTGCACAAGTACTGCGAATGCAGTACTTGTGTGTGTCTGTATGTGCTTGGCATTTTGTGCCATTTAGATTTAAAAAGTAGTTAAGTCGGAGGTTACTAAATGTATGTATCACTCGCTGTTAGTTTAATTTGCATAAAATTCAACAATTTAAAGTTCTACAACTGCAACCAGTACTAGTTCTTCACAACACGTTAAAAGGTAATATAGTATATGTATGTGTGTATACTCACACACAGACAGATTTAGTTATATATTTATGGGTAAAGTCCTTCTCATACACCCACATTTAGCAACTAAATACCACAAAAGTACATGGTTTGCCAAATGTATAGTGTTTTGGGGCACAGACTAAACAACAGCAACTAGGAGATTACAATGATGATGATAAAGACGACAGTAATAATGTTGTTCATGTTAATGCTACTTTAAGCAACTACATTTATACACCGTTTAAATAATTAAACTGGGAATTTTTAAAATTCGTTTAGCATTTTTTTTTTTTTATTACATAAACCATGTTTTTTTTACGTACAAACAGAATTTTTGGCTATTAAGCTATTTTACCACAACACTTTTAATAAAATGTTCAACACATTTTAGATGTGTCCTTGGAAACTGTGTATTTGGCAGCGATAATAAAAATCACTATCAACTACGAATAGAATTAAAAGTAGAGAATATTTGAAAATAGAGGTGCATTTTTAGTCATTGCCTTACCTAACCATATTATTGTTGTCATTGATTGGTGCTGCGTTGCTGTTGGTGTTTTTTTTTTGTAGCTTTAATAGGGACATTAAACTATTTTCCAAATGGGGCTACTAGAGCATAGCAAGTGAAAGTTTAAATAAACATTTATTCTAAAAACACATGATCTCCTTATAAACACGTACACAAATTTATGTGTAAATATGTGTGTTATCTTTTATAGAGTGTTGCAAAATATATACAAAATTATCTTCTATAGGGTGTTCTAAAGCCAATGAAAATAAATTTTAATTGACCATACGACTTTAACGATAAGTAGACTTTCCATGTGACTATAAGCATAAGTTGCTAAAACAAAAATACTCCCCTCCAATGTTACATCATATAAGTTAATTTTTGGAACTTCAAGCAATAGCGCTGTCAAAGTAAACCATGCCCATTAATATATCTATGGCTGTAACTATAAATAACCTTAAAACAAGTTATTAGAAAAAAAATTTTTTTTTCAAAGTGTTTCCAGTTATTGAAAAGCCTATAGTAGACTAAATGTAAAAAGCCGCATGCGCATGTGAGTCTGATGTCACTAAAATTTCCAAACCTTTGGTTTCAGTTGGTTGTAGTGGCTGCATGCATTAAGATTTTGATATTGTACGAAATGTATTTTAGTCAAAAAAATGCAAATGAAGCACATTCGGCCGAAGCGATCTTATAAAGTATATATGTACATATGTATACTCCAAATTCTTAAAAATGTATGAGTCTTATTAGATATGTTATTCTGGTCGAACGTGTAAAAGTTAAAACTAACGTTTTTAGCCTTTACATAACCTACGGTCTCGTATGTGATATCGTTATCTCAGAAACTCGTTTTAGAGTTTTTCTATTTTAAATCTTAAATTGTATGCCATTAGCGGCTGAGATAAAAACAAGTTGCTACGCATGCCTCTGTTTTACTAAGCAAAGTCAATTTTTTCCGCACCCAGTTAACTTCTAGATTCGTTTCTTGAATTTTACTATAAAATATTTATACATTAAGAATATTAATGGAAACTATTAGTTTAATTGGCCTACTGTGAAGATATTGGAAAAACATCACATATCTATATATATAAAAGTGAAACTCTGTGTGTGTGTGTGTGTGTGTTAGCTATAGACTCCGAAACTGTAAAACCGATCGGGCTCAAACTTTGGTAAGTTGTTGTACACATGCCAGGGAGTGTTTATGGGTGAAAAAAGTGGGCGGGGCCACGCCCATAAAAACTTAGTTATCAGTTTAAGCTACTTGCACTTGACCGATTTTTCTGAAACTTTGCACACATATCGAGCTGTCATGACTAAATAATTTCGTAATAACAAAAAAGGGCGAGGCCACGCCCCTAAAAAAGTTTTAATTTTGAGGAACTTGCACTGGACCGATTTTTCTGAAACTTTGCACACATATTGAGCTATCATGGCTTTATAATTTTGTGATTAAAAAAGTGGGCGGGGCCACGCCCATAAAAAATTAGTTATCAGTTTTAGCTACTTACACTGGACCAAATTTTCTGAAACTTTGCAAACATATTGAGCTGTCATGACATTACACTTTCGTCATTAGAAAAGTGGGCAGTGCCACGCCCATTAAAAAAAGGTATCATTTTGAGGTCTTTGCACTGGACCGATTTTTCTGAAACTTTGCACAAATATTGAGCTGTCATGACTATGTAATTTCGTGATTAGAAAAGTGGGCAGTGCCACGCTCATAAAGAAAAAGTTATAGTTTTTAGCCTTGCACTTGATATTCGATTAAAATTTAGAATGTGATTAAAATTCATGAAGGGGCGTAGCAACGCGCGCCGGGCTTTTCTAGTCATATATAATAATAAACCTTGATAACAACAATAAAAGGATGGAGTTTCTGCTTCATACTTATGTATGTATGTACAAAAAGAAAACAGAAAATGTTGAGAAATTTTATGGCTGCACATAAAGAATATCGTTTCGGAATAATATTATATAGTGTGTTTAGCTCTATGATTTTTGCAATAGAAACTTTATAACCACTGTTTAAAATTTGATTGCAAAAACTGTGCTATTCGATTGGCAATGGATTTGATTGTCTGTATTCTGGGCGTATGTACTAAAGAACTGTTCAAGCATTTGAAAAATGTAAAACTGTGTGTTTAATATATTGAAGAACAGAATAAATCTGAGATAGAGAAACGTGTACTAAAATAAACCTAAATAAGAACAGAGAACAAAAATAGAACATTAAAACTGAAATAGAACATTCAAAGCATGTTTGAATGTTTGGATTTTATACCAAGATCAAAGAAAACTTTACACAAAAACTTAACTTAACTTTTTATGCTCTGTTATAAAATGAGTTTATGTGTAGTGAAAAAATAGCCCATAAGGTAGTGTTTTCAATTTAAGCTGCCCTTGCCCTTACCTAGTATTTACACATGCCACTAACAGTTCGAGATACACTTAGAATTTTTAACTTATACACTTACATTTTTCGCAGTGGCAGCTAAATTTGCATGCGAGTAAAAATTTGACAGTGGCATGCCACTAAATGTCAAAATGATAAACAATGTCATCCTTTTAAATGTAATGAAAATTTATTGAATTATAATAAATTTGTAATTAAAGTTTTAACTTGTTAGATGTATTATTTTGGTATAGTTCTTAAAATGCGCATTAAAAAAGCAAATTTGTTAAAAATTTACAATTAATATTATTCAAATAATACTAGTAATAATAAATGTTAAACGCTTCCCCAAAAATTCGCCTGTATGATGAACTCGGTATTGCTATCTAAACAAAACAAACAAAAAATAAATTTGGAGGCAAAATGAAAACAAGAAGAATATGTTTTGAAGTTTATGCTTTGACAAATTTTTAACTTGCGCTCGCATGTCGTCGTTCTCAAATTATTGTGTTCTATAGGTATATGTTTTATGTGTCATATAGAACACAATAACTTGTGAACGGCGATGTGTAAACAGAAAAGCAAATGGCAAAAGATTCAAATATTTTGAAGAATTTTTCGTTAATAATACGCATATATTAGGGTAATCGACTCGGTTTTACAACCGGTGGAAAACTCGATTTTTTTTTCTCTTTTAGCTGACGGTTTTTTCTAAATGTAGAATTTTCGAATATCGAATACACCGGTTTTTTTATCCGAAAAAAACCGGTTTTTTATTTTTTTAAGTTTATTTTCATAACTTTGTAACCAATCGTACCATAGTATATTTAGGATGCGAAATTTTTCCAAAAATCAAAAAATACAAACTATTAAATATTCGTCCATATTATTGTAAGAAATTTATTTGTTGTTTAAAACACAAATGTAAAATAAGAAAAATAATTCAGCTTAAATATTAGTTTTTGTTTAGGATATAAACCTAAAGTGAAATGCTAAAGGTAATTGAATCATAAACTTAGCTGATCGATCACTTTTAGGTAAAAAGTGTAGTTACAATAAAGAAAAATCAATAATCTCTTCTTCCAGATCCTTATTTTAAATAATGGCACTGAGTGTCTGTCAAGTTAAATTTCAATTAAATCATCGAACAAACTAGTTTATGTCTATATTTGTATGTCTGTCAGGGGTATAAAAAAGAATTTTTTAAATAAAATTTTAAAGATTTTAAAATGTATATCAAATTACAGAAATCATTTCAAACAAAATACGTTTAAAAAATGTACAGAAGAATATACAAAAATTTATAACAGCCTTATAAGAAGTCTTATTTATTTATGTATTAATTTATTGTATTTATTTATTTTACTTGTAAAGAGTACCTTTTGTCCTTAAATTCAACTAATTAAAGCCAAATTAGTCAACTGCATTCATGTCAGTTATTGGGTAATTTTGCAGCCAAACGTATATTAACTGTAAAAATTTCACATTTAGATATAATTTTTTATAATAACCTTTTTTAAAAAATTTTTTTTTTAATTTTTTCTTTAAATATTATATTTTATATATTCGAACCGGTTAACCGGTTTTTTCTCAATTTTCAAAATATCAACCGGTTTTTTTTAAGTTTTAAATTTCAAACTATTTGAAAATCGGTTTCTTAAAAAAGTCGAATAATCGATCACCCTAGCACATATACAACAATTGCACGCCACTACTTGCATGTGTAAATGCAAGGTAAATGTCATCTTTAAATAACGCTTTTTTATGTGTGTAAGTATACCATCTTAAGTATTTACACGCATGATGATATAAACTGTTTGGGTTATTGTTGTAGTTGTTATATTTTTTAAGCCTACATGAGTACGAATGCCTTGCATCCGTAGTGGTAAAATTTCGAAGCTTATCGTTTATTCACTGTAATTTACACGAACATAATCACAAACAACAAGTAAACAAAGAAACCAGTATCAGTTGTGAATACCCGAATCGATGCCAATTGTTTAGTTGTCATTTTAGATTTTTATGGTTCTGTTTAGAGAATTTGGATACCGATTATCAATTTATAATCAGCACTAATAAATTATGATTTTTGCAATAGAGATTTTATAACCATAAACTTAAAATTCGATTACAGCAGCTGAACTATTTGATAGGCAATAAAAAAGGTAACCTGATTTCTGGGTATATGCACATAATGACATGCAATGAAATGACAAAAACAGCAACAACAACGATTGAGCAAGTGTAAATAGGAGACGAATTCAGAAAAATCTGTTTAACGAACAACTTAAATATGCACGTCTGTAATTTTGTAAAGGGTATAAAAAATTCCAAACATCTAATTATAGCATGCTGCTTGTCTTTAGTAAATATTGTATCTATATATCTTTAGACTTTGCTCTTAAAAAAAATTTAAAAATATTCTTTTAAGAAAATATTAATCTAAATGATAAGTATTGTAGATGGTCTTTCAAAATATCCACATTCCAATTAAAAAACCCTCGTACATACATATTCTACGCTTATACGTATACCAAATATCACATTAATATTCATAATTTTTTTCTTTTTTTCTTTGGTTATAAAATTAATATCACTGAAATGTCAACAGCCATTAAGGGGAGATTGTTGAAATAATAATAAAATTAAAAAAAAATACGTGAACCTATTAAACTTATATCGTAAATTTAAATGCACATTTATATAATGGAGAGACAAAAAAAAATAAATAAAAGTGCCATCGATACCGTAATACAGCGGCTGCTGCTGCTGCTGCTTTAACTGCTGATAATGATGACTTTGTTAAAAGGATAAAGGATCGACATCGCCATCATCATCAGCATCAGGTATAATTTCATCAATTTTAATTAAGTTTAAACGTGTGAAAGTGTATGAAAATTAACTGTTAAAATGACCGTTTAATTTAAAAAAAAAAAACATGTCCGTGCTCGTATACATAAATTTATTTAAATATTATTTAAATAGCAAATAAATATTGCATTAAATTGTATTTATCGAAGATAAAATATTTTAAATTTAATTAGGATTTAAAGTGCTGTAAAGAATGAAAATAAAAAGTGACCACGAGAATAGAAAATTAAGAGTGGGATCAATTAAGAACTAATGCGGGAGTATTTAAAAATTCAAAATAGTTTTATTTTTTGTATGGAATTTAAAAAAAATTCTTTATTTTCAATACTTTACTTTATACAAAAAATTTTCTATAATTATATATTTATGGATGGCTATTCAAAATATAACGAAAATGTATTACGAATATAAAAGAATATGAATATGTTGAATAAAGAATTGTCATTTGATAGGTGAAGTAAAAAATTCAACAGAAATTTGAGAATTAATACTAAGATTCACTAATTCAAATTTCATTGAATTGTAACATAAATAGAAATTTTCAATAACAGTAGTATACCGATAAAGAGTGCTGATGATGAAATCGTAGCTGATTTCGCAAATGCATTCCACTCGGCTAATATCCGAAATAATTTTAGACAGAATATTCCTAAAAATGGTTACAATTTAATTTAATTTGAATTATAAAATTAAATTAAAGAATAAATGAACTCAAGCCAAAATAAAAATGATTCATATTAAAATCTAATATTTTCTAAAATTTTTAATTTTGAAAAAATTGTTCAACTAATCTTTAATTTAATCAAATAAAGTAACTAAAATAGTTTTTAAAAATTTTATATTTGTCTACCATTTTCTATATTGCTAGAAATAATTAAAATTAAGATTTTTAGGAATGCTTGATGTTAAGTACTTAAGTACTCTTGAGACACTTCTTGTGGGAACTCAAATCTTAAGAGAAACCCCGATTCAAATACCTCAGATGGAAGTACCAAAATCCAGAAATGTTAATAGACTATGTTAAGATCAGCATTGCTCATTTAACAGTAATTCTTTATTACCCATTTGGGGTAGCAATTAGAGACACACCTTTGTGAGACGTTACTAAAACCGGTACAGAAAAAGTATTCCAAATAACTGCTTTTCATGTTAAAAAATTTTTATCAGCCTCGAGCTTGCGTTCTTCAGTTTTTGTTTCTGTGCGGTAAAAGCTATTGATATTCTTCGTTATGTAGACACAATATAGGGATTCATCCACACCAACATGTCTTTGGTGTGAGTAAAGAAAATTAATTTTATTTTTTGTTTTTAAACGAGGCAGTAACTACAATAGCCAAAGAAAATAAGTAAAATACTTGTCAACGTTCTGCCAATTGAACAGTGACCAGTAAGACGTAAAGGAAGAATATTTAAAATTTATTTTAATTTGAGATATCCACAGGAACTAGGTATTAATCAAGCTGTGACAATCATGTGCCTTCCAATCAAACGTCTCTTTAATAATTTCCCTCGTTCAACAATGTCCTAAAATTGTTTATTCATTGCGCTTTATCAGTCACTTTATGCACAACACTATGCAGTACCAGAAACTGTTAATGCTACTGCATGGGTAATATGGAGGTACTAAAGTCAACGCCCACCCCTACACACATATTCGATTCTGAAGACTGAAAATTTATTCATTAAAAATGCAAAGTTATTCCCGCTATAGGACTAAGAGATGTCATTTAGTTATTTTAAGTGAAACAAATTCAGTTTGATTATTCTGTAATACGTTAATTTTAAATTAAAAAGCCAATGATAATGATAACCTATAATACATCAGTTTACTAATGAACTGCTTCGCTAATATTGTCAAAAACATTAAAACTCATATTTTAGGGCCTTTCAACATAATATTCAGTTCGTAAATTTAACGTGAAAGTTTACTAACTCTCAGTAAGCTTAAACTAAAGTTTTAACTATAAATTAAAAATGTTCGTTAACAATAGGCAAGAGTTAGTTAACTTGTAGTTATGAATTATTATGAATGAATTTCAAAAAGAAGAAGAAATGTACACATTAATATAAATTCTTAATGTGCACCCATCTGCTAATAAATTTTTTAAAAATTGAATGTATTTTGAAATAATTTTTGCTATAAATTTAACAATTCTCTTAGATAAACGATATCTCATGAAAAACTCTGCATCAGGTAAATTAAAATAATCCATTCGACTTTTGTGGCTATATTTTCTTTTCATACCATAAGAAATATTTACTTTATATAAATTATACAAATGTGTAAATCTTTTGAATCGTAGAGGCATTTTTCAATTGTTTAAAAATAGAAAAAATATAATATATTTATATTCAAACAGCAAATATTTTCTTCCAGTTAAGAACTTAAACGCCAAATAGTACTCGGTTAAATTTAACTGAAATTTGGCAAAACAATCTTAAAGTTATAAGATAACTGAACTTTGTGTTAATTGTTTTTGGCTAACCAAGGTTTAAATTTTGAGTTTAGTATTAACTGTATGTTAATTTTTTTATTGTTAACGGCCCTAAGTGTGATAAACCAAATGAGAATTATAAAAAGTTATCTGAATGTCTTCTAACAGATTTCGCAATGAGAAATTATCTATATTGCGTGTGCCTCTGAAGAAATGTCTAAAACACAAGTACTTAAGTATGTATCACATTATAAATCAAGTCACTATTAAAGGTTTCTATAGTTACACAGGCGATATGCAGTAGTCATTGAAAGGTGTGTTGTTTAGTAAAAGCAAGTCATAACCTAGTTTATAATAAATTTAAAAAAATAAAAAAACATTTCACAAAATAATTTAGATGAACGTTTATTGTAATGAAAATCTCACAATAAATGATTAATCATGCCTTTTAGTATCCATCTTCTTCCATTAAGTATTAAGAATTAAAAAAATAATGTCTTTATAAAAAAAACTTATTGTGAAAAATCCACTTTAACCATAAAAATATTTCTCTCTATAAATAAATAATGCATTTCACTTAAAACACGACACTCAGCGGCATAAATTCACATTTAAATGGCAATATTTTCCTGAAATCCTGATATCAATAAAAAAAAAACTTTTTTTTTCTTTGCGAACTATACCCTCATATTGGCAATGAAAAAGAAACACAGAGACATTATCGCTCAAGCTAAAATTGTCATCATCGTCAGCGTCATTGGTAAGTAAAGAAGAAAAAAAGACAAAATAAGTGAACAACTGAATAACCGAATACCAGAGAAGGGAGAGAATTTGTTTATAAACAAATTTGTTTTAATATAAATTTATTCTTTCACGGAGCCTTACTCCAATATTTATAAAATTTAAAATGAGTTTTATTTTGTTTCAAATTATTAATACAAAATTTTTTCTATTAGTAAAGACATACTTTAGTGGCATTATTAATACCATTTTCTTAATTTTCTATTTTCTCTTAGAAATTAAATATTAACTTTTGATAAAAAAATAGCCCCTGGGCTTCATTGCTATTCGCTTAAAAATTTTTTTAAAATCCACCGAGCAGTTTGTGAGTCAATCAAGTTTGAGTTAACAGACACAAAGACACACAAAAATTCGAAAAAGTGCAGTTTTGTATATTGTCGATTTTGTAAGCCGGCATTAAAACTTTCCAAAAATACATTATATACAATCTTTATAAAAATTGCCGCCTCCTTATATACTGTATATATTTTTGAAGATTCAATTTATTTAAGGTACTGTTCTTAGTCACTGCATGACAACAAGCAAGAATTTTATGAACACGGAATGAAACTGTCTATCAAATTGGCAGATATTATAGATAAAAAAGAATTCAAAAGCTTTTTTGTTTTTATTTGTTCATCCTTTTTAAAAGAATATGCGACAAATTAAGAAAATGAATCGAGTTAAAATAAAATTAAATAAATAAAAATAAAAATGTTTTGCTAAGTGAGCCAGCGCAAGCTGTATCATACCCCAACATTTTTTGTCTAGTGAGAACACAAATAGAAGAAAAAAGTTTTTATATTTTCTGACACAAGACTTGCTTCAAAAATTTATTTTTTTTTTAATTTTATCAATTAAAATTTTTCTATTATTTAATTATTATTTTCTTTCTAATATCTCCTTCAGTTAAATTCATGTGAGATAATTGTTTTCTGATATAAGTCTTGAAAAAAGCTTTTTTTCTAAAGCTTTAAGCAAATTTGCTTAAACTAAGTGTCAACAACAACAAAAGTTGTAAATATAGAATTTGTTAGGCATCAGCGCCATTTGTCGTATAAAAAAAACACAATCCTAACATGCAAGGTCTTGACTTCATTTTAAACATTTCAAAATCATTACTTCTTTGGATCAAACTTACAATCCATTTTGCATACATAAAAAATTATGCAATCAGTAAAAACACAAAGTTTGTTAAGATTTTTGTTTTAAACCTTAGCCGTTTATATATTAATTCATTCAATATCGGTGGTGTATTCTAAAGATTAAATAAAAGTATTTTAAAATTTATTTTAAAAATAACTTGTTGAAAATAAACTTTCTTACTGTGTCCTTTAAGGACATTAAAGTATATAAACTTTAAATATCTTTAAATAAAAACTAGGCCACCGCCATTGATAGACAACAGCGACATCATCAACACAAATGGCAGTGGCAACGACAACGTATCAGCAATTGACAATCTTAAATTGGAACGTTTAGCATAATATTTATGCGAACATAAATAAATTTATATTGGAGAAGTATAAAGCGCACACACACACATATATATACGCACAAAAAATATTCCTTTAATATCCATGCATATAAGGAGCGAAGTAAAAGCAACATACAGACATGACATACCTGGTATGGCATACGGCGAAGGATGTGGTGATGGCAGCCAATATGCGGAATTTATTGAAGGATACGCTTTAAACGATGATGAGTTTAATAATGATGAAGCACAACCACTGGTGCCCGCATTTAAAGTGGATAAAGCTAAAGGTGATTGTAGTGGTTTCTGCTGCTGCTGCTGTTCTTGTTGTTTTTGCTGCTGGTGCCGTTGAAGTATATTATTGGCAGCAGCTGTTAGTGAGTTTGTTAATGTTGAAAATGCAATATTGTTATTCGTCGTGTTACTAGTATTGTAGTTGTTGATCGTTGAATTGCTATCAATAGCAGAACAACTGCCACTTCCACAACTATTACTACCGATATTACAATTAATATTGGATAAATTCTCAATTACCGTCGTCGGTAATTGCCAGCTTCTGCTACAGTCAATATTATTTGCAAGGATTCCAGTGCTGCTGTTACTGACACTTGTACTATTACAACTACTAGAGCTATTAGTATTATTACTATTACAACAGCTACTTTTAGTTGTATTGCTGGCGGTATTGTTGCTATTTGCATAACCCATCAACAACATTGACGAAGTAGTAGTGGAAATTGAAGAGGTCATTTTGTTATTGGTTATTGTTGTCGTTGAATTTTTCAACATGACGTTTATTTTACAATTAGTTGTCAACAAAACAACGTTTGTAAATTAAGCCCCCGTACAAGAACAGCCCAAAAACAATAGTGAAAGAAATAGAAAAGGAAACCAATTTGTAGTTGGATTTGTAACAATTAATACGTGAAACGAGTCTGTCGTCGTCCTATTTATTACGTGTATGTTGATGTCTGTTAACACAGGTAGTTTACATGTTTTAAATGTGCACACTTACATGTAAAAATAGTAGTAATTCACACAAAAAAAGTAGATTTACACGTACATATGTAGAAATTATATTTTTTTAATTGTTTTTATTCATAAATAAAAATTAAACAATTTTAATTATTGGTTATTTTGCTCTTAATCAATAAACAATTATTATTAAAACCATTAAAATACCAGTTAAGTTTTACTCAAAAATTGTGTGTAAAAACATATTCATCTGGAATTAAACAATAAAGAATACATGGGTGGTAGGAAAGGAAGTATGAAAAAAAGGAAAACCCAATGAGCTAGGTCTACAATTAACACTGTTTCCAATCACTTAAGAAATAAGAAATAACACTTTCGCTTGTGTTCTGTACTCCAAGTGAAATCAAATCACTCGGAATGGCCATCAAATTGTTATTATAAACAATAACACTACAATGGCTATTCCGAGTGATTTAATTTCCTTCGGAATACAGAATACAGGCGTTCATGTTGCGAATGTTAAGCAAAATATTATTAATGTTTCTAATATTTCTATCTGTGCAAAAACATAGCAACATAATGATAAGAACCTACAAAAAAATTCTAAAGAAATATAGAAATTATATTAAAGTAGTTTTGTTATTTTTACTTTTAACACATGAAATCAATTACGATTTAAGACCATAGTGTTTTATATTCTTTTAAAACCTTTGCTCCCCAGATGATGCTGATGGGTTTACAGGGTCGTATTACCTTTGTAAAGCGCCCACGAATAAAGATAGATATTACCAACACCTCTGACTGGGGCATTAGTGAGTGTTGAAATCGTACTGGACTCGTATGAAAGTAGTCGAGGGGCTGCATCGCCTGCTAATAGTGGATAAATATATGTAAAATGGGAACGTGAATATTGACATAAGTATCTTTATTGATGGGGCATGGGAGAACCCTGGACCTTGAACTTAAAGTTGTCAAAGAGACTAAGATCGTGTTAGAAATACCTGGGCACTCCTTAAGTGTGAATGCTATGACGGAAAAAACTGGCAACTATGGACTGTGGGATCAATCAAAAGTCAACAATGTAAAATAGTTTTTAATGAAAAGCAGAAGCAAGGTTGTCAGTCACTATAAGGATGCCAATTGGCAGCAATGAAATCACTAAGGAAAGAAGGAGCTCAAAAAGGGACGCGCAATTGTAGTGGTCTACTTTAATATTCACCGAACACCAATATATGTATATAAAATCATTCCCTTATGTAAAAAGAATGGGCGTGTTATGTCAACTTTGTGTTGCTAAATGTATATTTACTAAGAAGCCTTAATTGTGAAATTTCAGCTTCGCACTTGCACTTTTTTGGCTCTGATTTAAGACAAACTAAATCAATTATTACAGATACATAACACTTTTAGTAAACCATTGATTTAAAATCGGGAAAATATATAATCTCTTTCTATCAAGCACACCTCATCTTGTAAATCTACAACCTTTCGTTATGGCCGTATTGCTCGGGCGCAGAGGTATGACATGCTCTGAATTAAAATAACAAAACTTGTTTCTATAGAATTGATTTCCAATTTTTTTCATTAGCCAAACAGTTTCTCGGCTAAATTTTTCCCCTACAGTGTGCAATTTGAGCCATATTGGCATTCAGAGATGCACAATCCTACGTTTTGAAATGGTAAAAATAATTCTTAAGAACTTATAGCCTTCTTTGTTTTATTTTTACTAAAGAATTTTTGATTGCAAACCCTTCTGTTAAATTATCCGCAACTTTGGTGTAAATACAAATTTATTTGCGATTTTGTAGCAATTTTTTAATTTCTCTAACTTTACAGAAAACACTAAAAATTGCCTGCATGATCATGTTTGAGAAATTATTAACTATACATTTTTTTGATTTAATTAAATTTTTTTCAATAATTGATATTGATCGTGTGCCGATAGCATAGAGTGCTGCTTGATAGGATGGTGGAAAAAAGTTTTTTTATACTACATAAGATGGGATTAACGAAAACAGTTAATACGGGCTGCATTACGTCTTAATGATAAACTGGTCTTTGGAAATATAAGTACTTAATGTCAAAGGTAATTCATAGAACTATTTTTTAATCCCTAAACGTAGGTGTTGGCTCTAACAGACGGTATGGACAGTGTATAGCTTTTACTAACGAATCTAAAATGCTTTTAGATACTAGACAGGCCTCTATATTATTAGGAGGAATATTGAGTGGTCTTGCAAACTATCTTATGATTGTTGTTTATTTCAAGCAGTGGAATTAACTATGCACAAGCCTTGGCGGTGTCTAAAGAGTGTTTTAAAGAGGATTGTAGAAGAAAGATTTTAGAATGTTCAGAATTGACTAAAAAATGTTTTGTTGCTCTCCTGAAAAGTTTAGTTTTTAATAAAAAGGATTTGTACAAAAAAACCCAGATATGTGCCTAATGGTTGATATTCTAAGTAGCTTAAAGTGTTCTAAAAAAAATGGACCCACTAAATGTAATCTCTAATACTTGGGACTGCCTGTAAGAGAATAAATCTACAATAATAATTATCACATCTTTACATACGCAGGCAAAGTCAGAAAAGCAGACAGAGGAGACATATTTAATAAAGTCTATTTTTGGGTTTTTATTTTCCTATAACTTTTTTTCCAACCCTATTTTTAAATGGCGAGAACGATTATATAAAACTCTTAACTTCAGTTTATTCTAATAATCTTAACCAGCAAATTTTTAAAAAGTCCCTTGAATAATTTTTCGTTTTTCTTAACATAATTTTCAACGAAATATTTAATATTTTTACACCACTTTTTAATAACATAATAAGCAATCAACTGTAGAACGAGATGTTCTTTCGAACTGTTGTATATGATCCTGATTTGTCAATACGCTACCATTAGTAGCAAATTTGGTAGGCTTTGTTCGTCAAAAATATGGAAATTTTTCATAAAAATCTTGACTAGCATCCAAACAGGATTCCATCGTACTTTTCCTGCTTGATATCATAAATAATTGCAAACTGAATAGTTTTCTTTACCGAAAAATTTTGTTTAAGTACTGCTTAGTAATATATATAAATACATCACCAAGAAAAACTCCTTAGTAAAAGATAAAAAAAATATCAAAAAATTAAAAGGGCCATTAAAATTAAGTTTTTGGTTTTGATTACCAGCCAACAGCATAATCGGCCCATAATTCTTTTTAAATAAGGTAGAAGCCGCCGTTACATTAAATGATGGATATTATCGAAGTATGATAATGATCACTGACTCACAAGTTTTAAATTAAGGAATACAAATAATTATTAAAGCATATCTGGGGAGTTTTAAAAGCCCTTGAGTCTTTGTTTGCAAATGTGCATGTGTTAGTCGAAAATATGGCGGCGTGTCACATTTCATTTCAAATATGGACATTTCCATGAATATGTCAACCACGACTGTAAAAATAAAAACTCTTAAAAGTTTTTCAATATAAGATTATTGATAAAAGAACACTGAAATTTTACTATGCGGAGGTATTAAGAGTTTATTAAATTATTTTAAGAGCAAAAATAAGAGTTTAATCTGATTAACTCTTTGAATTATTTTAAAGAATTGCAATCAACTAATTTTTTTAGCGACTAAATTGTAAAAATAAATTGTAATTGTAAATATCCTTTAAAATTAATACGAGGTATTTTTTTATTTCCTTTGGATGTTAATTTTATGTCACGTACGTAGTGCAACAACAATATTTATATCCGTCATTCGTATTTGAAAAGTTGCAGGAGCACTTTTTTTTTAATTTAAATTTTTTCTTTTTTATTACCTAATAATACTATTAGAGAAAAATCTGTCACGTACGGTATGTCACGAACGATGTTATATTGAATTTGTTATAAAATCATTTAAAGATTGTTTTCAATTAAGTATGATGGATTTTAAATGAAAAATATTTGGTTTAGTGTAAGAAATTAAAAAAAAGAAAAATACCTCCAAAGATTCGCAGATTTTTTCATATTTCCATATATATTTCAAACTCACTTCTGTTTTATGTCACATACGATATATTATTATTTTTCTGGATATTTTAGACAACAATGATTCAAATTTAATTATTTTGTTTTTAAATAAAGTACCCTTTGAATGGAACATAAAGATCTAATTTTGTTTCAGTTACTTTTACTTTTGCAAAAATTACTCCACTTTATAGGAGTACAAATGTCACGTACGATGACATGAAAATGCCCATATATGAATTACTTCTAATTTGCTTGCTTAGCCTAACAAAAAAAAAAAAAAAAAGTGATATGAATTATAAGTGTGACTATATGTCTATTTTGTTTTATTACTGCAGAACGGTGTTACAGAGTATTATACAAGTTACTTTGTTTTTTATACGATATGTTTGATCATGAAAAAATTAAACTAAATAAGAATAGTGGTAAAAGATCAAGTGGTTTTCAATTTATTAACAAATTTTATATTTATCAAACAGCAGTATGCAAGTATGAAAAAGTGCGTCTAAGAATTTTTAAAAATATTTTATGTTAAGTGCACTCAACTTTGGCGGCTATAAAAATTCTATTTGTAATTATTCAGACTGGCAGCACTGTAAGCCGGATTGTGGCTTGCGGATAATATACTAATTTTATGAAAACGTAAAATGTTAAACTCTCCTTTAAGGCGACTAATTAAAATGTTTTCTTATTACAAACTATTTATGTCAGCAAAACTAGAGAAGAATACGAAAAATGGGGAAAAAGTAAGGTTTTTTATCTACAGAAAGTAAGCAAGAGATATAAGGAAACAGTGTTGACAGCAAACAATTTCAAACAAATAGATACTGTTTATCAAATAAGAATTTTCTTTTGCCAGTTTTTTAAAATAATTAATTTTTAATAGACAATATTTATTTTTTACATTATACGGCAACTTATTACAACAGAAGGGCAATTAACAAATGCACATAAACAAATACTCAAGAAAAAAATTAAACGAAAGTTTTGCATTGAATGTGTGTTAAAGGGCTACAAAATCCATTTAAAAAAAAACACACACAGGGAGCATAAAAATGTAAATAAAATTTTATTTAAAATAATATCTTTATATGAGTATTTGGAAAAAAGAAACGCTTGAAGGCAACAATTTAAACTCAGTTATTGGGGAGGTTCGATATACATTTATAATTGTGTCAGAAACAGCCTTGATATTATACGCACACACACACACACACATATATGTGAACATATAAAGCCAAATTAAATGGGACACAAAAATGCCTGTTAAAAAGAGAGCGATAAAATAAAACGACCGTTATAAAAATGATATTTGTAAGTAAATGCTTTTGCAATTTAAATTTGATTTCGTTATAATTTTCTTTTATAAATTACATTTAATATTTATCGTTATAAAATTTTTTAAGCCACACATTTACACAGAAAATACATAATGTCTTTTGGAAAACATAAATTATTTACAGTAAAAAAAAAGTTATTATTTATTTATTGTTTTATGAACAAATTAATCATATCTTTGGTATTGTTGTTTTTTTTATTCCATTTTTTTTAATATTAATTTTATTTTAATATTGTTTTGCATAATAAATTATTCAACACGTAAAAAACACACACATGAAGTAAAAAAAGAAAAAAAAAAAAACATTTAATTTTTGTCTGAGTTTTTCAATAAAAATACAGAAATATATTCAACAAATAAATTTACATTATTTGATTTGATTTTATGTATAATTTTTTTATATGTTATATTATTGTTATTAAAAAGTTTTTTTATTATTATTATTTGTTTATAATATTATTTTTTTATTTTAAAAATTTTTGTACAAAAAAATGATGAAAAAGTTTAAACGTTTAACAATTAACACGAAAATATAAATGTTTTTAGCAGAGTAAAATTTTTTGAAAAATTTTCTTCAATTTGCACTTGTGTTAAACGTTGCATTATTTATTTGTAAATGTTGCATGCTGCCATTTAATCAGATCGTTTATACCTCATCAATTGATTGCCAACATTTTTTTAATTTTTTTTTTTGCATTGTTGACTGACTATTTAATTTCTATCAATCTAAAAATACATTTAATTTTGTTTGACTGAATGACAACTATTTGCAGATTTCATTTCAATTCACTTGGATTTTAAATTATACGAACTGTAAAATTAAAAGGAATACAGACAGCCTGTGCTTAATGAGACTCTGGCTATAGTGTCGACTAAAAGTTGGTTTTTTTTTTCTTATTCGGCAATTTAAAACGACAGTTTTTCAGTGACATGACAACTTAACTTTATTGTATTATTTTTTAATGTTATAAAGGGTGTTGCATTTAATTATATTTGGTTAGAATTAATTGACCTAAAGTTTTGTTTACTTTCATATTGTTGATTGATTTGTGTGTCCTGATTTCAGTGTTGCTAGCAGTCAGAATTAAGTCTCCACCGCATTTGATACCGACTGAAATTGCAATTCCCCAGCAAAATCTTTACTTACCTAGTAAGTTAGTAAGTAATATTGGAGATATACATAAACTAGTTTCTTTTCGACCGAATAACTACTTATTTTTGTTTGAGTTGTCCCAAAAATCATGACCCTCGCTTACAAATAAACTTACAAAAAGCAATCAAGTAAGTAGTTACCAATAAAGCTGAATTATAGCTGGATATTTTCATACTGTTGCGATACAAAAAAATATAAAATTATAATGTTGTGCATATTTAAATATATATAAAGTTAATTTTAAGTTCACTGTTTAAAAATATATATATAAGGTATTTACGAAGGTCATATCCAAAAGGCCATTACTCTGTATTTTAAAATAATAATGTGGTAACGACCCCTCATTACTATGTAATGTATGAAATAATGACAACCTATTACACAATTTCAAAAAGATTTTGCTGGGTCGTTTAAATTATCCTTAAAAAAAAAACGCTGAAGGTATGTTTTTTTTCCTATTAGTGAAATGCATTTTATTCATAACAAAAAATATTTTATTATTTGCAAGATAGAGGAAATAATTTGTCTTAATATTTAACTTAAACTTTTCTACACTGTGGAAGGTAGTTACAGAATATGTCTAATATTTTTCAAATAATCTCTTAGCTATTAAACATACACAGTTAATACCAAAACGCGTAAATACTTACACTCATAATAATTGCTTAATCCCATGAAGATTGTAATAAGATACAATAGAAACGACACCCTGTATAAGGCGTATTTAAAAAATTCACTTCTAAACACAACACAATAAAACACTTAAACAACAGTCATCTTTGTACGCACATTCAATTGATTGAGAATTTGAAAATTTCAATGATCACTCTTTCTTATTTCTTTATAAAAATACACTTAAAACTTTTGCAATATATTTAAATTGATTTAAAATGAAAAATACTTTTATACTAAAAACAACAATAGTTTGAAATGCTCAGTTTGTTTCACATCTATACGACATTTAAGAAAATTATTTTAGGCAGAAAATTTTTGCACTTTTGAATAAAAAACACTTTAAAAATAGAAAACTTTCTTGTTGTTAATACCCGCAGTAATTTCGAATTCTAAATACAACAGATTTATAGCGAAGTTCTAAAATTTATAAATAAATTAGTTACTTTTTTTTATCAAAATTTCCAGTTCTTTTGGCCACAAATATCGTTTTGAATTGTGCGTTTTTGTGTATGTTTGAATGACACCCTTAGTACAACGTTTTTCTTACCACCACTCACAGCATGTGGCAGTGTAATTTGTTGTTACTGATTGACTGACGTTTTAGGTGCAACTGATAGCACAACAAATCTGTAGCTGCGGTTGATATCTCTTAATGTAAAAACAATTTTGTTTTCATTTTTGTTATTGCTGTTTATTATTCATGCTGTTGCTAAAATGCTATTGCCATTGTATATAGATATAGTGACTGACAAATAGATACTATTTAGAGATGCATATTTAAACACTACACAGATAAATAACGTTGATTCATTAAAACACAGTTCTACAAACATAAATAGCGTTATGTGAAAAGCAAGGGGACCTAATAATCATCTAACGAAAATGTGAAAAGTTACAACAAACAAAAAAAATTTTTATTAAATATAAATAAATATTTACTAGGTTGATATTTGAAAAAGTCTTTTTAAAAAATTATTAATTGTTTATCTAAAACCTTAAACAAAATTGTTTAAAGACAATAGTGGTTGGATATTTCCCTAACATCTTGGGACTCCTCAATACGACCAGCAACCTCGAGATATTTTTCCGAGACACATCAAAAGAGGAATAATAATGCTTGGCTACTCTATATGTACTTAGTCCGCGCTAACTGATTTCAGTTTTTTTTCAAGAAAAGATGTGGAGATCTTGTTTTCGATAGACGTGGCAATGTGTGACCTGAGTAACAAACGTGCCACCTAACTGTATACAAGTATACCAATATTGCCATCGATATTCCTATTATTCAGCATCCTTCATGACTCGCAGAAAGAGAGTATTTTAACCTGAAACACGCTAAATTTATCCGGAAAGCGGAAGGACAAAATTGGAGAAGATGTCATTTAAATTTTAGTTTTAATTATTTACAACTTTTTTAAAATATTTTTGATTATTACAATATATTCTTCAAATTTGTTTATAAAATTTTTTATAATTTGTTTTTTTTATATAAGTTTATTTAATAAAATAAATATATTTTTTAAGGTAATTATAATTCTTTTCTAATATTTGTAGAAATTTTTCGATAAAATTTTTGTAGACAATTTCTAGTAATAATTTTATAATATATTTTTTATATCATTTTATTTTTAATTCACAAACAAATTTTGGGTTTTCTAACGTTTATAAAAATACTAGCTAATACCCGGTGTGCTTCGCCACCCCAAGTTTTAGTATTTAATTCATATGGCAGGTGCCACGCCCACTATTGTTAATCCACCCATTTTTTCCATTAATGTTTATTTCAATATCAAAGATGCTTTTACAAAATTTTAGTACTCTATTCGATATCGTTTTCCAGATATACGAATTTTAGTGTTTAATTCATATGGTAGGTGCCACGCCCACTATTGATAATGCACCCATTTCTTGCCTAAATGTTCATTTGGGTGTTAAAGTTGCTTTTGCAAAATTTTACTACTCTAATCGATATCGTTTTCCAAATATACGAATTTTAGTATTTAATTCATGTGGCCACGCCTACTATTGCAAGTCCGACCATTTTTTACCCAAATGTTCGTGTGAATGTCAAAGTTTACCGTACTTAATTTGAAGACTCTAACAAAGAAACATACAAACATACAAACACACATTGATTTTTATATATATAGATAATTTTATAGTGAGTTTAAATAAATTTATCTAAACCAAAAAAAATTATTTAAAGAATTCTTTAAAAAAAACAAACAATTTTTTTTAACTTTTATATCTTCTATAAAATATTATTGATAATTTTTTAGGCACGTTTTTGAGAAATTCTAATAAAAAATTTTGTATACCTTCTACAAAGAACTTTCGATATAGTCTTTATATATAAAAATAAGTTGCATTG
This sequence comes from Phyto melanocephala, assembly GCA_941918925.1. NCBI lineage: Eukaryota > Metazoa > Arthropoda > Insecta > Diptera > Rhinophoridae > Phyto > Phyto melanocephala. The sequence goes on from OW799236.1 coordinate 114,061,024, forward strand.
TGTTAGTAATTGATGTTCTCTGGAATGCGTGAACCTATTTTGTTTCTGCAAAGTTCATAGGTTTATGTATAAACGGTCTCTGTATGTGTATATGGATAAGTAATAGCCATTTAAGTGAACACTGAATTCATTTCGAAATATCAGAAAATATTTAGAGTTTATATTTTGAAATATGGAAAAACAACAAATGAGAGCATTACAATAGAAGCAATTTATCACTGATTTAAATGAATTCGAATGGATTTTTTTATTCCCTATTTTACACTACGAAGTGTCCAGGGGGTTCGCTAGTTTTCTTTTTTTTTTTTTAATAATTTTAAATGTTAAACTATTTATTTAGGCATATAATGTATAAAATAAAAAATTTTAATAACTTTGCTATTTAGAAAAATTAAAAAAAAAAAAAATATGAAAAAAATTTTCAAAAAAAATATTTTTTTAATAATTGGTATTTAAAACAATTTTTTTAGAAAAATATCTAAATATAAATATCTTTTTTTTTTTAACTACCGATCAATGTTTAAAAAAGATTGATCTGGAAATTAAAAAAATTAATAAATCTTTATCCAAAATTTTTCTTAAATTTTATTTTTTGAAAAAATTTGCAATAATTTTGTAATTATATAGTCTAAAGTTCTTGATGTTTTAATTCATAATATGTGATTCTTGTCCAAGCTTGAGATAAGTTTTTTGTTTTTTTATAAAAAATTATTTATTATTAACTAATATTTCGCTACCAAACAATGGGTAGCTTCTTCAGGTTAAATATATATACAAACTAGCCAAACCCGGCGCGCGTTGCTACGCCCCTTAATAAATCGAATTGCATTCTGAATTTTAATTGAATATCAAGTGCAAAAACCTAAAAATTATAATTTTTTTTATGGGCGTGGCATTGCCCAGTTTACTAATCACGAAATTGTAAAGTCATAATAGCTCAACATGTGTGCAAAGTCTCAGAAGAATCGGACCAGTGCAAGTAACTCAAAATTATAATTGTTTTTATGGGCGTGGCTCTGCCCACTTTTCTAATCACGAAATTGTAAAGTCATAACAGCTTAATATGTGTGCAAAGTTTCAGAAAAATCGGTGTAGTGCTAGTACCTCATAATTATAACCTTTTTTTATGGGCGTGGCCCCGCCCACTTTTTTTATCACGAAATTATTAAGTCATGACAGCTCGATATGTGTGCAAAGTTTCAGAAAAATCGGTCAAGTGCAAGTAGCTAAGACTGATAACTAATTTTTATGGGCGTGGCCCCGCCCACTTTTTTTCACCTATAAACACTCCCTGGTATGTGTACAACAACTTGCCAAAGTTTGAGTCCGATCGGTTTTACAGTTTCGGAGTCTATAGCTAACACACACACACACACACACACACACACACACAGAGTTTCACTTTTATATATATAGATTGTATAAAACAAAAAACAAATTCAAAAACAATTAAAAATTAAAAAAAAAAATATTTTGTAGAAAAAGCTACCCATTTTTTGGCAGAAAAATATTGGTCATCAATACAGAATTTTTTATAAAAAAAATAACAAAAAAGTGATTTATGCTTGAATAAAAATCATATATTATTAATGTTATAATTTTTAAAAATATTTTAATTAATCCATGAGTTTGTGAAAATTCTTTGTTACATCAATTAGCATTTCTGCAAACGTTAAATATTTAACTATTTTAGTGCAAGTGTTAATACAAGTTGTTGTTATTGCTCTTGTTGTTATTATTCATGCAATCTTAACGCTTCTATGAACACATTGAAGTACTTCTAGTAAGTACAAGTTACTATTACGTTTGCATCTAGAAGGTGTTATTGTGTCTGCCACAAATCACGTTTGTAAAAGGGAAGTAAGAAAAGGAATATTACAAGACTAATTATTGTTAACATTCCTAAAACGAAAAAAAAAATACTAAAGATTTTAAAAGTTATTTACAATTGATGAGTTGAAATGGGACCATTTTGACTTTTGTTAGGAAATATTTAAACATTAACAATTTTTTGTTTCCACATTGAACTACAAATTTAAATAAATTTTTAAATCTCCACCTTAGCATAACTTCCCTTATCTCAATAACCAACATAGGGGTGTAAATTTAACACACTATCTAAATCTATTAAATTATTGTTCTCTTTTATCTAAATATCTGTTACTATGTCTGCCTTCTCAGTTGGTTGCTATTTTTCATGTATTACATACATACATATCACTTTTCACAGTGCAATTATATTGTGTTTATTTATGTTAAAAGATGCTCTTGTTTATTTTATTATACCCTTCACCTGTGGTGCACAAGGGTATATATAGCTTTGTCATTCCGTTTGTAATTTCTACAATTTTCATTTCCGACCCCATAAAGTATATATTTTCTGAAAGCTTATGAACAGAAGAGTCGATTAAGCCCTGACCGTCTGTCCGTCTGTCCGTCTATCCGTCTGTCCGTCTGTCCGTCTGCCCGTCTGTCCGTGTGTTGGTTGAAATCAACTTTTAGAAGCAACTATATGTTCCTCAGATCTCTATATGGTATCAATCTCTTGGAAATATTCAGGAATGAATCGCTATTGAAATTCAGCACAATCGCCCAATAACTTTCTGAGATATGAGCAAAAAACCACGACCACCTCGTTTTTTTACACAATTACAACAACAACATACATACATAAATATATGTAAAAACCATACAAAAAAAGAAAAAATTACAAAAAGAAAAAATATTAAAAATAAAAAAAATATAATAAAAAAAATTACAAAAAAAAATTTAAAATAATTTAAAAAAAAATTTTAAAAAATTTTTTCAAAAAAATTTTAAAAAATTTGTTCAAAAAAATTTTTTAAAAAAATTAAAAAAAAAAATATGAAAAAAAATAATAACAAAATATAAATAATATATTATATAAAATAAAATTTTTTTTGGCTCAGCTGGGATTCGATGCCACAGTTATTCTAACCAGTATATACATATGTACGTATTTGATATGAGATGAATGGTGATACAAACAATTGTTATTGCATGACTACACGTAGTGAAGGGTATATAAAATTCGGCACGGCCGAATATAGCACTGTTACTTGTTTTTTGTTGTTGTTGTTGCTACATGTTTTCAAAAAATTTATTATCAATGCTGTGCAAATTGTTAGAATGTTATTGTTTTTATTTTAAACAATATTATATTTATATTATTTCTTATTACAATTGTTATGTTTGTTATTGCTTGCGTGTGTGTGTTTCCAAAAGAGGTGTCAATTACAGAACTGGTGCTCGTAAAATCTATAATTTTCAACTAAATTTAATATGGAAAATGTTTGCTTCTAATTTATATATATACATATTTATACAAATATATTATATTTTAATAATTTAAATCTTAAAATTATAATAATTTTGCTCTATTCCATGACAAATTAATTAGAGTTAAAATATCATTTTCATTTAAAAATGATCTTTGTTTTATCGACATTTTCGATATAAAGAAACTAATACGGTACTAGGATCAATATAAAATAATAAATGCGGGAATATCTTCTAATTAAAACATTTTTGCGTTGAGACTGAGAAAAATTATTTACTGCCATCATATTTGATAAAAAAAATAATTAAATTAAAAAATATATTCAATGCGATGTTGCGTTTTAAGAAACTCTTCAATGCTGTGGTGAATTCTTACTCTGATTACATTTATTATTTAAGCATTCAATGTGATATTTTGTATGATATTTTAAATTTATACAAAAACTTTTTTTTATTAACGTGCTAAACGGTTTGATGTTTTCTAACAAAGATATAAAACAAGGATAAAACAAATTTTCTTATTTAAAAGTAAATCAGTAGGCCTTTGTTTAAAATATGTCTAATCAAATAAAAGAAAAAACATACAACTCTACAAATAAAAATTTTAACTAAACAGTGAAGTTATTACAGAAGAAGCATTTTTAGCTAAAATTAATAGTTCAGACTTAGTATCTTTCTTCTTCTTTAAATTTATTTATATAATGTTATGATCAATTCGGGTTTATATTCGAATATTATATAGCGAATACGAATATCAAAAAACATGCGTAAATACGTCAATTCAAATGCGAATATTCGTTACATCACTACAACATACAGTGCTCTGAGCAACATAAGGGGGCTTCTAAAAGTTGATTTCGACCACCACACGGCGCAGCGATGATTGCTTAAGCGACTCCCCTATTCATGAGCTTTCAGGGAATATATGTATACGTATTAGGATCCGAAATAAGCATTGTAGAATGACACAGTAATGGCACCACAGGTGAAAGCTATAAAAATTCCGAATTCTATGATATCAAATGCAAAAATAATATTCAATGCGATATTTTCCATATCAAATAATAAACGATATTTTCCTTTAAAATAAATAAATTTGATAAAATTTCCTAAAGTAAATATTTTTAATGTGAAAATTTATTGACTTGAAAGGTTTCGATTGCATTATATTTTCTATTTTTTTCATCTCAAAATATTTAATGTTTAAGATATGTTGAAACAAAATTTTCAATAAAATAATATAATATATATTATGTATGCGGTATATTATACAGAAAGTGTTTATTGTGTTGTGTTTTGCACTCAAAATAGCATTGGAGTCATTTTAGAAATATACTTATTGTTCCATGTCTATTCAGCACATTTTGCAAATAATGATTTTATGGTATTATTTTCTTTCGACTTGAAATTTAAATTTAACTAGATTTTGTTTTTACAATAGTTATTTTCCTTGCAAACTTTAAAGCCCATTATAACTATAACTATGCAAGTCATTTTAACTTTATTGTAGTTTCGTAAGCAATTTCTATTTTTTTTCCTTAAAATTTTATTTTATTTGTGTCACCAAAAAATATTTATATTTATACAGACACAGCTATTACTCGTAATTGAGCCAAAGTATTGGAATATTTGTTTTCCATGTGTAAGTCTGTGTGACACTGCATTTGTACGTATGAATGCCAAGCCAGTACCACCACCAAGTCAAGCGTTTTATTAGATTGCCACTTTCCTGCTTACAATTTCATTTTTGTTTTTTTTCTGCAGCACATTTTTTATCTAAAATTGTTTTGTTTACAATTTGTTTTATTTTAACTTTCATTTTTTGTTGGTTCATATCATCGATGTTTTATTTGCTTAAAATTGGTAAAATGCAAATATTTAATAAATTTAGGTTAAATTTTGCTCCAGATTTAAGTAAGATGATTTGGGTAGAAAAAATAACAAATAAATAAATGTTTATAAATAAAATAACAAACAGTAGGAAAAAAATAAATTATTGTTTAAGTAAGTGCATATAGTGCGGAGCTGTAAATGAATCATTTTCTTGATTTTAATTTGTTATAAATAAGCTAAATTTGGAAATAAGTTTCTTCACAACAAAAAAAAATTGAATAAAATTTAAAGCAATTCAAACGAGTAAGGCAGAAATGAATTTCAATTCATTTCCAATTTGAATGAGTTTGTAGAATGATTTGCAATTCGATTCTAATTAAAATAAATTCTTTAAAGTGAATTGCTCTTTATTTTCAAATCGTTTGACTTGAATTGAGGTTTAAATCATTCCAATGAATTAAAACAATGAATTGGAATTCAAAAACTAAAATGAAAATATTCAGTAAAAAATTGAAAAGCCTGCTCAAAGAAAACATGGTGTTTGGAGTTTGTTTCTTCAAGAAGAACTGGGGGCAAATTACGGCATTCGAACGTGATCGAAATTTTAAAATTTCCTACTACAATCTTTATACCTAAAGTACAGCCGAATGCCGTAGTTTTGTCGCTGATTTTTATTTTGAAATACGCTACGGCAAAATACATTTCATATTCAAGAAGCAATTTATAATTTTTGCAATTTTGTGACCCTCGACCACTCAGCGATTGGTAATATTTATTTAATATTTGTTTTGAAAAGATAATACTATCTTTTACAAACAAACATATTTACTGCATAAATATTCAATATAAATTTCAACCAATGCAATTGAAATGAGTTGATAATGAGTTATTAGTTATTTACTCTAATTTATTTTTATTAATTCGAAATCAATTCAAGTGAACTGCAATTCACTTTAAAAAAATTCATTTGAATTTCAAATAAATTGCAGTTCATTTGACAAATTCATTTGAACTAAAAATTAATTTTGCAATTCATTTTTACCCAATTCATTTGAAATGACTAAAATTTCATTAAATTGATTTTTTTGCGTGAAAAAAATTAATTCAAAATTTACCAATTCGGTGATTCGCGTTTACCCAAGGGCTTTTTTGAAAATTTTTAAGCAAGTACAAAAAACTTAACTTTTTTGTTGAAAATATTTTTTTGCAATTTGTAATCGCCGATTTAGTCCTTGATTAGTCATTCTTTAATACCATTGATCGAACTGTTTAAAAATAATCCTGTTATGGGGAAATAACTTTATTGGAATTAGCACATTTGCTGTTTATGATTTTGTTAATTTATCTGGAAATTGTCTCATTTTTTTATTAAAATTATAAAATAAATAATTTTTAAAATAATCTTTTGTTACTGTTAAAATGTTAAACGTTAATCCCTATAAGTGTGTTCACCTTACATTAACTTACAGAAATGGTAATTATCCACATATAAAATGGCTTAAGAATAACAGAATTCAACTATGTAAAATATCTCGGTATACATTCTATTAGACTTACTTGGGTTGACCGAGTCGCATCTAAAACAACTTAATTTAAATTTGAAACTGCCGAGCTTCATTGGCTCTGTGGTTCTCAATCGGCGCTTGACTTAGAACTCAAAGTTCTTTTGTACAAGTATGTGGTAAAGCACATATGTTGAGATGCTGTTTAGCTCTGAGGAACAGCCAAAAAACTGCAAACAGGACTTCAAAGATTTTAAGAAACATATTTTGTGCTCCCTGGTACATCAATAATTGTTACATCAAATAAACACCTAAATATTCTCTGCATCTAGGAAGAAACTTATAATTCAAGGACTAACTTCGTTAAGAAAATTCCTTTTTATCCCAATCTACTTGTGGTGGGCGGTTCATCAGCGACTCAAAAGGACACACACTTTTGATTTGGCTATACAACTTTTTTTGCAGTGACAGTATAATCATATTAATTTTTACTTTAAGATTTCAATACTAATTGTTATTGTCCTAGATTTAATAAAAATCTAAAAAAAAATTTTATTGATGGACCTGGAATATTTTTTTATTTCGTCTGTTTCTTTTGGGAGTTAGCACATTTTCATATAAGAACAAAACTCCTGGTTAAAATTGACAGTATAACATATTATTGTGATAGTTATGTATTTAAAATTGTATTATTTTTTTATGTTTTTTTACTGCATCTGAATCTCAATTTCGAAAAAATTGCACTTGGGCAGTTTGCACACTAAGCGGTATATTTATTTATAAACAATAATCAATACAGCGATAACTTTTACAAAAACAAAATGTTAAAAAAAAGTTTATAAAAAACTACTTAATTTTTAAAATATTGTATTAAGAAATCAATGCAATCTTTATAATTGATTCGTGAAAATGTTCAATGGCACTGTTAGATATATTTCAAATTTCTATAAAAATAGTTTTATTTCTTATTTATTCCTTTATGCACTAAACAATGCAATGTTTGTATCACAAAAAAAATCCAAAGAGCTTCATTCCGTGTGAAATTTTCTGAAAGCTTATGAATAGGGGAGTCGATTAAGCTCTGTCAGTCTGTCCGTCTGTCCGTGTGTATGTTGAAATCAACTTTTTTAAGCCCCCCGCTATCGCATGGACCCGGGTGAGGTATTAAAATATCAGAAATATTCGGGAGTAGATCGGTATTGAAAATCAGAAACATCGGTTCATAAACAACTGAGATATGTATGAGCCAAAACCCACGACCACCTCTATTTTTTTTCACAAAAACAACATTACAACAACAACATACATACATACATACAAACGTGTATACTGGTTAGAGAAAACGTGGCATCGAATCCCAGCTGAGCCAAAAAAATTTTTTTTTTATTTTTTTTATATTTTTTTTTTAATATTTTTTTTATTTTTTATTTAATATATTATTTATATTTTTATTAATTATTTTTTAATTTTTTTTTTAATTTTTTTTATTATTTTTTTTTTGTTTTATATTTATTATATATATTTTAATTATTTTTTTTAAATTTTTTTTTTTATATTTTTTTTAATTTTTTTTTTTAACATACATACGTAAATTTATAATTCTACAATGGGATGTTTTTATATATGTATATTTTTTATATGTATGTACGTATTTCATATGGGGAATGGTGATATAAACTACTGTTGTTGCATGACTACACGTTGTGAAGGGTATGTAAGATTCGGCATGGCCGAATATAGCGCTCTTACTTGTTAAAACAATATTTATTCCCACCAATATTTTTTTTATCACAAAATTGTCGATTTAATTCCAGAAATTTAGAAAATGTTAATGCCATACTACCATTAGAAATAATGCCTAATAACCTATAAAAAGAGTTGATAATTTATTGTTTATGTACTCACTATATTAAAACACAAAAACCCAAAACGAACCAAAATCAAAAGTGAGTTTTAGCCCTAAATATTTATATATAAAAAAAAAGTTATCTAAAAAAATCCCTTAAAATGATTAACTGCTCGCTCATTGTCACCAAGTGTTGATTTATATTTTCGATGCCTTTGGCTGCTGTATGTCCAAAGTTTATCACACACTCACACACTAACACATACCATTAGAAGTACTTGTGAATATACAAACATATAAATTTATGTGTTCGAGTATGTGTGTGTTTATTTTGGACATACAGTTTCTCAAAATGGTGGTGACTAAAGTTCAAATAATGTGAGAGTTTGTCAAGTGTTTGCGTTACTGGCCTCCTCACATTGTTTATGTGACCCTTTCGTCATAAACATTAAAAACACACATGCAGAGTTACAGATAGTAAAAACTTACGTAACTTTTATACAGACGACACACTTGAATACATTTGGAAAAAGAAAAGAGAAGAGATGTGTTGTTCAGTAACTGTTTCTATATAAACTTAACCAAAAAAAGCAACAAAATATACTAACAAACAACATTTTCTATGTATAAAAATTGCATGTTTTTTGTTTTTGTTTTACCCACAATTTTTGTTTATACAACATGGTGCTGCTGTTGTGTTTCGCTTGCTTTTTTTGGTTGTAACCAGAGGTCTAGTCAATGTTTTCACTTTTTTATCTTCTAAAAATTAAATTTTCTTTTTTTTTTTTTTTTTTGCTTTATAGGTCAATTTGTTTCGTTTTTAGTTCTGCATTTTTGTTTTCGGTGCAAAAGATAAATGAATATTTTGTATGCTGGTCTAATTTTGTTCTTTTTTTTTTTTTTTTTTGTTTTTTGTGTGCTTTATTTTATCTCCGTATAAAGTTACGACCTTTAGGGGTTTTTATTACATTTACGCCATTAACTTTAAAACTGTAGTCTGGTTGGTTCGTTCGTTTGCTTTTAGGAAATTTGCTAATTTGCTTTGCACCAAAATAAATATGAGAAATTCTGGTATAGACTTACCATTACGATTTTCACTATCGGCGGGTTTCATTTGTATGGGATGATACATCTGAAATTATAAAAGAAAAATAAAAGATTTTTTTAATATGCTCGTTAGTTTGTTTTTAATTTAATTGATTAAAAAATAGTTACTTTAATAATTTTGTTTACAAAAAAAATTTCATTGTGATGGCCAGCAAAGAATATCTGAAATTTATGCAGTAAATATTCTAGAATATGATATTATTATAAAATAAAACACATCATATTCACTTTATAATCACTGCAGTGAAATAAGTACCTTAAAAAAAGCGATACAATTTTTTTACTGGCTAGTTTAAGTAAAAATTATTCAATTCGATGTTATATTTTATAAGTAATATTCAACGCAATAATATTAACATGATAAAAATCTGTGAAATTATATTTTTTATAATTAGTAGTCAATATATTAAAATGATTTTTTATAAAATTGCCAATGTATATAAATTTTTTAGAAATAGCTAATGCGATTATATTTTCTATACATAACTTTTTGTTGCATTAAAATTTTTATAAACAAGTTATATGTGGACAGGTTTTCTTTTATTAAAAGCAGTAAACTCAATAAAGATTTTTAAAGAAAAATTCGATACGCTAACAAAAACATTCAATATCACACCGAAAAAAACTTTGCAACATACGTTCGAAATCGGTGGTATATTGTACGAAATATTTCGTTATTTTGCACCACAAAAGTCTTTCGTAGAGTGTACGAAAAGTACGAAACTTTTCTGATCATTTCAGGAAATATTTATTTTTTGTGTAAAACAAATTCGTATGAAGAACAAACGAATTTGGTGAAAAATAACCGAAGTATTTTACCTTTTACAAAATATATTTTTAGCTTAAGTTAAAATTTTAAAATGATTAGGAATTATTTATGTTGCTTAACAAAAAGCAATTTTGCTTTTAAATAAAATATTATTATTGATTAACGATTTCTTTTTTGATTTTAAATAAAATTTTGCCTAAAGTTTATATTTTACAAAAATCAAAAACAAAACAAGTAAGAGCACTATATTCGGCTGTGCCGAATCTTTTATACCCGCTACTAAAATGCTTTTGTAAATGTAGTCTTTCAATGAAAGTGGGCGTTAAAGTAATCGTGTCAATAAAGTTTCTGCTAATAAATACAACTTAGATATTTCAATACAGTCCTTTATTTTCCCAAAAACTTTGTCAATAGAGAAATTACATAAATTTAAGATAAATCGTTATGGGAGGTGGGCGTTAAAGTGAGCGTGTCACCTAAAGTTTTTGGCACAACAATTACATTGATTAGAAGGATATACGTAGCAAATATGATCATCATACCTATAATTTTGGCGGTTTTATGAGCTTTTAAATTTCATTAACGGTAGATAACGTTAAAAGTGGGCGTTATAGTAGGCGTGTCAAAGTTGTTCTCGCTAATGAGTACAACTTAGGTGTTTCAATATAGCCTTTTATTATTCCAAAGTCTGTATTTATAGAGAAATTTTATGAATTTTAGGTAAAACGTTATATGGGAGGTGGGCGTAAAAGTGGGCGTGGCACATTGATTTTCCGTTAAAAAAAGCGCCTCACCAAAAAGCAAAGTGTGCAAGATTTCAGAGTCGTACATCCAATTTTGTTGCTTTTATGACGTTTTTGTTTTTATATATACCGAAAAATACACTGTGCGATATAAATGTTCGTACATTTTGATCGATAACTCCTCTCCTAATGCATAGATTTTGATAATTTTCGGGGAAAGGTATTGTTTTTACTCAGGAAATACATATTCAAAGTTTCATTAGTCTACGTTAATGCGTTTGGACACAATTCCATTTTATTCGATGTTCGAGGGACGCGGTTTTTTCGACCTACTCTTGCTTTTCGAGCTATAACTCCCTTCCTAATATTCCGATTTAGCCCATTTTCAATACCAAACAAACCGTGTCTATAAGAAAGATTCTGGCAAAATTTGAGCCCCCTAGCTTTTTCGGTGCGACCTCTATCGTGCTTTCAACAGACGGACAGACGGACGGACATAGCTAGATCGTCATCAAACCAAACCCTGATTCAGAATATATATACTTTATGGGGTCTAAAATAGATATTTCGATGTGTTACAAACGGAATGACAAAATGAATATGCCACCACCATTTTTTTGGTGGCGGGTATAAAAAAAAGGTTTACGTAAGTTGCATTACACTACACTACATTAGACTACAATATTTTAATTAATTAAACGAAACTATCGTATATTTCACTAAGATAATAATTACGAAGGGTTTTTGTCACTCACGTAAAAGTACAAAAATGTTCCTAATATGTACGAAACTTTGGTTTACATTACAAAAAAAGTTAATACGAAATTTTTTTCGTAAAATGTTGCATAATTCGATTTTCGATGATTTTTCTAAAGATAGAGTTGTAAATGCAAAATATTTGATAATCAATGCAATAACATTTTTTAAAAAAATAATTTTAATGCAATTTTGTTTTCTGTAGAAGGTACACACAGAAAACAGATTCATCGTGGCAACCGAATTTGATACCAATCGAATTCGTTCGGTTCCACGTACCATCCCTCAATTCGTTTATAACAACTGAAAATTTTGTTTCTTAGCATGGTAGATTTGGTTGCACTTTAAACTTTTAGTAAGCCAATGGTTGTGTTAGCAGATTTTCTTAGTTGATATTATAGATATTTAAAAAACAAACAGTATTTGATTTTAAATATATGCTTGATGCAACTAAAACAAAATCTTGAATTGGTGTTACCAACAGAATAATGAATCATCATTAACAACTCTTAATTTTATTCCAGGAAAATAAAAAGAAACACAATTTTTTTCCAATGATTTTTATTATATTTTTATTTAATAATATATAATATGTAGATAGATATATAAAACATATGTATATCTCCATTTATATACACACATAAGTACATACATATATATGTACATATTTTAACACAAAAATAATCTAAAGAATAGGAAATATCTTGATATTTTTCCTAGTCCTGGTTTTAAAAGTGGATACATTTACTTACAAATGAAAGCATGTTGAGTGGACTTAAAGCATTTTGTATTTTTAGTACAGCATTTTCTTGAAAGTTTCTGCATTTAAAAATTCATCTTGCATTGTAAAATGCATAAAATAATCTTTTAATAAACAATCGATATCTTACCCTTTTTAAATAGTAGCTTTCAGATTTATTTTTGTATCACAAATTAATAATTTAAATATTTTTTTTATATTTACATACATGTATTTATTTCGTGTTTTTATTTATTTATTTTTTTCACTATTGACAGAAAAATCAGTTGTGTTTGAGAGATAGTATTTTTACAAATAATTAATTCGTTTGGAAACTCCAAATAAAATTTAACTTTAAGTTTTTGTTTACTGTAATCGAATTTTAATAATACAAGTAACCAATAATTATTTGCGATAACTGAAAATGCATTTTTATTAAAAATAAAACATTGGAATTTATAATTTTTTATTACATGGATTAATATTTAGTTATAAATACTAATACGGATAATTAGATTCGATTGTGATAAAAGTGATTTTTTCATGCAGTACTAGAATATTTAAACCAAAAGAAAGTTACTAAGATTCGGTATTTATGCCATCATTCTCTATATAGGAAATAACTAAAATTAAAAAAAACCTTTCAGTAGATCAAATGTAATAAATATTTATTTAAAAAATATTTAAAGTATTAGCTATTGTTTTTATTTTTAATTTATTTGTGTTGACAATATACAAAGTATTTGAGCATTTTGCTAACGTTACTCGATTTTATTATAACCCCTGAAATTCCATTATCAGTTGCTGGCATTTATGTAAATAAATTAAAAATATTTTATTACAAAATCCCTTAATTATTATCCCTTACAACTAGCACACATTTTTCCCATAATCCCTTATATACTGTTCTTAATATAAGTCACAAAATTAGCTCATAATTCATACTTAAAAACCAATTAAAGTAAAAGAAATTTATTCGAATTACTGATCTCTACTTTTATATACCAAACACTATTAGTTTTTTGCTACTTCTTTTATTTTTATGGTCACGATTATAAATGCCATTTGGGAGAGAAAAAATTTATAACGCATGTGTATTGTCAGCAAAAAAAATTTAGTATTCGCCAGCAAAGTCGTTATACAAATTCCTCCATTTCTTACACTTTAAACTTTTCAGTGTTTCTTTATTCAATTTTTTTTTTGTAATTATACGTATATTTTCTAGTATTTAACTCATAAAATTTATAATAATTTTTCTAGTCATATGTTGCACATAACTGTGTTAATATCTGCTCAAAAGAGCTATTATCGCGGACATTCATAACATTTTCATCATATTTAAAAATGGAACAAAGACATTATATTCATACATAAGTTTGAACGAAGAGGGTGGTATAAAAAGAGTTTCTTTAATAGCAAACTGTAGGTCTTTTATTAAAGTATTAATGCCAGTGATGTAAAACTTATATATTATTTAAAAATTCAATGTCATTTCTCTTTATATAAAATGTTCAATACGGTAATCATTTGTAGTAACAACTTGGAGAGATTTTTCAATGCAATATTATTTTCTACAAACAAATTTTATGCGGTGATAATTTTTAGAGAAAAGTTAGATTTTTATATCTCTAGTTAGAATTTACTTATATGTCTATTTTTTAAATTATTTTTTAGATTGTCCTCGTACCTTATAATACTAACCATTAACAGAATCATTTAAAGGCGACATCAACATGAGCTTTTGCACGCACTAAATGTTCGTTAGCTTCGATATATGTACGAATGCATGCATATAAATGTATTAGTGTTTGTGTTTGTTTTATATGCGGATATTTGTTGCTATGTGTTTATGTATGCGGTTTAGCAATTTAAAGTGGTCGACACCAAAATCCGCATTCTAACATATCCGCAGTTCCACAACAGTGTTATTTTATGTTGTAGAAGTTAACAGAATAAAGCAATAGTTTTTTATTTCTTTTTTTTAAATTATGAATTGCAGTTAAACATAGTAATAGAAACTGACTCATCAAGCTCACAAGGGAAAATATTAGACGGATCAATTATTAAGTCAAAAGTATAAATAAGTTATAATGCATTATTTATGTTGAACAATGTGCGTTCAAAAAAATATCTACAATTTTATTTTATTACATTTATGGAAATATCATCAATTTAATAAGTTATTTTTTATTGTTTACTTTGAAAAGAGTATTTACTTCTTATAGTTAAATTTGTTTTATAGCAAACTCCCTTTTGATTGGGCTTCTTTTGCAGGTCCCACTGTGCAGCAAAATGTTTATTATTTCTCTTATGCCCTTTACTGCAAGTGAGTGCTTGAAATATTTTAAACTCATATACAAACGTGCATACGTAGTGTGTAGATTTTATTTTTCACTTGCCTTTTTCAAGTTTTTAAGCGCGCCTGAACATGACTTATAACACAGAATTTCCGGCGCTTTAAAAGTGGACTGACTGCATTGTCTATAAATCACTGTAGAAGAGTTGTGTTGTTAAAATATTTCTGCTCTTTGAATTTTATACAGTGTATTGTTTAGTAGTGTTTGGTATATAAATTTCATTAAAAACAGAATAAAACATGGGTTCTTAAACTTATTCAAAGGGAGACTATTGGAAGGATGAAACATTTATTTCCTTTAAATTCTACATGTCGTCTTTATATTATATTGAAAATTTTAAAGAATTCAGTTTCAAAAGATATATTTTAAATAAAAAATTCAATGTTTTTCCATATTATCTATTTATTTATATTTTTGTTAAGCTCCCAATTTGTTGTTATTTTTGTAAAGGCTTTTTCAAGATTTACTAATTTGAATTAGAACTTGTCAATAATATGGAAACATTTTCCATTATATATGTTTGTTCACTCTGAAAACATTTTCTGTCGCAAATGCGATATGGAATTTGTGACAAAAGCTATTTAATCTATCTGATGATAATTTTATTATGAACAAGCAAGAGCACGATATTCGGCTGTGCCGAATTTTTTATACCCACAACCAATTTTCCGTTCTTTTATAGCTAGGGTTTTTTCGCGAAAATTTTTGATTCCCGGGAATGCGAGATTTGTTTTATTTAATTAAAAAACTATTTATTAAAAACCATAAAAAGTGTATAGTATAAAAGAAATACTTCAAAACTTTAAAAATCAATAAAGAAACTTGAACTTAAAATATAAATTGAGGAAAAATATTTTTTATTAAAAAAAATATTATTCTCTAGATACAAGATCAAATATGAACACAAAAAGAAAAATACAGGTACTTCAGCTATGAAATCAAAAATAAAATCATTAGAATTCAATTTCAATATAAACATCTCCTTTCGACTCGTAGCCACCTTTTTGATTTCCCGGGATCCCGAAAAATAATCCCGGGAAATCGGGAAGATTAAATAACTCAAGTTCCCGGCAAATAATCCAATTTATAGCACAAAATGTATTTGTTTGTTATTAACAGTAATCGCTATGCAATAATCTCTTTATACTAAATTATGTCGCATTTTCTTTATATAACTCGATATGCTAGTAAAATGTTTTCGCAAATTTAGTCTTTCAATGAAAATGGGCGTTAAAGTAGGCGTGTTGAAGTTATTTCTACTAATTAATGCAACTTAGATGTTTCACTACAGTCCTTTATTATTCCAAAATCTTTATTCATAGAGAAATTCTATGAATTTGAGGTAAAACGTTATATATGAGGTGGGCGTAAAAGTGGGCGTGTCACCTTAATTTTCCCGCATAACAACTAGATTGATTAAAAGGATACATTTAGAAAATTTCAGCATCATTCCTCTAATTTTGTAGGCGTTATACTAGGCGTGTCGAAATTACTTTTACTAATGAATGCAACTTAGATGTTTCAATATAGTCCTTTACTATTATAAAATTTGTATTGATAGAGAAATTATATAAATTTGATATAAATTGTTATATGGGAGGTGGGCGTGTCGCATTAATTTTCCGTTAGAACAAATTGTTTGACCAAAAAGTCATGTTCGCAAAATTTCAGAATCGTAGATTCAATTTTCTTGCTTTTATGACGTTTTTGTTTTTAAATATACCGAAAAATACACTGTGCGGTATAAGTTTTCGTACATTTTGATCTATAACTCATTTTCTAATGCATGGATTTAAGAAATTTTCGGAGAAAAATATTGTTTTTACTCAGGAAATATATATTTGAAGTTTTTATGACTCTACGTTAATGCGTTTGGACAGAATTCCCTTTTATGATATAAGAAGGACACGGTTTTTTCGACCTACTCTTGCTTTACGAGCTATAACTCTTTTCCTAATATTCCGATTTAGCCCATTTTCAATATCAAATAAACCTTGTGTATAAGAAAGATTCTGGCAAAATTTGAGCCCCCTAGCTTTTTCGGTGCGACCTCTATCGTGCTTTCAACAGACGGACAGACGGACGGACATAGCTAGATCGTCATAAAATCAAACCCTGATTCAGAATATATATACTTTACGAGGTCTTAAATGGATATTTCGATGTGTTACAAACGGAATGACAAAATAAATATACCCCTACCATTTTTTTGATGACGGATATCAAAATAAATGCAATGATATTCGTCTCCATTCTGAGATCCTTATTTGAAATACAATTTTTTGTGGAGCTTATGTCCAAGGCCATATTTTTTTCTTGCGATATTTACAATACAATGATTTATATAGAATATTTTTCGTACGACTTTCTGTGTTACTGAAAGTGCTCAATGCGATTGGAGTTTTAAAGATATTGTTAACTAAAATTTAATGTTTTTTACTAAGTTTATAAAACATAGACTTTTGTGCCATCTCATATTTCTTAAAAAAAAATTTTTTAAAGGTTCTATATTTAAAAATTTTTTCCACATCTTTTTAATTTCTAAGGAAAAAATGCAACACTAACACAATTCTGTTCTTTTATATTCATCACTTTAAGCTGTTTTTAATTAGAAGTTGTTCTAAATTACAAAACGTAAAATAACTGAGCACAAACACAAAGAAACGAAAACAAGCTTCTTTAAGAGAGAGAAAAAACCAAGAAAAAGTACAGTAATATACATAGAGACATTAAATAAAAACCATATGCCTTAAAATAAAATAGAAATAAACATGTACATATTTTGCATGTTCTAATGTTTCCCTAAACTTTAAGCTTTATAAATTTATTCGCAGGAAGAAATGTGGTGAAACAATATTATAAAATTATTTAGTTAATTTTACGCCTTTTAGTGACTTTAATTTTTTATCGTTCGTTGGCATTTTTTTATATATTCTGTTTTCTTTTCTTAAATTTTTTTTCCTTCAACATTTTAAAAATGCAACGACGAAATATTTACATTAAAAATCATGATGTAAAGAAAAAAAATCGAGTTTCTTTTAAAACGATTAAAAGCGTAAAAAGGGGGTCAAAACTATGCACTATACTCGATGAATTCCAGCAGTTCCTGGTTATGCTGTTGTGCGGTGTCTTCCTTTTGCTGGTTGGTTGGTTGCTTCGTTTGAAAATGGCGTAATGAGAGAAAAAAGTCAGCATTGTTGCAAAATTAATCGTTCATTGTTTCATAGTCATTTTTCAAATGTGATTAACACAATAGCTGGTACGAATGCAAAATTGTAAAAGAAATGTTTTGTGTGATCCAGATACCAGTAGTATGAGCACAAGTACCAGAGCGTAGCAGTATAAGAGTAGTTAAATAGTAAATATTGCATATTAAATAGTTGACTTTAGCACTTGAAAAAAGGGCAGAAAATAAAAGATTTCGGTAAAATAATAGTTTCAGCAATAATGAAAATAGTTATAGTATTTAAAAGTATTTTTATGATAAAATAAGCTGTCATAACCTCTTCAGACCTGACAAAACCAAACGCTTTTGCGTATTTTTATAATTTTTTTATCATCTAAGGTATTTATTGAAGCTGAATATCACGTAGAACTTAATAGAACAACCACTACTAACCCTGTTCAGACCAATCCATGCTCGTATGACTGTAATGTAATTTTTATATGAAAATTTTAATATTTGATTTGCAAAAAATATTCCCATTCCTTAAGCTATAATAAGATATTTATTGTTTTTCGAAAATTATTGTAAATTAATAAATTTATAACGGTTTGTTTTAACAATTGTTTGACGAAAAAATTAACGAAAAGTGCTGAATCAGTCTAATACCCTGTTAATTGTTTCGATTAAGTGTTAATTGAGCAATTAAAATAAGTGTTCACACATACTCAATTTGTCCTACTCCATTAGCATTTGATAGCTGTAAAAATACGATGTATTATATATATATATTATATATATATAAATATAAATATGAATTTGACATTATTCAAACATTTTATTAAAATTTCCATCAACCATTTTCCATTTTTTTACTTTTTATTTTTGTATATTTAATGGTTTGACATTAGAAATGCTACCTATAGAATTTTCTTCTCACTGAACATACTTCTCAAGAGTTGTATTTCGAGTTTTAGACAATAAGTGAAACAATTTAGTATATATTGCTCAATTTAAAAGTAATTTTTGGTAAATTGAGCTCAATAAGGTCTTTAATTGCGAGAATATTATTAATTGACAATTAAGGCGCGTGTGAACATAGTATAGTGATTCAGGTCACTTATTCTCAAGCAGTCAATACGAAGAGAACACCCGGCGGTCCTTAGCAGTGCCTAGTCAAGGAATCGTTGAAAAACCTAAATCTCTCACTTACAACTGTAAGTTCGCAGAAAAAATTAAAAAATTGTGTTTTCATTACTAGTCCTATACTTACGACTTCAATTTTAGATTTTAATTATTAATCCCTTTTAACAATTATCGCCTAAATCCCTTAGGTGACAGATTTTCAAACACAAATTGTGTCAATTGCTCGACAAAGCCACCTTTACTTGCTTATTCCATATACACAATATATACAGCTCGTCACTCTACTCTACTTTCATTATTTTATACGGTTTGGTTGATTATTCAAACATTTAATTTGCAGAGTATAAACAAAATTAAACAAACTCCATGATGACACCACTTGTTAAAAATAAGAATAAGTTCAGTTGCACCTATATGCACCCACGGTTTTAAGAGAATAAAATCAAAGCCTGTTTAAATATTTATAACATCTGATTGTCCAAACTTCTTAATATTTAATTTGTAAAACATTTCTTTTACCTCAGTGTTGCCATGTTGGTTTTTGTAGCAAAATAAGGCATTCTTGTTTTTATTTTTTATAGACTAAAAGAAAAATTATTTTTATTTATTTTATTAATATTATTCTTTGGAAAAAATATTTTATTTTAGAGGTAATTCAAAATATCACCAAAGGAACTAATTTTTTTTAATACTAGTTAAACTCATGACGCATTGCTGGCTCCAAGAATATTTTTTTATTGTTTTCATTTTGTTATAGAATAAATTTAATTAGATTTTGATTTTATTAATTAAATTTACATTTTAATTCCTATTTTCGTTTGTGTTCTTTACTTTAGCCTATTTGCAATTTTTTTATTTTTACAACTTTTGCTACATCGACATTTGGTCAATTCACAACCTGTCGTAGTAGATCGTAGATCGTAAAAAACTCACTTTACATATTAACGAAAGCTAATTAAAAATTCTCAACAAAGGCAAGGCATATTAATTCATCAGGTAATTGCAGTTTGAAGAGAATTTCTATACCCGCCACCAAAAAAATGGTGCGGGTATATTATTTTTGTCATTCCGTTTGTAACACATCGACATATCCATTTTAGACCCCATAAAGTATAAATATTCTGAATCAGGGTTTGATTTGATGACAATCTAGCTATGTCCGTCCGTCTGTTGAAAGCACGATAGAGGTCGCACCGAAAAAGCCTGGGGGTTAAAATTTTGCCAGAATCTTTCTTATAGACAAGGTTTGTTTGGTATTGAAAATGGGCTAAAACGGAATATCAGGAAGAGAGTTATAGCTCGAAAAGCAAGAGTAGGTTGAAAAAACCGTGTCCTTCGAACATCGAATAAAATGGAATTGTGTCCAAACGCATTAACGTGATGAAACGCATATTTATGAAACTTCGAATATATATTTCCTGAGTAAAAACAATATTTTCCCCCGAAAATTGTCTAAATCTATGCATTAGGAGAGGAGTTATCGATCAAAATGTACGAAAATTTATACCGCACAGTGTATTTTTCGGTATATTTAAAAACAAAAACGTCATAAAAGCAACAAAATTGGATGTACGACTCTGAAATTTTGTACACTTTGCTTTTTGGTTAGACGCTTTTCTGTAACGGAAAATCAATGTGCCACGCCCACTTTTACGCCCACCTCCCATATTACGTTTTATCCAAAATTCATATAATTTCTCTATGAATAAAGATTTTGGAATAATAAAGGACTATATTGAAACATCTAGGTTGTACTCATTAGCAAACACAACTTTGACACGCCTACTATAACGCCCACTTTTCACGTTATCTACCGTTAATGAAATTTAAAAGCTCATAAAACCGACAAAATAAGAGGTATGATGATAAAATTTGCTACATATATTCCCCTAGGCAATGTCATTACTGTGCCAATTAAGGTGCCATGCCCACTTTTACGCCCACCTCCCATATAACGTTTTACCTAAAATTCATATAATTTATCTATGAATAAAGATTTTGGACGATTGTGGAGGAATTTGAACGATTATGTTGATCAAAAGAATTACGAAGTGCACAAAATGCATTTTGATTTGAACGCCCATTTTATTAAAAAACCTGAATAACTTTAAAGCGTTGCTCATTTGCGTATCTTTCCTCGGATCAAATTGAGTAAGTTTGAGATTGAGAAATGTCAAGTGAAATGCAGAAAACAAATTTAAAGACTAGGTGTAGTTCGCCTTCAACATGGGCTCTTAAAATTAAATCACCCTCTACAAAGAAAGTGATACATATTTTATTATAAAGAGATTATTCCATAATGATTAACAAAATAATAAATATTGTGCTTTAAATGTACACAAAATTGATGGTGGGTATAAAAGGTTTGGCACAGCCGAATATAGTGCTCTTACTTGTTTTGTTTATATTTTTTTATATATAAAGTTTGACATATGAAATAAATGAGTGAGGAGAGAAAATTGTTTTTTATTTATAGATTTTGACAGCTGAAATTTAAAATAAGTGAAGAAAAAAATAATCAGCTGACGAAACAAGACTACCTGATGAATAAGTGTGCCTTGAACGAAATGTACAACTACTATGATGCACAACTTTTGCAATAGCTTGCGAATTGGCAAATTATAAACAATTCACAGATTGTGGCATACTTTTGGGATGATTTTGAAATAAATATTTCTAGAATTTACATTGTTTGGAAAATTCTCGATTTGTTGTAACAGTATAAATACAAGTAGTTGTTGTACACAAGACTTACATAAGTAATATTTAATTGAAGTAAACAATCGTATGTGATATTTGCGTATAGATATAACTTTAACAACGTAAAATTCAAGAGTGCTGATTACTGTTTGCAATAAAATAAATCCAAGTTTATTTATTTAGAAATAACCAAAATTTGCTTAACATTTAATCGATACAATATTATGATAAATAATGATATTATAGTTAGTGAGCATTAATACATAGTTGTTAGTGCAACTTCTCTTGTACTTCTGTCGTGTCCCTATAAGCATTCCTATCGATTTTTATTTTATTCTGAATTTTTCAAGGAAGTACCTTGGATGTAAACTGTATATTTTTTTTACTCCTTTCATTGATATCCCGCCTCAGTACTGTTTCCTCGTTAAGTAATTTCTCATTTTGCTTTTCCAGACATTTTATTATTTCTGTTTTCTCTGACCAAATAACATAAACATTTTTTTGTGTACTTTATTTTAAGTAAAATATTTACTTATATTTGTGTGTGTCCCAAAACTTGCAGAACACTGTGCAAAATTTAAGTTTTAATTCTTTTTTAAATATCGTTAGTGTAAATATGTTTG
Organism: Phyto melanocephala; assembly: GCA_941918925.1. Lineage (NCBI taxonomy): Eukaryota > Metazoa > Arthropoda > Insecta > Diptera > Rhinophoridae > Phyto > Phyto melanocephala. The sequence goes on from OW799236.1 coordinate 114,083,608, forward strand.
ATACAAAAATCTCTGTACAAAAGCAGTATATATAGTCATTTGCGCCACTAGTTCAAATTGTAAATAGGAAGCCATTTAGAAGGGATTAGCTACTGTTTATACAAAAAAGTTGATACACTGAGCTTTCTTCTTTTTTACACTGAGTCCCTTTCTTAAAAGGCTTCCTTGCGAAAGAACCAATAGACAGCATTTCTAAAAGCATAGTTGTATTATAGAACTTTAAAAAAAAATATTATTTTTAAATTTTTTGTATAGACAGTTTTTATAAAAAATATGTGTTTCATAAAACATTTTTTAATAAAAAAAAATATTTTCAATTAATGGCCTTTGTTGCCATTTTTTTCTTTCTTAAGGATCTTCTGTAATAAACAATATTTTTAAAGGATGTAAAAGTTTAGAAAGCAATGTTCCTTCATAATGCTTAAATATTAGCTAGAAAACTATGGAACAAGTAATTATGTTATATATATTTTTCTAAAGGTATGCTCTAATTAGGAAAATTTTATAGACATAATTCTATATAACCTATTGAGCCCATGGGTAAACATATGTATGTGCAACTGAAGGTTACTAAATTTATTTCTATTTTTAACAAGTAGAGTCATCTTGGGGTTAAAAGTGGTAGTATTTTTTTACGTTCTACATGATATTTAGTTTTAATAAATATTAATAGATATCATCATGTTCATTTGTACCTCAAAAGATATAAAAAGTTTATTCAAATATTATTAGATTTCCAGAGGATAATGAATCATTTCTCTGGTAATATATTAATTAATATTTTTTTACTTTAAATTCTTGATTGAATAATTGACGATATTTGGTGTAAGGAGAATAACATAATAATAAATAATCATTTGCCAACAAAAGACAGTTGATCATACTAAGATTGACCTCAATTTTGGAACGATCTTTTTGTGTGAGAGTGGCACGAACTTATAATAGGTTATCGGATACTTTAAGGACGTTTGATGTTAATATTGATTCCTTTAGAAAAAACTTTTTCGCGAGTTGTCTGAGAATAGTACTTAATTGAATGACCATTCTTTATCCATTTACATATTTCAATCTTGGTCTCAAGTTTGGTTAGTTTGGCTTATATTTTCTGTGCAATTTTCTTGTCATTATATTTTTAATTCCTTTATATTTATATTTAAATTATTACATTATATTTTTATAGTTTAGGTAAAAAGCATTGTAAATTTTTTTTAGTAGAAGTTTGTATCCAATTATGGCCTAGAGGCTTGGTTGCCAAAATTTAAATAAATAAATAAATAAAATAAAAAAATTGTCACGCTTATTTGAGCAAAAATATTGGACAAATGTGAAGATTGCTCAATATTTATTTCGTTAAGTTATTTCTAAAACAACCTATTAAAAGCTCTGCATAGTGTCTTACGAAATACATATTTTCGATGAAAACTGTCTAAAAAAAATTTTCGAAAATTTGTATAATACAAGTAGTGTTATTAGTGAACCAACCTTTTTTTAAATATCTTAAGAATATTTTTTAAGAAGCAAAAATAAAAAAAAAATAAAAAAAATACTTCTTTCAAAAAGCTTTTTGGTAAGAAAGATATGAAATTATGTATCTACCAATAGCATTACTAAAGTAGCTTTGCTTTACTTTAACAGTAGAATTTAACATTATATTAATATTTTTATAAATGAACTTTAAACATATTTTTTAGAATTTGATTTCCTTAAGTCTTGAATTTAAAAGCTGACCCTGCAAAAGCTTCAAATTTTATATATAAAATCATTAAAGCTTTGAAAACAAAAGTTTTTTAAAGCTAGATTAAAGTGCAGAGCTTTCTTGTAAAGATACAATTTTTAAAAAGCTTTTTAAAATCTTTATACATAAAGCTATAATAATGTTTGGAAGAGCTTTTTTAAGGATAATGTTTTTCTTTTAAATTTATGATAATTTATTTATTTATTTAATTTAAAGAATTGTATCTTTTAAAAAAATTAGAAAATATTTTAAAACAAGCACTTTGTTAATGTGAACTGGCAATGAGCTTTAGCAAAGTTAACTATTTTTTTCAAGTAGAACTACCGCAATTTGAAGTAGCCAACCATGATCATATGAAGGCAGTGGAAAATATTTAACAAAAATATTTACATTCTTCAACTAAACTTATCCAAATTTTTTTGCCTGTACAAAATACTTGCATAACTTAACTACGGTACGGGTTTTTGTAAACCTAATTAGTAATAATTTATGAAAATTCTGAATAAAAACGAGGTTAAATTCCATAATTTTTAATATTCCAACAAAACGCTGACGTGCTGGCACAACAGCAACCAAAAATAATAAAACCAAATCCAGAAACATAAACGCTATAAATTGTTGTTTAAATTGCCAACATAATGAACCCACAAATACTAACAAATACTAAAAAAAAACAATAATAACAGAAATAAAAACCAAACATTTGCCACCAAAAACTTTAAATGAAAAGACGAGAAATAAATATGACTTGTACACTTGTTAGTTTATAAATGTATGAACTTACCCCATTTAAGGTTTTAACATTGTGCAGGGCATCTTGAGCTTTTAAGGCAGCACGGCGGGTATAAAATGTCACAAAACAACAACCTGTAAAATATTAAAAATGAGAACAAATATTTCGTTAAAAAAAGTCGTTAAACTAAAAAAAAAAGATTTATGAAAAGTAGTTGAATTTATATCCGAAAAAAGGTAATAAAATGAAATTATTACTTTTGTCAACACAAAAATTAAACTAAGAAAAGTCCTAACAAAATGGCTTTAAATAAAAATGAAGGACTGACTCATCATATTTAAGTAAAATTTTTTTTATACAAACTTTATACATTTCCAGCAGGAATTTATTATCTAATACTAAATACTCAAGTGTTTATTATATTTTTTTTCTTTTTTTTAGGAGATTTGTTTTTGAATTTTTTATGTACTCGCGCAAAATATAAACACAAAAGAAAATGCTCAAAAGGTCATTTCGTTTTAAGTTGTTTATTATTTGATAAATACTTCCCTAATGTCATTTAGAGTTGCTGCCATAAAATAAATTGTATTTAAGTTTCTATTTTGCTTTGTTTTTTTTTTTTTTTATAGCGAAACGCAAATGTGAAAAAAAACTGTCAAGTTATTTAAATGATAATTCACATCACGTTTTTGCAATGAACTAAAATCAAATGTTATAAATATTTAAAAAAAAAAATTTGTTTAAAATGTAAAAGGAAAAATTGGTCACAGTAATTTAATGAATGTGATGACAGTGACTAAATATATTTTTGTGATTATTTTTTTAAATCCAAATATAAAATCGATTGGTGTACATTTGTTACGTTTGATCTCAGGAATCATAAAAGTTTTGATGTTGAAAGTTTTAACATGTATTTGAGTCTGTCAATTCTAGCATTTACACTCCGATAGAAGCAGAACCTTCACCCGAAGTGATGTAGCTTTACCATTTAAAATTCCTACAATACTCACTTGTGACCCTATAAAGTGTATTATTTCTTAACACTTGTGAATAGCGGAGTTATTTAAGCAATGTCGTAGCGCGGATCTTTATGTTGTATCAGTCTATTGTAAATATTTGAAATGAATCCCTATGGCAGTTTAGCATAATCTTATAAAATTCTGAGATGAGCAAAGAAACACGGCTGGCACTATATTTTTCTCATTCAAACCGAAACTGTTTAGCCCTGAATTAATTAGAAAACAAGTTTCCTTCTATTTGTTAATACAACATGACCTTGTGGCTATTAGTGAAAATGTTTGGGTAAATCGGCCACTAATCGGCAAAATTATAGCCAAAAATAAAAAATAAAAAATCGATTAACTAAAGCCCCTGTATTATTTTTGAACAAGCCTAAGACTTTAACTTAAAACAAAACTGATAAATCGTTTAAAAACCAACTGAGCGTTTATAAAAAAAAATATAAATGCTTCGGTGTTTTTCCTAAAATTTACAAATGACAATCCTTTTTTTTTTGGAGTTTCCGGACAACACTATGAAGCCATATGGATTTCAAAGAAAAGAACTTCGCTAGCAAAATAAAATTAAATTAAATAAATTAATATCCATGATGGCGACCGCTTAAAATTCGCATATATTCGAGTCGTATTAAGTGGAGTCCTTCAAACACCTTAGTATTCATATTACATGAATGAAATTGGCCAGTATGGAAAAATTTAAATCCAAGGTGGCGTCCTAAATGAAATGGCATATTTATGAATCAATTCTAGTAAAAATGTCTTTGTAGCCTTCAACCCACACAATATTTGTATAAAACTAAAGTTTGACCAGTACAGTCCAGTAAACTATGATAAAGTGCAAAGCCTAAGATAGCGTCAAAAATAAAAGGTCGGAAAATTTTTTAACCCCATCGATGTAGGTATCACATGAGAGGGCTTGACTACTAGAACACAGTTAGTTACATAAAAAATTTTATAAAGAAAAATAACGTCTGAAATCAAGGTTTCGCTACGACTATTATACCTATTTATGTTATAGTAAAGGTATTATAAAATTCGTTGCGACCGAATATAGCCCTCTTACTTTTGAAAATTTGGCATTGCTTTTTGCATCCATAAAATTTGTTTGCTTTAACCCTTTTACGCCCGTCGTACTTATATTAAAACGGTTCTTCATATGCCCACATTATTTATTTCTGATACTTTATATTCTGTTTATAAACGAATTCGCGTTAAAAAATAATGTGACTTCAAAATAAAATAGTATCCTTTAAGATTATGTGCATAAATTCTCTAAAATTAAACCTAAAATTTGTTAGTTTTGCAAACTATTTTGTTGACCAAAACTACATTAATTTTTTTTTTATATTTTTGTGGTAAAATTATATATTTTTAGTCTGGATTTATTCAAATACATTCTCTTTATCAAATAATTATGAAATAGGAGATATAAAACAATGTTGTGCAGAATGGAGGCATATATTTCTATGATGTATCCAAATGGGTCCAATGGGCAATTTGCTACTATTATTTTCTAGTTTTTATTTTATATTAACTAGTTTCTAGACATATTTGTAACTATAATAAGTATTACAGAAACTAGATTTTACATAAGGATCCACTAGTATCTGTCAAGGATATGAAAAAGATAGCTAGAACAGAATTCAAATATCAATTTGATTCAGCGAATGAAATATTGTTTGTGCGATGGCTTGATAAAAGCGTTTGTACCATGGCAACAAATCACGATTTTGTTAATCCTCTGGGTAAAGCAAAAATATGGAGCTCTACCGATTGAAAAAAAGTGGACGTTAACACCCTTTTATTCTTCCAAAACTATAACAAAGGGATTGGTGGAGTCGATCAAGCTGACCAGTCAATTGCAGCATATCGAATAGCGATAAGAGGCAAACAAATGGTGGTGGGTAATATTTACCTACATGCTAGATTTGTCTGCATCTAATGCCTGGCGGCTATATTAATTGGCCAATGAAGATAATATGGACCAGCTACAGTGTCGCCGTAGTATTTGCAGATTTTATTTGAGGCAATTAGGAGCTGGAAAACGGCGAAAACCTTCCTCGCTAGTTTCAGACATGAATAACGAATACACCGGATACTTTTCTGAAAAGCTGCAGAATCAGTTGAGATGTACCATATGCCACATGAAAGCTCGTTGGCAATGCAAAAAATGCATTAAGACGCTGTGCACAGAAAAGAGGTGTTTTGAAAAATTTTACACATAAGCATTGGTCGCATTTTAGACGTCCATTTTTTTTCAACATAAATAATTGTTTTGGTATTTTTTTATGTGAAGTATTCATTTAGATCCTAAAAATGAATGAAATAAAGTTTTTTTTTAACAACTTGCTCCTAGTTTATGTTTGGGTCCAAATGGGTTAAATTTTAAAAAATTTTTAATACAATTTAAAGAAGAAATACATGGTTTAATCGTAAGATTTTTAAAACCTATTTTCTCATGATTTTGCTAATTTTCAACACAAAACTGAGCCCTTAATTTGCAAGCAATAATATCGACTTTGGCTATATGAATTCTGTTCACAGAAAAATAAATATATTTATATAGTACAAAACCACTAAATTGTTTGATAAATACTTTTTGGTATTACACAAAATCTTTTATTGGTAGTCCGAGAATCACCACTGTTTGTGGTGGAGAGCTATAAAATGCATTAAAAATTATTCCAGAAAAAACTTTAGAAAACTTTTCCTTAGAAAAAAAAGAAGAAAGAAATCAGCGACATTAAAATTACGGTTTATAAAACCACAATTGCTTAAAAATTTTATTATATTCTTATTCCCTTCTTCATTTTCTGTTTGTGACATTCCTTTGCTGCTGCTTACACAAACATTATTATTTGCAAAAGCCCCTACATGATTTTAACATGTTCACTTGCAATAGAAGGTGGTTATTGTTAATAATAAATTACATACTTTGTAGTGTATTTAGCCTAAATCAAACCCATAATCTTATAATTTTAATGACATAATTTATTTGTTTATAAGTTGTGACATATTCAACGCCTTAAGTTTTAACTTTCTTTTTTGCTTTGTTTGTATAAAAAGATATTTATTTCACTCTCATACCAAGAAATAATAAGATAATCTTTTTTTGTTTGAATAATTAATTAAATTCTCCAAGAGTTTTTAATTTTACACACAAGTATTTGTTAGATTTATGTGATATGCATGTTTAAGACATATTATATGACAAAGGGGAGGAGTTGCTTTATGTTTTTTTTTTTATTTAGTTTGTTGAACTTTTTTTACGAGGGGTTAGTTTGTTTTCGTTGAATGGGAGTTTTGAAGAAATTAATATGGCATTTACAAAAAAATTGAATTATTTTGAATCTTTATAAGTCCTTTAAGGTAAAGAAGGAGTTCCAAATCTACTAATATTTATAATAAATTATGATTTTCTGTTTTCTGCTTTCAACGAGGTATAAAATGTCATATTCGCCATTACTCCAGTTGCCCTCGTCAATGTCGTGTCTACGTCAACCTCCTTTTTTTGATAATTTAAAATACGAGATGTGCATTTTTTGTTTTACACAAATAAACCTTTTACAGGAAATGTCATCCTAAGACTGCTGAAGAATAAAAATTGCCGATTAGTGTCGAAGTGATGTCGATGTACAAGGTGGGCCAAAAGAAATCACCCTATTTTTGCAAATGGCGGCCAATGTCAAATATGTTTTGACATTTGTAAACTAGACAGCTGTAGAATACAAGTGAATAAGCCACGGAGCAATACACTCCCCAAAAACCCGGTATAATCGTCTAGAGGCCGCAGTCGACGATTTTTCGACCAAAATCATAATGAGCGATGAGGCTCATTTTTAACCTCAGCGGGTACGTGAACAATTAAAACTATCACTTCTGGGGTATCGAACATCCACGAGTAATGCACGAGGAGCCATTACACCTGCTCAAAGTGACTGCATGTTGCGCTGTTCACACTGGTAATCGGGCCATTTTTTTTTCGAGAAAGCCGCTGGTCAAAAGACAACAGTGGACGATGCGCGCTATAGGGCCATTTTAGTTTTTTCTGCCGTAATTGAATTAATTAGAACTGGAACACATTTGGTTCCAACAGGACGGAGAAACGGCACACACTACGCGAGCCACAACCGATATTCTGAAGGCGGCTTTCCCAGGTCGCCTTATCTCTCGTTTTGGCGATTTACATTGACCCGCAAGATTGCCCGATTTAACCGTTTCACACTTTTTTGTGGGGTTTTTTGAAGTCCCGTGTTTACGTGAACAGGCTCGAGACCCTGAAAGCCCTCAAAAAACCATTCGGCATGAGTGCGAGTATCTGTCGCCAGAAGTTCTCGCCGAAGTGATGAAAAATGCCACAAAACGAGCTCGTATAGCAATTAAGTGTGACGGCGCCCATTTGGCCGATATCATCTTCTCAACTTGATCAATAAAAATTTAAAGCTTCACATAAGGAGAATCAAGAAATCTAAATTTTTTGGTTAGATTATAAGTGATAATTATTGTGACTATGACTGTAATATACGGATATAGTTAACCACCTGGCTCAACATAGTAAAATATTTTTAATCGCGGTACTAACTCAGGAAATATTTCGGATTAATGTCAATATTTCAGAAGACAGTTGTAAGTGATAAAATATATTTACAGTTGTTCAATATTTGAAAAAAAAAATTAAAAGACTTTAGGACGAATGAACATTTTCAAATCACTAATGAAACATTCAGTGATGTGAAATATAAAATTTGTAAATAGGGATTTCAGGAAATCAACTCTTACACTCCTTATATAAAAATTGCTTTAAAGAATCAAACACCTTGTCTTTTTACGATTGCACTTAACAGTAATTATTACACAATTTGTACTGGAAATAAAAGCTAAATTTCATTATATTCTATTACATTACAAAATTGTTTTCCATTCAGTGATTTATGGTGGTAGACTTAAAAGAAATTGTAAACTTTTGTTAAACATTTATTTCCCATGAATTATTTTAATGTCAAGCTTTTTCTTAAAAGGCATTTTTTTGTGTTTTTATGCCACTTATTAAGGGGTGTTAAGCGTTAATCTTAAACGACATTTGGCATGACATTTTATTTATACTTTGGCAGTTTTTTATGCATCTTAAGACGCCTACTTTTATTTTCTTTTCCTTGTTTTTTATGTTATTTCTGTTTAGCTATTAAATATTAAAGTATGCTTTTTATTTCAATATATTTCAATTTCTTAATGTATTGATAAATCTGTTCATGTATAAGAGTATGAGTACAATGAACACTTTTTTTGTGTGACATGAGGATATAAATTCTGTTTATTTTACACGCTTGTGTCTGAGAAGAGTGTGTTAAGGGTGCTTATGTCGTAATGGCTTTAGACAAATAAATCTGCTGTAAAAAAGTTATATAAAAAAAGTTCCGCCTGAAACAGATAAAATTATTGATTTCAGGGAAACTCATGGAATCAAAAAGCGTTATTTAAAGACAAAACATTTTCATCTTAACATCTATTTGCAAAAGAATAAAAACACCCACCTACTTTTAACTAAGAAAAAGATAAAAAATAATTACCATTCCCTTAGCCCACCGTTAAGTAAGTACTTGTATCGATTTGGTTGTCGATTTGTTTAACAGCATATTTTTAAATTAAATTTCTCTATTATCGATAGCTTTTATTTACACACGCTCAAAAATATTTTATACTAATTTATATCAAAGAAAACAAAATATAAAAATGTACATCTACAACATTCAGAAAAATAAACTCTTAAAACTTTTACTTGTTTTTTTTCTTTGTTTAGCACTCCTCTTGTTGTAATTTATTTATTTATTTCCTAAACTTGCCATTAATTCCAACAGCAAATAAGTAAATGAAGGATAGAAGAATGAAAGAAAGTCTGGTTAAGGAAACGAATGTTTAAGAAAATGAATCGTATCGGAAAAAGTTTATAAATCTTTCAAGGTTTATAAAGTAGTCATGTGTCTATGTTAATCTTTGTGTGTGTAGACAATTGTAGTGTTAGTTTTTTTTTTGCATTATTGTTGTTTTTTATATAAAATTGTATTTTTCAAGTTATCTATGGAAATTATTTTCCGCTCTGTGTGTTGCCAAATACATACATGTTTCAGATTTTTATGCTGTTCATGTAACAGCATGTGTTTGTATTTCAACTTTCTTTCTGATGTCATAATGCTGTTGCTGTATTTTTATTTTCTTTTTATATATCCTTAACACGAGAGTGTAAAAGGGTATACATAAGTTTGTCATTTCGTTTGTTATTTGTTTTCCGTCTGTCCGTGTGTATCTCAAAATCAACTTTCTCAAGCCCCTGTGTAAACTTTAGACTCCTGTATGCTTTTACTTTATCAGATATTCTTTCGAGAATTTCACTATTAAGAATCAGCAATGTGAATACATTGTGAGTTGAGATATGAGCAGAATAACACGACTACATCTGTTTTTACCCAAAGAAAGACCAATTTTGAAGCTCCTATGGAACTTTTGCAACGTTTGTTACGAACGTATAAAATATGTTCCTTTAGTAGCATTTTCGATAAGGATTGATTCAATAGGTCAATTAAGGACAAATATATCGGCAAAAAAATAAAAACAAGTAAGAGTGCTATATTCGGCCACGCCGTATCTTATAATACCCTTCACCGTCATGTAGATAGGAATAATAACCACATCGTAGCTTACCCTAGATTTTATATTTCATACAATACGTAATTTTCTATATTACTTCCGACGCCATCTTTGATTTTGAATTTTTACATATCCATCTCTATTCTACAAGTCAAGCCCTTTCACTTGATACCCATATTGTTGGGTTTATAACAATTCGCTGCGACATTTTGTTTTAGATGTCATCTTGGATTTTACACTTTTTTATAGCACTTTTCGAGCACTTTTTTATACACACTGAAAAAGGGTTTGTCATTCCGTGTGAAATTTCTGCAATTTTCATTTCCGACCCCATAAAGTATATATTTTCTGAAAGCTTATGAATAGGGGAGTCGATTAAGCTCTGTCAGTCTGTCCGTCTGACCGTCTGACCGTCTGTCCGTGTGTATGTTGAAATCAACTTTTTGAAGCCCCCCGACATCGCTTGGACCCGGGTAAGATATTACAATATCAGAAATATTCGGGAGTAGATCGGTATTGAAAATCAGAAACATCGGTACATAAACAACTGAGATATGAGCAAAAACCCACGACTACCTCGATTTTTTTTTCACAAAAACAACATTACAACAACAACATACATACATACAAACGTGTGTGCTGGTTAGAGAAAACGTGGCATCGAATCCCAGCTGAGCCAACAAAATTTTTTTTTATTTTTTTTTTGTAATTTTTTTTTTTCACATACATACATAAATTTATAATTTTACAATAAGATGTTTTTATATATGTATGTTTTTTATTTCATATGGGATGAATGGTGATACAAACTACTGTTATTGTATGACTACACGTTGTGAAGGGTATATAAGATTCGGCACGGCCGAATATAGCGCTCTTACTTGTTGATATTAATATTGTGGGGTTAACGATCTTAACTACTACATTTGACTCATATATTCGCCATTTCATCTAGTACGCCATCTTGAATTTTTTCGTTTTTTTACCTAACTATATTTCAATACTCAAGCCCTTTCATTTGATTCCCATATTGGCTCTCTTGGTTATATAGAAGGTGAAAACTGATTTGTTAGGGTTTCTTAGAAATAATTTCTGAGATTATGGTTTATAATTTGGTATCTTAAGCGTGTTCAAAAATTATTTAGGAGTTTAAAAAATTTCGGTATATTTAAAAGAATATATATTTTTTTAAATAATTTTTGCCTATAACTTTGCCGATTAGGGATTAATTTTTCCAAAATTTTTCATAATTAATTTAAAAAAATTAATTTAAAAAAAATTAGAAAGGGTTGGAAAATTTTAATTTTTGTGTTAAAAATAAGCGAAAAAACAGAAGCAATCCTGTTTATTTGCTCATATCTCAGATAATTATAGAGCGATTATGCTGATCTCTAATGCCAGTCTGCTCCCAAATATTTCTAATATTTTGATACCCTACGCGTGTCTCGACAAGGATAATTTCAACATATACACGGACAGACGGATAATGCTTTATCATATGCTTTCAGAAAACATATACTTGCTAGGATCGGAAATGAAAATTATAGAAATTTCACACGGAATGACAAACCTGTATATACCCGTGAAGGGTATAAACAATTTCAATTAAAAGTTCAGATTATCGACTTGTTAAATAAGTTTTGGTCATAGTCGTATCACGTACTCGTCAGCTATGGTCTCAAATTTCTTAGTGATGATAAGTAAAGAAATTGCCATATAAATATACTACTGATATAAAGTAAAGTATAGTATTGATTTGTGACCCCATAAAGTATATATATTTTGACATCAGACTACGTTGCATAACTATTCATCTCCACTAGCTTTCAATTGTGCAAAGCAACTGTCATCTGTTTTTTGTTAGGGAGAAAAATTGCGAAGGTTATTCTGTTGCAGTATTTATGGATCTTATCTTCTTCTATTACATTGAAAATTCTTCTAGATTTTAAAATCTGTTCGGACAATGATTTCTGACGAGGGTGTTTGAATGAGAACAAAACATCGATAAAATTGGCTTACATGAGACTAGTGCATATTTCGTTGTCCAACCAAATCGATGGCTAATGGAGGGGTTTAGTTAGACAACGTATGCTATCTTGTATCCAATGTTTTTACTATTCAATTCTCGAAGGCTATTTGAAATAGATCTTGGGAAAATATTATACTCATAACAATCAAGATCAATAATATTAGTTTTTGGTTTTAAAAATATTGCAGCTTGATTACAAGACTGGCATTGAAAGGAGTCGATCATTGGTTTTTGATAATAAAACAGAACACTTAACACTGAACTAAAAGTAAAATCTGTTAGAAAAACAAAAACATAAATTGAGAGTATTATACCCTATTAAGATGAGAACTTATAAAAATGGGTTGTTATTTTCTTTTAAAGATGCCTTTAAAATGCCTTTTAACTTTTTTAGGATTTTCTTTACGTATAATCGGCTAATGTTTTTTATTTGCGTGCGTGTTAATAAAATTTATAACATGTATAAATATTTGTAATACAAATTTTTTTTCCAAAAAAACTTTTATTTTTATTCTAAAATTTTTTTATTGTAAATTTGAACTTTTATTTTTATTTTTTTAAAAACCACTTGTCACTTAAAAAAAAAAACAAAATTTTAAGGCATAATAAAAAAAAAAAACGTAAAAGAGTTTAAAGAATAATGTGTTCTTTATACCGAGTAAAACTAAATCACTCGGAATTGCCATGAGATGAAATTGTTGTTATAAACAATAACACTACAATCGCGATTCCGAGTGATTTTATTTCATTCGGAATACAGAACACAGGCGAATATAACAAAATATTATTAAAAATAGAAAACACGATAATTTTTCTATCTTCTTCTCTACTCCGCTCGACAACGAAAAAAGTCATGACATTTACTCATGGCTTCAAGGTACCGCACTGAGTGTAATAATAAACACTGTAAACATAAAATAGATCTTACAACTTCGGCGACATATTTGGGTGATTCACAAGGTGTCTTATTATGTCCTATTGTCCTAAAATTTACAATGGTTTAAAAATGTTGTTGTTGCTTTTCAAACAAAAAGTGTCTTATAATAATAGAACTTTGTACGCTATGTTTATTGTGCTGTCGTATTTAATAAGCAGAGACCTGTGCTAAGCGGTTAAGCCAAGCCGCAACAGTTTTTGTAAGCTGTCGCTGTATAATTTGATCGGGCCGACATTCAAATTTAAGCGCAGTTGCTAATTTTTGTGACAAATCACTGGTGACGTCAAATAAGATCGGCTAAGGACTGTTGACTGCTGTTTTTGTTTATCAAACAAAATTTAATTTATTTGTAATTTATTTACTTGAGTCTGCCATTACAACATTTTAAATGTACTTTTCGCACAAATTGGCTATTATTTTGTGTTTTTTACTTGTTTTTGGCATTATGAAAGAAAATATTTATTTTTATAATTGTTTTACATCAGCTGATTTAAATTCAAAATAGCACACTTAATTATGAAGGGTTGTTCACAATAGTCTTAATTTTTCATGCTATTATTATAGGACATATGACTTTATGACACTACTGTGAATCCCCCAATTATACATGTATGTCATACTGTGCTAAAAAAAACTCATTACGGCTCAGTTATGTTTCATCATTCAGATTAGTGATTATTATCAAGTAATCTCTACACTTTTATTTCGCTACAATTTCAGTACTAAGTTTTTTAATATTTTTGGTTTATTTTATTTAAATTTTAGTGTAGTTCTCTTTCGGTGGCTAGTCTGCTTTAATAATAACTTCTTTTTATATACAAATACCATTTCTAGTTTAATAATTTCAGTTCAGCTTAAGTTATATTTTTAATCTAGTTTTGTGTCATTTAAGTTCAAGTTGAGCTCAGGATTTAGCAAAGCTTTGCGTTAAATATATATATAAGACTTCTACTTTTTTTTAGCTCAACACAAACTTGTGTCTTTTTTTTTTAAATTTTTTTTTTTGTAGTTGTTTGTTAAGACCATTGTATTTTTCTTTATTTCTTAATAATATTCTAGGAAAACATATTGAATCTCTGCAGGACCCTTTGCACACACATGTACCTATACAGATATACATACATATCAATTCACATATGAACATTATTCTATTATTTCTGCCAACTTCACACATATCATTATTATGATCCTTCAAAACAAAATAAGTAAATAAAAGAAAAATATAACAGAGTACAAAAAAATAGGTTGCAAACATGCATGCTGTGTATGTAGTACATAATGTCGTGTTGGAGCATGTGTGATTTTGTGTGTGTACAAGTCGTCCAGACTTATCTCTATATATTATTGTCTGCCTTGTGCATTGTAAGTTGCTGTTGTATTTTGTTATCTTTATAAGTTTAAGTCAAGGGATACTGATTTATTTAAGTTCGATTAATTCGTTTCCTCTACGTGTTTGCCTCAAAAGACAGACTCAATAAAGACACGCATTATTACAGCTACAGAAGGCAGGCACACACTAATATGACAAAATATTGCAGACATTATGGAAAGTATATTGTATATGTGTCTCTAGAGTTAGCATGGATGGGTTTTTTTCTTTTAAAATAAACTTTGTTGAGATATGTTGCGTTGAAAGGTGGTATAAGAGAACGGAGATAATGTATATAATGATTTGGATTAGATGGGTGCGACAAGAAAATAAGTTGAATTTTTTTAAGAAAATTGTTGCATTTAAGTTCTATCTAGTAAGATATTTATAAATAAAGGAAAAATTTCTATTGTAATGAAATATTGTATTTTCAATAGATTCCCAGCAAAAAGAGACATTTAAAAGAAATTTTGAATGCACTTCAACCCATGATGAAGAGGTTCAATTTAGGTGAAGCATGCATAAATTTAACATTAACATTATATGAATATATTGATAAAACTCACTTCATTCTTATACATAGAACGCATACACAGTAGATGAGAACAAACCCATATTTCACGAGCTAAAAATGTCTGTTCACATGAATTGTTAAAAATGTTTTGCATGCATTTGCCTGTATTTTAAAGCACATCAATAAAGGCTAACTACTTTGTATTTGGATATATCATTCTTCATGCCTCCTTTTGCACTTATGAATAAGAAGTCATGAAAAATATTATTCACATTAAATTAGTTAAAAATTTTTTTGCTGGGTTATTATACAGTTATATTGTAAAAAAGTAAATATTTATTTAACATTTGAAATGAAAAACGCACTTAAGTAAAAATTTAGTGCCTGCTTATCTGCATCAAAATTAAATTATCATTCTTGCCAACATATTGAAAAAAAATTTTAAATATTTTTAAATAATTGTTAAGATTGAAAATTTCGTTTTTATTTATATAAACAGGCAGTAAGTTTAAATGAGCTGAGCTTAAACTGAAATAAAAGTGAAATAAAATTTTAATTGCTTTTTTTGCTTTTTCTGACGTCTTTAAAAAAAAAAAAAGAAAAAAAGTGCATTCAAATAACAAAGAAAGAAAACAAAACGCCAATATTCATTTATAACCACTTATTGCATACCTACTTTTTTAAATAAATAAAAAAATGTTTTGTATCACAGCTGAATACCTCACATATTTACTCTCTTCCATTCCAACTAAAACACAATAAATCACAATCACCACTTACTCTATCTATCGACTAAAACTTAACCATTTAAAACATTTATCCATTTTCTTTATGCCTGTAATTTTTAATTTTGTTCTTCCCAAACCCACCTTTTTCTTTTCCCACTGTTCTGTGTTTCTATTCCCCCCTACTCACCTTTACTAATTCCAGTCGCTTTATCTCTTAACACATTTATCGAATGCACAGGGCCATACTC